>CAWTZC010000493.1:46187500-46610000 GCA_963919715.1 Microtus obscurus
GAGGCAGAGTCAAGTGGACCCCTGGGGTTCACTGGCCAGTCAGCCTACTGAAATTAGGGAGCTCCAGACCAGGGAAAGAATGGTAACGGGCTGTGGCGCATGCTTTAGTCTCAGCACTCAGGAGGCAGAGGCAGGCAGATCTCTGTGATTTTGAAGCCACACTCACTTTGTAGAGTTCCAGGACAGCCAGGGACGTTACACAGAGAAACCCTGTCTTGAAACAAACAAACAGAATAGGAGTAGATGGAGCTGGAGAGGTGGCTCAGTGGTGAAGGGCACCGGCTGCTCTTCCAAGGGACTGGGGTTTGATTCCCAGCACCCACATACAGCTCACAACACTCTAGTTCCAGGGGATCCCACACCCTCCACTGGCATAAATGTGATGCATAGACATACAAACAGACAAAACACCCATATACACAAAATAAGTTTAAAAAATAACTAACAAAGAACAATAGTAAAGGTTGTCTAATTTGGTTGAACTGATTGAGCAGCAAATCCCAGGATCCTGCTGTACCCACCCCAATGCTGGGCATACAGATGTACACCACACTTGACTCTGGGATCACAGATGCACACACCACACTCGACTCTGGGATCACAGACACACAGACCACACACAACTCTGGGTCTTCATGCTTGCACAGCAAGCATTTTACCAATTGAGCTATATGCCAGCTTTTATTTCTTTATTTTTAATTTAAAGTTCATAACCACTTCCTAAATGTCTCTATTATAAATGACATGGGGTGACAGTGTTTGGATTTTGGTGGTGGTTGAATAAAAGAGGAAGGAAGGAATGAAGGAAGGAAGGGGGAAAAGAGGGAAGGAAGGAAGGAAGGAAGGAAGGAAGGAAGGAAGAAGGGAAGGAAGGAGGGAAGGAAGGAAGGAAAAAAGGAAAGGATGTGACTGTCTCTAGGTATGGAGGAGGAGAAAGTTGGTTGTAGATGAAAGGGAGCACAGAGCCAGAGACAAGGACATCTGGGAGAGTCTAGTGTGGACATGACCGTGGGTTGGGGCCATGTGAGGAGAAAGGGGAGACAGAGAAGAGCAGCTGCCAACCAAGAGGGGTGGCCTGGGCCAAGAGACTGGCCATGAGAGTAGACAGAAAAAGACCAGGTAACCAAATGGTTGGATTATACAGGGTAGGTAGCTGGGGGAAGGGTAGCCCAATCCCTGGGTTGGAGGGTTAGGAGAGAGGGTGGGGTATGCCAGCCATACCCTGTAACAGGTAGGAACTGAGGGATGTTGGGAGAGCAGTCAGGTAGGCTTTGATATGTTAAATAGGCACCTCAGCGTTTGTCCAGGAGTTTGAGACCCAACAGTGGAGACCTTTCTTCCCTGCTTGTGTTCTAGAAAACAACCTTGATGTGGGAGGTGATGTATGCTGTGAATATGTTTTATTTCCATTGATTAATAAAGAAGCTGCTTTCGGCCAATGGTTTAATAGAGTAAAGCGAGGCTGAAAGATTATATATACATACATATATATATATATATATATATATATATATGAAGAGAGAGAGAGAGAGTAGGCAGAGTCAAGGAGAAGCCACGTAGCCCCACCGGAGACAGACTTCACCAGATGGAACTTTACCTGGTAAGCTACAGCCACGTGGTGATACAGAGATGAATAGATATGGGTTAATTTAAGATGTAAGCATTGTCCAGAAATATGCTTAAGCTATTGGCCAAACAGTATAGCAAATAATATAGTTTCTGAGTGATTGTTTTGTAGTCTGAGCATTCGGGAACAAACATACGGCCTCTGCTAACAATTTGGCACTCAACGTTGGGCTGACTACATCCACATAAAAAAAGTCTGAGAGATCTTAAAAAAGAATTCTAAAAAATAAATAAATAAAAATAAATAAATAAATAAAAACAAAAAAGAATTCTAGACACAAAAGAACAGAGCTAAGCATGGCTTTTCAGTAGCAGAATTTTCTCAGGTGGGCTCTGTTTGCGAGAAGCAAGCAGAGGCAGGATTTTTTTAAGAGAAGGCTCCTGTCTCAGTGGTAGCAGCAAAAACTGTGCAGCTCCTTTTTAGAAGGCTTCCTGGTTCATGCTAGTCACACAAACAACTCTGACTTTCGGGAGGGCCAACTATGGAGCATTTAAATGGGGTTTGTGAGCAGAATGCTATAACTTGCTTAATGGCAACAGAGACCCCCTGTGTGCCTGAAAATGGGACCATGAGCATGGTTCACAGAGGTGGTAATGGATCTCCACCATGTTGGACTGAGCAGAGCCAAAAGGCAAAGCAGCCTTAGTCCTAGCCGTGCTAATTAGCATTTTAAGAAGCAGTCCTGGTCAGAAAAGGATTACAGCTACACAGTAAAGACAAATTCAAATGAAAAAGACTTCTAAATGAGTCACAATGTGTATAAAAAATGTACATAGGCTTGGGAGAGATAAGAAAAAGAATATATCAAGTTATAAAAAAAGTAAATGGTATTTTAAAAAATAAAAGTCTTTAAAGAGACAGAATAAACTTATAAAAAAAAGTGATAGAGTAAGAAAAATAAGCCACATAAAGATGGAATATACACAGAGAGTCTGGATTATATATACTATTGTGTTTTCTTTGTTTTTTTTGATTGCAGAGAGGCATTTGATTTTGTGGACTGTGAAGCTAAACCAATACATATATTTTAAAGGTTTCTTGACTTCAAAATTTAGGTCTAAGGATATGTTGTTTTGAAAAAGAGGTTTTTTCTTTTGTTTCCACAGAGGATGAGAACCTGTGGATTCCTTCTAGACTAATGTAGTTTGATGGATCAAGACCCTCTGAAAGGTCACTGTGAACACTCCCTCCCCCAAATTACTTTGTCCAACAAAAAGGAGGAAGCAGTTTGGAGAGAACTATGCCCAAATTTCCAAATATTGTTCATTTAAAGGGGGATATGCTATAGAGATTTGCATTGGCATGGATCTTGGCTTAGTGATACAAATTTAAGGTCAATTTTGTTATATATATTTCTGCTTTTGATTATGATATTGTGCTTGTGCAGCTCATTTAAAAATGTAATGTATAATTAAGAAATATAGATTAATAGGTAATCATCTATAATAGTCAAGCTTGTAGTCATGTTAGATAGGTTTTCTAGATATATAGAGATATATTTCATTAGATAGGTATTCTTCAAATCTTTCAAAGACCTTTAGAATATGGCATTAAAATGTTTTAAGAACTTAGACTTTTCTTTCTTTTTTAAAGATTTGTTTATTATTTATACAGTGTTCTGTAACAGGCTGGGACTGATGCTGCAGGCCAGAAAAGGGCACCAGATCTTATTATAGATGGTTGTGAGCCACCATGTGGTTGCTAGGAAGTGAACTCTGAACCTCTGGAAGAACAGTCAGTACTCTTAACCTCTGAGCCATCTTTCCAGCCCCAAGAACTTAGACTTTTCATGACGATAAGACACATCCACATCTGGCAGCACCAATCTACTTCAAGAGGAAGATGGGCATTGAAGAGGCTCCTCATGGAGTTTGTTAGCCCTTTGGGCAAGAAACTGCTCTTACCAGAACTGTTTGATTAGACTTGCAGGACCCATAGAAGAATTACAGCTGAAGCAGCCTTTAAAAGGTGAGACAGTTCTTCAGAGTCTGCCAGACATTCTGTGGGACATGGAAGAAAGTGACTGACAAACTGCCAAAATAGATGGAACTGTCTTTGAAATTTCCTGATTCATGAAAAAGTTTGCTGGATACTATGGACCAGTAGACTGAAGATGGATGTCCCAATGTTACAGAAGAATTTTGGGTGACTGTTCAGGCAGCAAGATGTCTCTGTCAATTCTAGAGTTTTGGAAGTTGCTTACAATGCACTTCCTGTTTACTTAGGTAATATTATAGCCTTCTGGGGTCTTTGATGGAGTTGAAGAATAGATAGTTATAGTTCTCCTTAGTTATGATATAAATAACTAAATGATAAAGTAGATATAAATATTGTAACTATATTTATTGCTTCATACCTGTTTTGTTATATATAATCTTGCTATGTTAAAGTTAAAATCTTCCTTTTTCTTTAGACAGAAAATGGGAGGTGATGTATGCTGTGAATATGTTTTATTGCCAGTGGTTAATAAAGAAGCTGCTTTTGGCCAATGGCTTAACAGAGTAAAGCCAGGTTGAAAGAGATATAGAGAGGGTAGGCAGAGTCAAGGAGAAGCCATTTAGCCCCACCAGAGACAGACTCCGCCAGATGAAACTTTACCCAGTAAGTCACAGTCATGTGGCAATACATAGATGAATAGAAATGGGTTCATTTAAGATATAACAGCCAGAAATACGCTTAAGCTATAGGTCAAATAGTATTGCAAATAATATAATTTCTGAGTGATTATTTCATGGTCTGGGCACGCGGGAACGAACAAGCAGCCCCACCAACACAGGCTCAGGGCTTTCATTTTCACAGGTTCTATTTGAAGCATCCTTCTGACGACCCCCCACACCCCTCACCCCAAACATCCATCACAGTTCTGAGGAGTATGATGACCCCTGTTTGTCTCTGCCCTAGATCCAAGGAGAAAAGACAGATGGTATTAACTGAAGCTTGAGAGGAAAAAGCCCCTGGGGGCGGGGCAGGACTATCAAAAACCAGAGGTAGTTGTCACGTTAACCCTGTTCACTCTTCAGATTGACTTATGAACCACTGAGAAAGAGAAGCCACAGGTTGGCAGACATGCAGCAGCAGCAGGCGGAGGAGAGCGGGCAGCTGTGACAACCTCAGAACAAAGGCTCTGCTCAGGAACCTGCTAAGGAGCATCCTGAGGTTGGGGCGCCAAGGCGATTCAGGGGTGCTTTCATCTCCTCACAGAGAGGTCAGGAGAAGGCTAACTTCTAAAAAAGAAACTGAACGTCTCCAAAGCCTGAGCTTGGGTATGTCTTGCTGGCTGACAGGACGGGCTTGCTCTCTCCAGAATACAGGAGGGAGGGAAAGCTTCACAGGAGGGGAAACTAAGCAAGGATGAGCTCTCCTGGGGACCAGCCTTTACCTCGAAAGCTTCCTTTCCGTCACACCATCTTGTATGTCTCTCAGTGAAGTTTCAGAATTTGTGTGTGTGTGTGTGGGGGGGGGTGTTGAGAATGGTGTTGTGCACACCAAGTATGCGTTCTACCAGTGAGCAGCACCCTCAGGCCCCGTAAGTTTTTATTCTCTATAATTTCATTTTTTGTGTGTACATATGCATGCATGTATGTCTGTACAGGTCAGGGGTCAACCTTGGTGCCAGCCTTCAGGTGTTCTCTGCTGTGTTTCTTGAGACAGAGTCTCTCAGCTTCTTGTTCACCAAGCAGGCCGGGTTGGCCAGAGCCCCAGAGAGCTGCCTGTCTCTGCCTCCAGCACAGGGATTGCAGGAACACGCCACCGCACGTGAGTTTTGGGGCTTGAATTGAGGTCTTCATCCTTGCTCGACAAGCGTCTTATTGAGCTATCTCTTCCTAGGCCCTAGTTTTTGATATGACTGGATGACATATAGCCTTTTTGATATGAGGGGATGATATAGCATTTCTAATACGACTGGATGATAAAGCCTTTATCAGGTTTACTTTCTGGAAAACCTGATGCTTTTCATTTTTAGTGTAGTTGGGATCATTTTTTTCTATTGCATTTAAAATTTTTTCTGGGGGTTATGGAAGCAATGAAAGAATATCATGAATTCATGAATATCATGGGATATATCTAAAGCAAAATATGAAACATCATTTATGTTACTTGTGAATTAATACATAAATATTATATATTGCATATACCTAGGTATTTTGCTTGTTTGAGAAAGGGTTCCTCTGTGTAGCCCTGGTTGTCCTGGAACTCTGTAGACCAGGCTTGCCTTGAACACAGAGATCCATCTGCTTCTGCCTCCTAAATGCTGGGATTATAGACCACCATATCCTACCTGTATATTGTTTATGGATACATAAAATGAAAGAGAAGCTAGGCATAGTGGCACACGCCTTCAATCCCAACACTTGGGAAGTAGAGGCAGGTGGATCTTTGTGAGTTTGAGGCCAGCCTGGTCTACATCATAAGTTCTAGGGCAGCCAGTGCTACATAATGAGATTCTATCTCAAAAATATAAAAATTAATTAAAATAAGGAGGGAGGGAGGGAGAAAGGGGAAGGGAAAGAGGAGCCACACAAGGCGGTACATGGTACAGATCTATATCAGCACCAGGGGGCTGAGGCATGAGGTCAGCCTGGGCTAAGTAGTAGGTTCCCAAACCGCCTACCCTGTATAAAGGAAGCAAAACCTAGGGAGAATACACCACACCCTGGTGGTAGAGCACGTGTGCCCCACTAACACCTGATATTGAGCCCCAAGGGGCGAGGGGAGGGGCTTAAGGGCTCCAGTGTGTCCATGCAATCTTCAGCATCTCTCATACTCCTCTTTGGCCAGTCTCCTGCCTCAATGGATTACACGCTGGAGCCCAATGTGATGACGACGGACTACTACCCTGACGACTTCGCCACGCCCTGTGACACTGAGCTCATCCTCAGGGGCCGCGGGTTGCCACTTGCCCTCTTCTACTGCATCTTGTTTGTACTGGGCCTTCTGGGAAACAGCCTGGTCATCCTGGTCCTTGTGGCCTGCAAGAAGCTGAGGAGTATCACGGACATCTACCTCCTGAACCTGGCCGTTTCGGACCTGCTCTTTGTCTGCTCGTTCCCGTTCCAGACTCACTACCTGCTGGACCAGTGGGTGTTTGGGACTGCCATGTGTAAAGTGGTCTCCGGCTTTTACTATATGGGCTTTTTCAGCAGCATGTTCTTCATCACCCTCATGAGCGTGGACAGGTACCTGGCTATTGTCCACGCTGTCTATGCCCTCAAAGTGAGGACGGCCCGAGTGGGCACGGCCCTGAGCCTGGCAGTGTGGCTGACAGCCGTCTTGGCCACCATTCCGCTGCTGGTGTTTTATCAAGTGGCCGCTGAGGATGGTATTCTACAGTGCTTCCCGTTTTACGACAACCAGTCTTTGAAGTGGAAGCTGTCTGCTCACTTTGAAGTGAACACCTTGGGCCTGCTGCTCCCCTTCACCATCCTTCTCTTCTGCTACATCAGGATCCTGCAGCAGTTGCGGAGCTGCCAGAACCACAACCGGACCAGGGCCGTCAAGCTGGTGCTCACTGTAGTCATCGCATCTTTGCTATTCTGGGTCCCCTTCAACGTGGTCCTCTTCCTTACGTCCCTGCACGACATGCATGTCTTTGATGGATGTGCCATGAGCCAGAAGCTGGCTCTGGCTACCCATGTCACGGAGGTCATCTCTTTCACACACTGCTGTGTGAACCCTGTTATCTATGCTTTCATAGGCGAGAAGTTCAAGAAATACCTCGCGAACGTGTTTCCAAAAGGTTGCAGCCACCTCTTCCTCTACCTAGGGAAACAGATGCCGGTGGGGGCGTGGGATGCGCACTCTTCCATAGGAAGACAGATGCCTGCGGGGGCGTGGGATACGCGCTCTTCTCACTCCTCCACCCTGGACTACATTTTGTAGGAGGGCGTGCACAGGTTGTGCCTCCGCCACTCTTCCTACTCCCAATCTGTCCCCCTCTCCCCGCTTCCCCTCCTCCCACTTCCCCTGGTTTACCGAGACAGAGTCGCACTTTGCAGCCCAGCCTGGCTTTGAACTCTCAATTCTTCTGTCTCTGCCTGCTAAATGCAAGCGCCATCCTTTTTTGTTTGTTTTTTTTTTTTTTCGAGACAGGGTTTCTCTGTTCAACAGCACAGCTGGAACTCGTTTTGTAGACCAGGCTGGCCTGGAACTCTCTGAGATCTTCCTGCCTCTGCCTCCTGAGTGCTGGGATTAAAGGTGTGTGCCACCACATCAGGCTAACACCATCTTTCTTTAAAAGAAATAAAATACTTTTTTTTTTCTTGGAAAAAAGAGACCTCATAGTTTTGGGATTTGTGTGTGTGTGTGTGTGTGTGTGTGTGTGTGTGTGTGTTGTGTTCATGAGAGGCAATGTTTTATAATTTTTCTTATTCCCAATGATCTAACCAGGCTTGATTTCTTAAAATGCATTGAGAAATGTTCCTTTTAAAATCTATTCTCTGAAATGGTTTGTGTAAAAAAAAAATGGCATTTGAAAATTTGATGCAATTTATTAATAAACCCATCCAAGGTATTTCTGTACAAAGATTTGCATTTAATATACCACACAGAGACATTTAGTGATGTGGGATTCTCCTCTGTATTCTGTGAATATGTTTTATTGTCATTGGTTAATAAAGAAGCTGCTTTTGTCAATGGCTTTACAGAGTAAAGCCAGGTGGAAAATCCAAACAGAGATGTAGAGTAGTAGGCGGAGTCAGGGAGATGCCACATAGCTGGATGCCTGATGGAACCTTGCTGGCAGGCCACAACCATGTAGTGATACACAGATTAATAGCAATGGGTTAATTTAAAATATAAGATTTAGCCGGAAATGTGCCTAAGCTATTGGCTAAGCAGTGCTGTAATTGATATAGTTTCTGTGTGCTTATTTTGGGTCTGGGTGGGCAGGAATGAAGAGCAGCCTCTGCCTACAATTCAGCTTTTCTACCTGCTTTTCATTTGTAAGAAACTTTGCTGTTCTTTTCAAGTTCACAAATACAAGAACATGAAATCTGCACAATTAATTTTGTTGAACATTTTTTTTAGTATGAGGATGTCCCTTTCTGGTCCTGATACAGATGGTTTGTGGGTTTGCCTCTCTCTCCTACATGGGTTTTATGGTATTCATCAGTAGTTTTATCTTTGCAGGTAACCAGCCTTGGCCATGCTGACTTCCTACTAACTTCTCTGCACATTGATTTTCATCTCATCTCTTTCCTTTGGGCTTTATTTACTATGGGCTCCCTGGAAACAAATCATCTATTATCTAAATATTTACTTAGTGGCACAGAGTTCTCTCTGAGCACTGTGTTTTTGGGGTGCATTTTATGCATTTTAAGTTTGATCCTAGGCAGGTCTGAGAAGCTGTCTTCCATCTCCATCTTAGCCACTGTTTTGTCGCTGTGAAGAGATACAATGCCAAGGCAACTTATAAAAGAAAGTGTTTTATTAGGAGTCACTTATAGTTTCGGAGGGTTGGTCCACGACCATCATGGAGGGGGCAGGGTGGCAGGCAGGGAGGCACGGTGCTGGGGAGAGAGAACTAGTCATGGGCTGTGGGGTTTTGAAACCTCAGTGACACAACAAGGCCAACCTCCTAATCCTTTCAAAACAGATCACCAACTGGGGACTAAGCATGCAGTCATATGCGCCTTTGGGGGCCATTCTCATTTAAATCACAACATGCAGACAGAACACTGTATATATAATAAATAAATCTTTTAAAAAAAACTTTAATTAAAAAAAGTTATTAACAGAGGACAAGAGTTGACACTTTCCTTGAACCATGTGTCTCAGGGATCAAACTCTGGCCCCTTTGCCTGTCGAGCTACCCTGACAGGCCAAATTCTTCGTGTTTATTTAGTTTGTGAGCCACGAGGAGAGGCACATCAGAGCACTCAACTTTAATTACGGCTTATTCACTTTTCATTTTATTTTTGCTGTATATTTTGAAGCTGTTGTTGACTGCTCTCCTTGAATTTTAATCAAATAGCTTTTGTTTGTTTGTTGTTTGTTTTTCGAGATAGGATTTCTTTGTGGCTTTGGAGCCTGTCCTGGAACTCACTCTAGAGTAGACCAGGCTGGCCTCAAATGCACAGAGATCTGCCTGCCTCTGTCTCCTGAGTGTTGGGATTAAAGGCTTAAAGGTGTTCACCACCTCCGCCCGGCAATAGCTTCTTTTGTTACCATGAAATTCTCTTTCTGCCCAGTAACACTTCTTTTTGGGGGTGGTGAGTGTGAGAGAGGGTCTCTCTACATAGCCCAGGCTGGCCTGGAACTCACTGTGCAGCCCAGGCTGGCCTGGAACTCACAGAGATTCACCTTCCTCTGCCTCCAGGGCACTGAGATTAAAGGCATTTGAGTTCAGTCGGGGATGCATAAGACAATGTCTCAGAAGTAAAAAAGGTTTAAGAAAAAATAAAAATAATTATTGTTATGACAAGAGGCTGCCAAGCTGGAATCTTAGAGTAGGATGTCACTGAAGTCAGCTCTCACTGCATTGCCTGTATTGGCTAGCAAGACCACCATTCTCTTCACACCGGCTCCTGGCTTCTCTGATGGGAACCCCAGCCCTGTGGGAAGGCACCGTGCTATGTCTGGCAAGTCAGTAACTCTGCAGCTCGGGAACGGGGGTGGGGGGATTTCCTGGACATTTTACCAGGCTGTAAGCTTCTGGCATTTCCCTGTCTGCCCCCACACAGATGCTTCTGGAGCGAGATTCACTTTGGTATCATGCCAAGCTTCCTGAAGGGACATGACCAAGAACCTGCCCTGGCCCTGCTGTGCCATGTACATCTTGCCTAAGATAAGCCCTGAGTTTCAGGAGGCCATCGTCAGATGGACATGGGGCAAATGGAGACAGAGGGACCGTCTGTCCTGCCTGCCCACCCAGCTGCCTGATGTCTTTATGTAACCTAGAGGTTCCTTTTGCACAGAAAGAATAATTCTTACTAGTGTAATAAACTAAGCAGCAGATAGATCCTTTTTAGTTATAAACTTGACATAACTGATTTAACTGTTTGCTGCTTCCGATTCCTTACATGTTAACTGGAGCTGGAGAAGAACAAGCAGAGGGAGAGGAATTGGTTAGCATAAGGAGGCCGTGCTCTAGCGCCACCTGCTGTCCATGGACTAGCGGTACCACCAGCTGCCAATAGTAGCAAAGGATTGGAGCTAATTTCCCTCCGTGTGCACCTCTGTGCCCACATGCCATGTCATTCCTGGAGTGTCAGAGAGCTATGCTCAGCCACCCCTCCTCAACACACCGATTAAACGACACACGCCATGGAGCTGGAGCGATGGTTCAGTGGCTAGAGCACGGACTGCTATTCAAGAGGGCCTGAGTTTGGCTCCCAGTGCCCGTGTCTGGCAGGTTGGTTTGGAGCTCATAACTGCCCATAACTCCAGCTAGGGAACCGATGTCTGAGCACATACTCCACATACCCCAAACACAGCTTTTTTAAAACTGAAAAAAGTCATTGTGAAATGCGGAGGTTTATTCAATGTGGCCTCATTGGGAAGAGGAACAGCAAAGGGGTCCAATGACCCCCAAGTCCATCTTCAGGGTCTGACCTGAGCCTGGGTTTAATAGACGGTATGTGGTTTGCAGAGCTAAAAGTCCTGGTCAGGGTGTGATCCCGCCCACATCACTGTCTGGGCTCCATCTCTCCTGTAAGGTGATCCAGCAGGCTGCAGAAATGTGTGCCATCTCTCTTCGGAGGCAAGCTCAAGTCTCTCTGGCTGGTATCCGGCTTCAGCCTTTCCCTTCCCCCAGCATGAGATGCCTGGGGAAGCTTTAATTCTTTGGAGTTCATTGTCTCTAGCATTTCATCATCAATGGAGGGGCACACATTCTCTCCCACTAGAACGGTTCTAGTTTGTCAAGAACTTCTCTGTCAAAGCTGAAGAGCTGTCCTAGCCTCATTGGAACATGTTACCTAAGAAATGCATGGAGGATGCTTTGGGAACATCTGGTAACTTACATCTGGACTGCGGGATTGCATACATATGAAGAAGCAAAGCAGTGCAAACATGCCCAACAGTGCCTGAGATGGAGCTGGCATCACCTGCCTGCCTGTTGGATACGAGCTCCAGCTGTTTTGTTCATTGCCACATCCCAGAGCCCAGGTTTTGTTTATCTGCTCGGTGAATGAGTAAGAACCAAGCAGAACTGGGGCTGGAGAGGTGGTGACTCAGCAGGTAAGAGTGCTTACCACTCTTGCAGAGGACCCAGGCTTGATACCTAGCACTCGCCTGTCGGCTCACAATCACCTGTAACTCCACCTACAGGGGATCCGATGCACATGACACACATAAACACATGAAGGTACGAAGCATACACATAAAAAAAGAACCAAAGGACCTCTGATGTGGGGCTAGGGGACACTGAAATGGATTGCTGGGCTAAGGAGTTTATTAGAAGAGTTATTAATGCCATGGAAAGACAGACAGTATCATGGTGAGGGCTCAGTGGAGAGTTCAGGCCTTAGAACCAGAGCTAGACATCATGGCAGTGACTCTCCAGGGAGAAATCTGGGCATGCAGAAGACGTGAGGGTTCTTATACCTTTCTGAGGATGGGGGAGGCTTGACAGCTGTCTTAGGGTTTCTACTGCTTCGATGAAACACCATGACCGAAGCTCCACCAGGAGCAGAAGCCAGGAGCAAATCCAGCCCTGGGAGCCAACCCAGTCCTGGGACACTGGCAGACCAGGATTGAGCCAACAACCTGACTCAGAGTCTGCAATCTCCATCGGAACTGGAGAGGGACTGAACCAGTTACCTAGGACACAGAGAGAACAAGCTCCACCAGGAGCTGAAGCCAGGAGCAAACCCAGTCCCGGGACATGGGCGGATCAGGATTGAGCCGGAGACCCCAGATCCAGAGTCAACGATCTCCACCACAACAGGTCCAACCCCAAGCCAGGGACTTCTGTAGGAGGAGACCCAGACCAGGATTTACAGAAACAGATCAAAGCCAGCAGCGTAGGCCAAAGTACACCTGAAACAGCAAACTCCAAGGGAGCAGACCAAAGCACAGGGCACTGAGCTACCTCCAGGAACAGGAATAACCAGCAGGGTAATTAGAACTGTGACACTGACTGTACCATGAGGAACAACCATCTGAGCTTTGGATTCACTGGCACCTAGAAGATTATTCAACAGAATCTCAGACAGCCCCAACCACACCTATCAGAGGAAAAGATGAGTAGAAAAGGTAAGATTACATGCTACACCACAAAGAGCAACACAATACCAGTAAAACCTAAAGACCCTACAAAAGCAAGACCTGAACAACCAAATATGGACGAACCAGAAGAAAATTATCTGAAAAATAACCTCAAGAGAATGTTTGAAATTCTTAAAGATGAAATGAAAAATTACCTTAAAGAAATGGAGGAAAAAACAAACAAAAAATTAGAAGATATGAGCAAATCACTTAAAACCAAAAAAAAAAAAAAGAACTCAAACATATAAAAGAAACTATTCAGGACTTGAAAACTGAGATAGAAAAAATAAAACGCAACTTGAAGGAATTATAGAAACAGAAATCATGAGAAAAAGATCAGGAACCACAAATGCAAGCATGAACAACAGAATACAAGAAATAGAAGAAATAATCTCAAGCGCTGAAGATACAATAGAGGAAATAGACTCATCAGTTAAAGAAAACATTAAATCTAACAAAAGCTTAACCCAAAATATCCATGAAATATGGGACACTATAAAAAGGTCAAATCTTAGAATAATAGGTATAGAATAAGCAGAAGAAGTTCAACTCAAAGGCACAGAAAATTTATTTAACAAAATCTTAGAAGAAAACTTTTCCTACCTAGAGAAAGATATGCCTATGAAGATACAAGAAGCTTACAGAACACCAAATAGACTGGATCCAAAAAAAGTCCTCTCTCCACATAATAATCAAAACACTAAACATATAGAGTAAAGAAAGAATATTAAGAGCTGCAAAGGAAAAAGGCCAAGCAATATATAAAGGTAGACCTATCAGAATTACACCTAACTTTTCAGTGGAGACAATGAAAGCCAGAAGGTCATGGGTCAAGTATTATGCAGATATTAAGAGACCACAGATGCCAACCCAGACTACTATACCCAGCAAAACTATCAATCACCATAGAAGAACAAAACAAGATATTAGATTTCACCAATACCTAGCCACAAACCTAGCCCTACACAAAATACTAGAAGGAAAACTCCAACAAAACACAGACAATTGATGATCTCATAACAGCAAATCTGAAAGAAGAAAAAAATGTATAAATTAACATCACCAAAGATGAAAGCTAAATTAACAGGAGATAGCAGCCACTGGTCATTAACATCCCTTAAGGTAAATGGACTCAACTCACCTATAAAAAGGCATAGGCTAACAGATTGGATACGAAAACAGAATCCATCCTTCTTCTGCATACAAGAAATGCATCTCAACCTCAAAGACAGACATCGTCTCAGAATAAAAGGATGGGAAAAATATACCAATCAAGTGGACCTAAGAAACAAGTGGGTGTAGCTATCCTAATATCTAACAAAATAGACTTCAAGCAAAAATTAGTCAAAAGAGACAAAGAAGGATATTTCATATTAGTCACAGGAAAAATTCATCAAGAGGAAATTTCAGTACTGAACATCTATGCCCCAAATACAAGGGCACCCTCATATGTCAAAGAAACACTTCTAAAGTTTAAATAATACATTAAACCCCACACACTAATAGTGGGAGACTTCAACACTCCTCTCTCACCACCGGACAGGTCAATCTAATCTAAGACTTGTATGACAAGAACTTTAAATCTTTGAAGAAAGAAATTGAAAAAGACACCAGAAAGTGCTATTGGATAGGCAGAATTAACATAGTAAAAATGGAAATCTTACCAAAAGCAATCTACAGATTCAACGCAATGCCCAGCAAAATCCCAGAAAAATTCTTCAAAGCCCTCGAAAGAACGGTACTCAACTTCATTTGGAGGATAGCCAAAACAATCCTGTGCAATAAAAGAACTTCTGGAGGCATCACAATCCCTGACTTCAAACACTACTACAGAACTACAGTACTGAAAACAGCCTGGTATTGGCATAAGAACAGATAGGAGGACTAATAGAACTGAATAGAAGATCTGGCTATCAATCCACACATCTTTGAACACCTGATCTTTGACAAATAAGCAAAAAATATCAAATGGGAAAAAAGAAAGCATATTTAACAAGTGGTGCTGGCATAACTGGATATCAACATGTAGAAAAATGAAGATAAACTCTTATCTATCACGATGCACAAAATTCAAGTCCAAATGAATCAAAGACCTCAGCATAAAGCCAGCCACACTAAACCTCATAGAAGAGAAAGTGGGAAATACACTTGAATGCATTGGCACAGGGAACCACTTCCTAAATATAACCCCAGCAGCACAGACACTGAGAGAAACAATTAATAAATGGGACCTCCTGAAACTGAAAAGCTTCTGTAAAGCAAAGGACACAGTCAACAATACAAAATGACAGCCTACAGAATGCGAAAAGATCTTCACTAACCCCACATCAGACAGAGGTCTGAGCTCCAAAATATACAAAGAACTCAAGAAACTGGACACCAAAAGATCACATAATCCAATTAAAAAAAATGGAGTACAGAACTAAACAGAGAACTCTCAATAGAGGAATCTAAAATGGCTGAAAGACACTTAAAAAAATGTTCAACATCCTTAGTCATCAGAGAAATGCAAATCAAAAACAACTCTGAGATTCTATCTTACACCTGCAAGAATGGCCAAAATCAAAAACACTGATGACAACTTATGCTGGAGAGGTTGTGGAGAAAAGGGAACACTTCTGCATTGCTGGTGGGAATGCAAGCTGGTACAACCTCTTTGGATGTCAGTGTGGTAATTTCTCAGAAAATTAGAAAACAACCTTTCTCAAGACCCAGTAAGGTGCTGGAGCGATGGCTCAGTGGTTAAGAACATTGTCTGCTCTTCCAAAGGTCCTGAGTTCAATTCCCAGCAACCACATGGTGGCTTACAATCATCTATAATGAAGTCTGGTGCCCTCTTCTGGCTTGCAGGCATTCACCAGACAGATATATAATAAATAAAAAAAAATTAAAAAAAAAAGACCCAGTAATACCACTTTTGGGTATAGCCCTTTTGGATATCAGTATGGAATTTCCCAGAAAATTAGAAAACAACCTACCTCCAGTCCTAGTAATACCACTTCTGGGGATATATCCAAAGGATGCTCAATCGTACCACAAGGACATGTGCTCAACTATGTTCATAGCAGCATTGTCATTGCCAGAAACTGGAAACAACCTAAATGCCCCTCGACCGAAGAATGGATAAGGAAAAGGTGATACATTTACACAATGGAGTACTACACAGCAGAAAAAAAAATAACAACTGCTTGAATTCTGCAGGAAAATGGATGGAACTAGAAAACATTATTTTGAGTGAGGTAACCCAGACACAGAAAGACAATTATCACATGTACTAGCTCATAGGTGGTTTTTAAATATAAAGCAAAGAAAGCCAGCCTACAAACCACAGTCCCAGAGAACTTAGACAACAATGTGGACACTAAGAGAGATTTACATAGATATAATCTACATGGGAAATAGAAAGTAGAAAAAGACAAGATCTCCTGAGTAAATTGGGAACATGGGGACCTTGGGGGAATATTGAAGAGGGGAGGGGAGAGGCAGGGAGGGGAGCAGAGAAAAATGTAGAGCTCAATAAATATCAATAAAATAAAATTAAAAAAATAACTGTCGTAGGAGCTGTGGGTTGCATTCCTCCACCCAGCTCCCGCCACCGGCTAGCTTTACCCGAAATAACAACACACAAACTGTACTCTTTTAAACACTGCTTGACCCATTATATCTAGCCTCTTCTCGGCTAACTCTCGCACCTGGACTAGCCCATTTCTAATAATGTGTGTAGCACCCCAAGGTGCGCTTACTGGGAAGATTCAGCATGTCTGACCTGGCGGCTTGCTTCATTGCGTCTGCCTCAGAGAGCAGAGCTATTGCGTCTGCCCAGGAGAGGGAAGCATGGCCTCTGTCCGAGGCGTCTTACCTCACTTCCTCTTCCTCCCAGCATTCTGTTCTGTTTTCTCCGCCTATCTAAATTCTGCCCTATCAGATGGGCCAAGGCAGTTTTTTTATTAGCCAATGACCTTCCTCCATCAAATAACAACAAAAAAGTTTTTTTTTTTTTAAAAAAAAGAACAAGAAGAAAAAAAAAGAAACACCATGACCAAAAAGCAAATTGGGGAGGAAAGGGTTTATGTGGCTTACCCTTCCGTATCATTGTTCATCACTGAAGGAAGTCAGGGCAGGAACTCAAACAGGTCAGGAACCTGGAGCCAGGAGCAGATGCAGAGGCCATGCAGGGGAGCTGCTTACTGGCTTGTTCCCCATGGCTTGCTCAGCCTGCTTTCTTACAGAACCCAGGACCTCTAGTCCAGGGCTGGCACCGTGCACCATGGGCTATTTCCCTCCCCCAACACTAATTAAGAACATGCCTTAGCTGGATCTTATGGAGACATTTTCCCAATTATGGTTCCCCCCTTTCAGTGACTCTAGCTTGTATCAAGTTGACATAGAAGTAGCCAGGATCACAGCACAAGCCTGCAGCCAGGCTTTCTGATTTCAGATAGGAAGCAGGGAAGGGGAGATGGATGTGTGGCCATCGATATTCCTTTGAAGTAAACTCACTTCTGCAGATGAGAGCTCCTAGTACCTGGAGGTCTGTCAGTTAAGGGACTCACAGACAGGGCGTTATCTGTGAGGCAAAAGGGTTGCTGCAGGGGCTGCGCCTGAGCAGCAGTTGGGCTCTGACATGGCATGTTTGTAAGTTCAGATTTTACTCTTGGGATGGCCAGGCACTGATGCTATGTGCATGTATTTCCAACAAGAGCATCAGGATCTCTTCCACATGTCTGCCACACAGATACATGGGAAGCTGGAAACCAAAATGTGCGAGTGAGCCACAAACCACACATTTGAGATATCTGGACTGGTAATGTCCAAAAGAAATATAATGCAAACCAATGTGGTATTTTAAATGGTCTAGTGGTCGTGTTTTAAGAAGCATAAAGAGGAGGCTCGAGAGATGGCTCCGCAATGAGAGTACTTGTTGCTTTTACAGAAGACCAAGGTTTAGTCCTCAGTACCCATGTGGCTCACAACCGTCTGTAATTCCAGTTCCAGGAGCTCTATGCCCTCTTCTGGCTTCTATGGGCACTGCATGTATATGGTACACATAGGATAAAAGGGACAGTCAAAGAAACTCACCCTGGCCCTGAACCCAGAGCCTGTGAAAGAAACACATCCTGACCCTGAAACCAGAGCCAAATCTGTCCCTGGCCAACTGAATACAATACCAACCAATCCTTGAGCATGAAATATGGCCAATCTGAGTTTGTCTAAACCCAAGGGGATTGAAATCTGACCAATTTCCGCCCTGAAAATCTCCCTGGAAAAACTCTGCCCCTGAGAAGCCCTGTAGAAGCCCTGTGTCTGTTCGGTTGGCAGCTGTCCTCTACCCTGGCAGAGACAGCCACTCTCCTGGATTCCTCCTTCCCAAATAAATCTTTCTTGAAATAGTTCTGGGCGAAGATCTTCTTTCACTGACATCTCTGCTGGAATCGCCCTTAGGTGAGCAGAGCAGAAGTAACAACTTTTTGCCAGAGCCCTAGCAGATGCTACATTTCTGCAGGGGTTTCCCATTAACAGAGTAAAGCAGAGAAGAAACCGATACTCCTGCTGGGAAACTCCCTTGAAGCAGAGCAGAGCTCAGCTATAAAGGCTCTCTCTCCAGGAGGAGCAGGTCCCCACATCCTGCAGGGAGACCATTCCCCACTGGATCCCAACTTCAGGGATAGCCTAACTTCCCGACAGGTCAGCTGTAGGTAGAGCCTGACTTCCCGACAAGTCAGGATCCCATTCCCTCCAGAGCTGTAACACTTGCAGTATACATACATGCAGGTAAAATACTTATACATATAAAATAATCCAAAAATTTAAAGAGCAGAAACAAGTGAAATTAACATCAATAAAAAATTCATTGATCCCAATATATCTAAAGTATCATTTCAACATGTACCACAAAAAAAATTATTAATGAGTCAGGCCTGGGGACGCCTATCTTTAATTCCAGTACTCAGGAGGCAGAGGCAGGTGGATTTTAATGAGTTTGAGGCCAGCCTCACCTACTTAGTGAGCTGCAGGCCATCTAGAGGTGCACAGCAATACCCAGTCTCAGATAAACTACTGAATAAATGCATGCGTGCATTAGTGAATGCATGAATGGAGCCAGGTGTAGCTCAATGGTGCAGTGCTTGCTGCAAACCTGAGGCCTTGGGTTCCATCTCTAAGACCCAAAACTGACTAAGAAAGTAATAATATAATTTATCTTATAAATCTTAGCTATCAGGCATGTAATTGGCATACAGACGGTTAGTGTTCAAAGAGAAATGTGGATGGGGGAAAGGACCAGAGGGGAGGGAATGGGGGCTGGATTTGATCAGACACATTATATGCAGCTAGAAATTCTCAAAAAAAAGAGATGTGGTAGTGGACCCGAGGTTAGTTCCCAGCAGCCGTGCAAGCAGTTTGCAACTGCCTGTAACTCCAGCCCCGGGGATCTGATGACCCTCTCTGGCCTCTACCGGCCCCACAACGGCACCACACTCACATGGACACACCCACACACATAATTAAAATAAAGTCTACAAAAATAAATTTGAAAAGCTGGGCTGTGGCGGCACGAGCCTTTAATCCCAGCACTCAGCTGGAGGCAGAGGCAGGAGGATCTCTGAGTTCAAGGCCAACCTCGTCTACAGAGCAAGTCCGGGACAGCCAGAGCTACACAAAGAAACCATGTCTAGAAAAACAAAAAATAAAATAAAATAAGTAAACATATAAATAAATGGAGAAATATGAATTGTATTTTTAAAAAGCCATGTCTAAAAAAAATTCTTTTTTTTTCCCCTGAGCCAGGGTTTCTCTGTGTAAACAGTCCCAATGAAAGACCCCCCCCCAATGCCATCTAAGCAAGGCTGGTACTGGTTACAGAGTTCAACTTTAGGCCAGCAAGCTCTCATGAGAACATCCTGCTTTCCTAGGAAAGCAGGATGCCTATGGTTGACACTTATGTCAAACTTAAAATATCAGTAGTTTACAAAGGAAACAATTCCCCTATGGAGAATCCCAGCCTAACTGCTCTAACAACATTACACAAGGCCCTCTACGAACAGATGTCAGTGCAAAGTGAGGTCAGGGTGCCTGGTTGCAGGGAGGATAAGGATACATCAGGACTTCTGACAGGGGAGATAAGGATACATCAGGACCTCTGAGACAAATTTATGGCATACATCTGTGCAGGGGAGAGCAGGATATATCAAAACCTCTGACGTATTTATGACATGCATTTGCGCATGGGAGGAACTGAGACCCCTAAGAGGAATTTGTGACCCTGAGAAGAAATGGGATCAAACAGTTATCTGATGTATGCATGCATGGGAACGTGGCCCCAGTTTCACCCCGGTACCACCTGGGTCCCGTTCAAATCATCCAATAGAAACCCTGTAACTACGCTCCTCGCTTTTGTTCCCGCGCTTTCTGCTTTAGGACCCTATATAACCTCTTAGTTCTAGTTCGAGGGGGCTGGAGTCCTGAGAGACTTCAGCCCCAAGTACTTGGTATTCGAATAAACCTCTTGCTGTTTTGCATCCGCGTAAGTGGTCTCGCTGTTCCTTGGGAAAGGGTCTCCTTAGAGGGAAGACACTCCTTTCGGAGGTCTTTCACCAACAGTCCTGGAACTAACTCTGTGGACCATGTTGGCCTTGAACTCACAAAAACCTGCCAGCCTCTGCCTCCTGAGGGCTGGGATTAAAGGCGTGTACCACTACCACCCGGCTATAAATTCTTTTTTTTTTAATTTATTTATTAAAGATTTCTGTCTCTTCCCCACCACCACCTCCCATTTCCCTCCTCCTCCCCCAATCAAGTCCCCCTCCCTCGTCAGCCCTAAGAGCAATCAGGGTTTCCTGTCCTGTGGGAAGTCCAAGGACCACCCACCTCCATCCAGGTCTAGTAAGGTGAGCATCCAGACTGCCTAGGCTCCCACAAAGCCAATACGTGCAGTAGGATCAAAAACCCATTGCCATTGTTCTTGAGTTCTCAGTAGTCCTCATTGTCGGCTATGTTCAGCGAGACCGGTTTTACCCCGGGCTTTTTTCAGACCCAGGCCAGCTGGCCTTGGTGAGTTCCTGATAGAACATCCCCATTGTCTCAGTGTGAGGGTGCACCCCTCGCGGTCCTGAGTTCCTTGCTCGTGCTCTCTCTCCTTCTGCTCCTGATTTGGACCTTGAGATTTCAGTCCGGTGCTCCAATGTGGGTCTCTGTCTCCTTTCATCGCCTGATGAAGGTTAACATTCAGTAGGATGCCTATATGTTTTTCTTTAGGTTCTCCTTCTTATTTAGTTTCTCTAAGATCACGAATTATAGGCTCAATGCCCTTTATTTATGGCTAGAAACCAAATATGAGTGAGTAAATCCCATGTTCCTCTTTTTGGGTCTGGCTTACCTCACTCAGGATAGTGTTTTCTATTTCCGTCCATTTGCCTGCAAATTTCAAGAAGTCCTTGTTTTTTACTGCTGAGTAGTACTCTAATATGTATATATTCCATACTTTCTTCATCCATTCTTCAATTGAAGGGCATCTAGGTTGTTTCCAGGTTCTGGCTATTACAAACAATGCTGCTGTGAACATAGTAGAGCATATACTTTTGTTGTATGATAGTATATGATAAAGGTCTTGGAGAGACTAGGGGTACAAGGGTCATACCTAAATATAATAAAAGATATTTACAGCAAGCCGACAACTAACATTAAATTAAACGGAGAAAAACTCAAAGCCATCCCACTAAAATCAGGAACAAAACAAGGACGTCCACTCTCTCCATACCTCTTCAATATAGTGCTTGAAGTTCTAGCAACAGCAATAAGACAACATAAGGGGACAAGGGGATTCATATTGGAAAGGAAGAAGTTAAGCTTTCGTTATTTGCAGATGATATGATAGTATACATAAGCGACCCCAAAAACTCTACCAAAGAACTCCTACAGCTGATAAACACCTTTGGTAATGTGGCAGGATACAAGATCAACTCCAAAAAATCAGTTGCCTTCCTATACACTAAGGATAAGGAAACAGAGAGGGAAATCAGAGAAGCATCACCTTTCACGATAGCCACAAATAGCATAAAATACCTTGGGGTAACCTTGACCAAGGAAGTGAAAGATCTATTTGACAAGAACTTTATAAATTCTTAAATATAATTAAATTAAAATTAAATACAATTACAAATCAACCAGTCACACATTTCAAAAAAAAGTTTTAGCCATCAAAAGAAACGCCCCCAGCCTGGGGCAAGTCTTGGGTCTCCAACTAAAAACCGCAGACTGCAGTTCTGCGTGCAGCCACCAGGTGGCGTCAGAACGCTACTAGGCGCCGGACAGGCTCCATCAACGGAAGCGGAAGTGGACTCTCACCTTCCTGACTGGTTCCTCCCATTTTCTCCTCCCCCGGAAACACAGACCCGCTAGACTCGGGTACTGAGGCCTGCGGCGGGGCGGAGCGGCGGGGAGGGATGGGCGTGAGCGCGGAGCCGCGGAACCTCGCCGTGGCTGGGGCCGGGCTCGCGTCCCCGGTGATCGAGAAGGCGCGCTCTGCGCTGTTGCCGCCGCAGGACGTGGAGGACACGGTGGAGACGCTCATGGTAACGTGGGGACAGGGGAGCGGGTCGGGAACTGCCATGTGCTTCTAGAACATTCTCGTTCTAGAACACGCTACCGGTCATGGAGGTGAGCGCCGCCGGTCACCCCGGGTCTCAGGCCGCACTCCCGGTCCCGCTTCCCTGCTGTCTGCTGCTGCCTCAGCGTCCTCTACTCGCGAAGGCCACGCCCCCTCGGTCAGATTGGCTGCGCGGCCGGGCGCCGGGCTGCTATTGGCGGAGGCGGGGGCGGGTCCTCGCCAGCCATAGGCAGAGGCGAGGGTGCGTCGGGAGACCGGGCGGACCTGGGTGGCGGTGCCCCTTGCTGGGAGGAGGACGCACTCATTTGGAAATAGATTTAAATTTTTTATTTTATTTTTTTTACTTGTTTTTGAGACAGGGCCTCATTGTGCAGCCCTGGCTGGAGCTCGCTATTTAGACCAGGCTGGCCTCGAACTCGGAGAGACTGGCCTGTCTCTGTTTCCAGAGTGCTGAGACTAAAGGCGTGTGCTCCCCTGTGTGTAGCTTTTTGGAAATCTTTAAAGATAACCATGGCGGCTCCGGGATCACGTCTTTCAAAACTACTTAGCTTTTTTCTTTGGACTGCCATCTTTCCCCTTCTGTTTATATTGGACGTAGGGATTTTGTGTGTGGGTGGTTAGAAATTGTGGAACTAATTGGCTGTTGAAATGATACTCACCTTGTGTTTGCTGATTATGCTTTTAGTTTATATTTGTGTATGTGTGTGTGTGTGACCGCGCGCGCGCGTGTGGTGGGGTATGTACACAAGAGTGCAGGTGACAACAGGGTGTTGGGATCCCCTGGAGCTGGAGTTACAAGTGGTTGTGAGCACCCCTTCCCATATGGCTGTTGGGAACCCCATGGCCTTCTGGGGTAACACTGCTTTCCAGCCCCTTTTGACTGTGCTCCAGCCCTTTCTGATTGTTTTTGTCCATTCTCACGCTTAGGAAATTGGAATGTTCACCTTTAAGCTGTGAATAGGGTTGAACTACTAAAATAAATTAAATGTCTTAAAATTGGAGGTGTATTCCTGGGGTAAGGCACCTCAATATCTATCTCTATAACAAATAAAACTAAACCCAGAACCCGGCACAGTGGCTCCTGGAGAGGCAGGTAGATCTGGAATAGTGAGACCCTGTCTCAAAACCATAGGCCCACAAAAAAAAAAAAAAAAACCTAATCCACTCAAAGAATATGCTGCACATATACAAAAGTCACGATGCAGTTTAAGCTACCTGCTTCATTTTGTTGTTGTTGTTGTTTTGTTTTGTTTTTGAGACAGGGTTTCTCTGTAGCTTTAGAGCCTGTCCTGGAACTAGCTCTTGTAGACCAGACTGGCCTCGAACTCACAGAGAAGGGTGTGCGCCACCACCGCCCGGCCCTGCTTCTTTTTGTGTGTGTGTGTGTGTGTGTTTGGTTTATCTATTAGAATTGACATTGTGGCCAGATGGTATTGATGCATACCTTTAATCCTAGGAGGCAGAGGCAGACAGATCTCCGAGTTCTAGGCCAGCCTGGTCTACAGAGCGAGTCCCAGGATAGCCAGGGCTACACAGAGAAACCCTATTTTGAAAAACAAAAAAACAAACAAAAACAAGTTGGTTCAGTGGATATTTATTGGGCCAGTGATGTGCTTGGTCCCTGTGCTGTGAAGGTGAGACATTTAAAATGCAGTTTCTACCATCCAGCATGGAAGTGAAGGATGGCAGCCTTAAAATAAAGAGGGGCAGGGCTGGAAGTAGAGCTCGTGGTGGCATGCTTGCCCACGTGCATGAGGCCTAGGCTCAGCTCCCAGAACAGATAAACGTAGGGTGCGGTGCCTAGGTGTAATTACTGTTCCTTCTTGGAACCTTGCTGGACCAAACTGCTGGAAAGAGTTGGGGTGACCTTAACCTGTTCTGGCGTAGGGCATGCAGGGGCTACTGGACCTTATCCTGTGGGTCTCTGCTCTAGGAGAAGTGGGTACAGGTTTCCTGTTATGCAGAATCATTCATCCATCTGTGTTGCACACTTTCTGCACACCAGCCCCACAGTCAGGTCTTGTTTTGTGTTTTCAGAGCCTCTCTGTGTAGTTCTGGCTGTCATGGAGCATTGAGCTCCATGTAGATCAGGTTGCCCCTCTGCCTCATCCTCTGGAATGCTGGGATCAGATATGTCTGCCACCATGCCTTACAGAAGCATGCAGGAGACAGGAGTTGTGTCTCCTCTTGTCTTGCACCCTTGGTCATAGGGATGATGGCCACAGGGGTCTGTTCCAGGTGTCACCAAGAGAATCAGTGGAGCCTGACATGGGGCTTGTGAGCAGCACAGATGGAGGTAGGCTAATGTCTGGGTGTTCAGAGTGAGACGGGCAGGGAGAGCAGCACCATGGCAGTGGACGATGTGACTGTGGGGGCCAGGGAGGGGAGGAGAGCGGTGTGCTACTCCAGGGCCTCGCAGCGGTAGATGACTGTTGTGGGAGAGTTAGAGAGCGGCCAACTAATAGTTCTGATTTCCTCTGAACCAACACGCAGAACAGATTTGCCATGTTTAGTAGTTTCTAGTGCGTTTGCCATTACTTATGACTTGGGTCCGTCCTGTTGGCTTGTTTGAGTTGGGAGCAGAACGCGGTGTCATTGACGCTGCAGACTCCAATTTGCAGTTTTTAAAGATAACCCTGGCTGTAGGAGAGGGAGTAGACTGAGGGGGTCAAAGATTGAGGTAAAAAGGTCCTGGCAGTCAGCAGGGAGGGAGAGGTGGCCCTTTGAGCCAGGATGGGTCCAGAAGGTAGGCTGAGGGCTGGTCAGAAGCAGAGCAAACTGGTGTGGAGAAGCCCAGACTGGATAGGTGAAGAGCAGGGGTCCAACAGCTGCCGCTGGGGAGCAGCAGGTTGGCCTAAGGGAGAGAGAGGAAGAGCTCAGGTTTACAAATGTCAAGCCGGGCGGTGGTGCAAGCCTTTAATCCCTGCACCCAGAGGCAGAGGCAGGTGCATTTCTGTGAGTTCAAGGCCAGCCTGGTCCACAAGAGCTAGTTCCAGGACAGGCTCCAGAGCTACTGAGAAGAGAAACCCTGTCTCAAAACAAAACAAAATGTTGCCTGAGGCGACCTCTGAGCTCTGAGCAGTGTGGCTCGTCTGGAGCCCCATGAGCAGTAGTCTATGCACGGAAGGGAGGAAGCTGAAGCTGCTGATGGATGTGAGAGCCTGGCTCAGGAAGACGACTGAGCAGTGGCCAGAGAAGTGAGGGAGACAGAGCGAGAGGATGGGGCTCATTGCTGGGCTGGAACGAGAAGCAGCCCCTGCTCATTCCTGAATAAAGTCCTTTAGAGAGTCTCTCTTGTTTAGGCTGAAGGGACTGCTAGGGCAGACCAGTGGGCCAGCCATCAGGACATTATCAGGAAACAGCAGGCAGAGTGAGTCTCCTGGGGCTGGGGAGGGGGCAGGTGACGGACTGTTGCCCATGTTTTCAGTTTGAATTGTTGAGTTTGAGACCCCTGCGGGCCCCTGTGGGCAGGAGGGAATACTGGGATGGCAGAGTTTGGCTGGAGGGTCGGTGGGTGCAGTTGGGAATGGGGAATGCCTGTGACCGGTTGTGGGTGGGGCTGCAGACTGAAGAGATAAGAGCTGGAACAGCACTGAGGTGCAGGCAGAGGGAGGAGAGACCTGTAGCAGCAGTGGGGTGAGGTGGGTGCTGGAAGAAACCAATACTGAGAGAGGGGTGGTCACTGATATCAAATGTACCTAAGAACTCAAAGTTAAGGACAGGGTGGAAGAGGGGGCCTGGGATGTGCGGGCCCAGTGAATCTGCAGGAGCCTTACTGGAGGAGTTCTGGCTAGATGACAAGCCCAAGGCGTGGAGAGTGACTGGCACAGAGGGAGTGGAGATGGTACGCTTTGGCACTGGAAACAGAGACTCTGGAGCAGGTTTCCAGATACGGAAGAGATGTCCAAGGAAGAGAGGGACCTGGTGTGTCAGGGGATTGAACCCCCCAACACTTCAGAGGCTCAGGTAAGGCTGAGCAGGGTTTTGGGAAATTGATTAGCAGAATAGTTGGCATCTCTGGGGAGAGGGCATTGGCCGCCAGTACAGAAGTGCTGAAATGCACACTGCCTGGTTGTGCCGCTGTCTTCTGGGAGCCCTGCTGGCACCCAGGGCTGTCTCATCCAGCCTTCAACTCTCAGAACTTATTTAGTCCCAGTGGGCTTAACGCCAACCCCAGGTGTGTTTGATGGAAGTTAGGGTAGGTTCTCTTCTCTCTGGAATGGGTGCTTCTGATGACATTTGATGTAACAGACTTCATAGTCCTAGTAAGCCATTAGGATTACAGTGTGTCAGTTACTTAAAAAAGTAATCTATGGCCATACCACCTGTAATGCCCCAATCTTGTCTGATTTCGGGGGTGGGGAATGAGATGTCATTAAATGGGGGAAGAGAAGGTCCCCAGATGGGCTGTGTCAAGTGTCCTGGTGGGAGGAGAAGGAGTTTCAAAGTGTCTGTTCATTGCCATTGGTGACTGCTGCATTCCAGAAAGGGGACAGACACTGTCGTGGAAGCCCAGGCCCTGAGCTGGGGCTCCTGGGGTGTGCCTAGGGGAGATACTTGAGTGTCTGAAAGGGTGCTGCCCTGTGTGGAGCCAGAAGATAAGGCAACCTGTGCCGATTGCAGGGCTGAGGGTGGGGCCGCAGGTCAGCAGTGACTGCACTGCGCAGTGTGTGGTCTGCTGGGTATCTGTGAGATGGTGGGTAGAAGAAAGGCAGAGGGGTTTCATTTGTTTTTGTTTTTGCTGTTTTTTTTTAAAACCTCCCCCCCCCCACCACCACCCCCAAGACAGGGTTTCTCTGTGTAGCCCTGGCTGTCCTGGAACTCGCTCTCACTCTGTAAGCCAGGCTGGTCTCAACTAAGAGATTGCCTGCCTCTCCTCCCAGGTGTGCGCAACCACATCCACCGCTGGCTTGAAAGGCCAAGCTCTAAGCACGGAAATTGATGGAGTACTAGAAGCTATACACAATGGCCAAGCTTAGGTCCTCGTGGCTTTTGACTTGTTCCTGTAAACATCTATAGATCCTAAACCAACTAGCCTGGGGAAGCCAACAGCTAAGACTACTCTCAGCATGAGACCATGGTCAGTGACTCTTCAGTCAGGGCAGACAGGGATGCTTGCTGTGAAATGGACATGTTGCCTAGTGGAACCAGCGTTATAGCAGTAATAGTGAGACCAGAGAGGTCCCTTTTGCTGTGCACATTTCAGTATTGGCTGCAGACTTTACTTTCCCATCCTGGTGGGAAAAGCCTGGCACTTGGAGTAGCTCCCAACAGCCTTGTGGGAGGGGCATGATGCAAGTGGTCACAGTTCAGAGTCAGGAAACAGAGAGCCTTGGCTAGAATGGGATTGTGACAGGTGGAGCCTGAAGGGCTTCAGGTGCAGGTGTGGGCAAAGGAGCTGGCTTGGTGGCCAGACCTGCTGACACCACGGTCTCTTGTCTTGCAGTTACATCCGGTGATCAAGGCTTTCCTCTGTGGTTCCATCAGTGGGACCTGCTCCACCCTCCTCTTCCAGCCTTTGGATCTCCTCAAAACACGCCTGCAGACCTTACAGCCCTCAGACCTACGGTAGGCTGTTGCCCCACTTCATAGAGGAACCAGGTTTAGCAACTTCTCAGACACAGGATTAGTCTTACAAGTTAAATCAACTTCCTTATAATAGAGAAACACAAGCCAGGCTGGAATTCCTTTTGGTTGTTGTTTGTGTTTGCTTCAGACCAGAGTCTTCTGTGTATTCTGTGCCGACCTTGAACTTGCAACCCTTCTGCCTCAGTTTCCTGAGTACTGGGCCATGTGCTTTGTGGATACTGTTTTCTGAAGAAAAAGTTAGTATAGTTATTTATAACACATTATAATTTGACTTTTCTTGGTTAATTGGGGTCTTTTGGTCAGCTCCAGAGGACTTTCTTTGGTTACATTTGCATTTTTTTTTTTTTTTTTAGTTTTTTTCGAGACAGGGTTTCTCTGTAGCTTTGGAGCCTGTCCTGGAACTCGCTCTTGTAGACCAGGCTGGCCTCAAACTCACAGAGATCCGCCTGCCTCTGCCTCCCGAGTGCTGGGATTAAAGGCGTGCGCCACCACCGCCCAGCTGCATTTTTCTTGAGTTAGCTTGTGACATTGTAACTATGCTGCCCAATACTAGTGCAAGCTTGTGACATTGTAACTGTGCTACCCGGTGTAAGCTTGTGACATTGTAACTATGCTGCTGGGTACTGGTGCAGGCTTGTGACATTGTAACTATGCTACCAGGTGCAAGCTTGTGACATTGTAACTATGCTGCCAGTTACTGGTGTAAGCTTGTGACATTGTAACTATGCTGCCAGTTACTGGTGTAAGCTTGTGACATTGTAACTATGCTGCTGGGTACTGGTGCAGGCTTGTGACATTGTAACTATGCTACCAGGTGCAAGCTTGTGACATTGTAACTATGCTGCCAGTTACTGGTGTAAGCTTGTGACATTGTAACTATGCTGCCAGTTACTGGTGTAAGCTTGTGACATTGTAACTATGCTGCCGGGTACTGTTTGTTTGTTTGTTGTAAATAGCATCCATTTTGAATGTGTTTGTGTCTCTGGAGTACTATGGGAGCTACTATGTAAAGTATAGTTTATTCCATTGCTTGTGGTGTGAATAAACAGTTAAGTATGCGTGTGCCAAACCATGAACACATGGAAATGAAGAATTCCAGGGCTGCTGAGATGGGTGATCTCTGCAGGTGCTTACTGCAAGCCTGACCACCTGAGACTGATCCCAAGAACCCAAGTGAGAGAAGAAAACTGACTCTTGCAAGTTGTCCTCTGACTTCCAGATGTTTGCATGTACACACACACACACACACACACACACATACATACACAATATATAATAAAATTTAGTATAGTGATTCCTGCGTATTTTAGACAGTCTTTGGTGGGAACTCTACTGTGACAGTCTGGTCTAATAGTTGTTTTCTTTTCCTGTCCCTTTTGTCTCCTTCAGGTCCAGGCGTGTTGGGATGTTGGCTGTGTTCTTGAAGGTGGTTCGCACAGAAAGTCCTCTGGGCCTTTGGAAAGGAATGTCTCCTGTAAGCTGCCTTTTGGTTCTTCTGCTTCACTTCTTTAGTGATCCTTCTCCTCCAGCTCACAGTCACTGTTAAACTATGTACATCCTCCCCATCTGTGTGACTCCTCCCCATCCATGTAGCTCCTCCCTATCCGTGTAGCTCTCCCCATCCGTGTAGCTCCTCCCCGCCTGTGTGGCTCCTCCCTGTCTGTGTGGCTCCTCCCCATCTGTGTCGCTCCTCCCCATCTGTGTGGCTCCTCCCCAATCTGAGTGGCTCCTCCCTGTCTGTGTAGCTCCTGCCCATCTATGTAGCTCCTCCCCGTCTGTGTAGCTCCTCCCCATCCATGTGTTACCTTTCATGGCTAGGACCAAAACCCTCACAGGAGCAGCTCAAGAGAGGAGGTGCTTGTCTGGGCTTGTGTGGGACAGGCATGGCAGCTGGAATAGCTCTCCACAGTCTCGGAGGAGGGGCATGAGGCAACTCATTACATCTCAGCAAACCAGGAAGCAGAGAGCCTCGGCCAGAAGTAGGTGGGTCTATGACATACTTCAAAGCCAGCTCCAGTGACCCGAGTCCAGCAGTCATGCCTCCTACCTCTGACATTCACTGACTCTCAGAACAGCGTCACCCACTGGTAACAAGGTGTTTAAACACATGGTTTGTGAGGGACATTTCCCTTTCGAATCATAGTCTGTGGTTTTAGTTCCCTGCAGTCAGCCCTGCTCTGAAACATTCAATAGAAAATTCTGTAGATGACATAAGTAGTCCATAAGCTTTCAGCCGTGCATTGTTCTGAGTGTGAGGGGTCACTCACATCGGAGCTGTGCTCCCCACTCGCCCAGCCGTCACTCAGTCACTGTTAGTCAGATCACCTGCTGGGAATCCTGAGCTTTGTGTTCTGGCAGCCCGTGTTTTACTTATGGTGCCCTCAGCACACAGGAGCACTGGTGCAGACAGTGGGCTGGGACAGAGGGAAGCTGGACGGGGCCTTCGGGGGACGGGGAAGGTAGAAGATCTTAAGAAGAAAAGAAAAAAACGCTAGGTGGCAGGAAGGAACGCTGTGTGTATGAAGTTGTGGAAGAGGAAAAAGAAATCCAGGCTTTTGTTGTTGTTGTTGTTGTTTTGTTGAGACAGCGTTTCTTTGTGCACCCTGGAGGTCCTGAAATCCAGGCTATTTTTGTTGTCATAGTTCAGATAGCAGAAGTTAATGGTGCAATGTGATCACAGCCATGGCGGGTGGAAAGTTCTAGGTTAAGTGGACAGAACACTGCATTTGTGAGTGGAGACAGGAACAGAAAATATGGTCTAGTTGATGGCAGCGTGGTCTGCCAGAGGGCACTGAGCCTGCAGAAGACTTCAGCAAGAGATCTCCTGAAGTGAGTGACCACAAGCCACTCAGCGCAAGTGAAGGATGCATTACCTGCCTTCAGAAGCCGCCTTGGGCAAGAGCAAGCCATACCTGTGACTGAAGCGGATGCTGTGTTTCTGGCACGTTGACGTGACTGTGGAGAGAGGAAGCTGAGCCAGGGGACAGATGTGAAGCACTGGGGCTCTTCTCTAAGGTGCCCACGCAGCGGGACCCACGCCCTGCCTGACAGGAAGGGAGAGAGCAGACTGAAGGCCGTCAGGAAGTGCTAATGGACTGGAGGATGGCTTGATGGTAAAGAGCATGCTTTGAGCAAACAAAGCATGTGTTTAAACCTGGGTTCCATCCCAGCGCCCATGTCAGGCAGCTCACACTGACTGTAGCTCCAGGTCCAGGGGATCCAGCGCTCTTTTCTGGACTCTGCATTCTCTCACATATGTGTACAAACCCGTATACAGACACACATCTATACACTAAACAAAAATAAACTTTCTTTTTAAAGTAACTGCTGGGCATAACCCCAGCACTAAGGAAGCAGAGACAGGGGATCCCCGTGAATTAGCAGTCAGACAAGGCTACTGAATGAGATCCTATCTGGAAACAGAAACAAGTGAGGCATGGGAGGACCTTGTTGAGTCGCTTATCAGAAGACGGAGAAGAAACATGGATGTGGATATTATCCAGGTTTGCCCAAGTGTTTCAGATTGCATGTTAAAGGACAAAATCGTGCGATCAGATCGTCCTTGAGTTCCCCTGAAGGGCTGTGACTCCTGCAGCAGCTGGAGTGAGCTGAAGGGAGGACACCGGTCTTGGTTCTTTTGAACAGTTTCAGAAGTAAGGCAGCCTTTTCTTGGTCAGTATGTTCTGGCTGTCAGTACCCCTGCTCCTCAGTCCAGCCATGCGGATCATCGTGGCTGGCCTCCCCGTGACAGGTCCTCAGGTCAGTAGTAGCCTGACCTCACCTGGTGCCTGTGTCAATCACTGCATCATCTCCTCCCCAGGTGTTTTGTTGACTCCAAATATCACAAGCAGAGGGAGAACAGGACAGTAAGGTGTAAGGGCAAGGGAGGCTACAGACACACAAAGGTTATGACCGTGCCTTGTTTATAAGTGCAACTTTGTCACCTATACTTGAACAGTGGAGACAGAAGTGCAGTGTGCATAGGGCTCAGGGTTCTCCACTGTTCTGGCTACCCCCTCCCAACAGATATGAGGGGACTGTTGACTTCCTCCCTGTCCCCTGTACTGCCACTGATGTCTCTATTCCTAAAGTACAACTGTTAGCATGGCACCAGCTCTAGGGCTGGCGTCCACTGCCTGTCAGTGTAGCCTCACCTTTGCCACCACTGGGAAAGTGGCCTGGGACAACCACACCTTATTTCTTCACCCAAAGGCTTTTTCTGGCCCACCTTGCTGAAAGCGCCAAGCATTGGTTCCCACCCTCCAGCCTTCAACCACTAGAAGATGGGAAGTGATGTTTAACCACGCCCCTTCAGCAGAGAGATGGCAAGGGGTGGGATGTTCTCTGACAGCTAAAGCTTGCCAAGGGGACTGACTTACCCACAGCTGTAGCTGCTCTGATACACTCCTCATTGGCTGCTGCCTGCCCTGTCACTGCCCCTCCTCCCGTTGGTGCTTCCTCCACACTGTAAACAAGCAGCTTGCATGTGGACCACCCTCCCAGAAGGCACCTTGCAGTTTTGAGCCTTTGTTTTCATCCTCCCTCCCTCTGCCTTTCCCCCGCAGTCCATCATGAGGTGTGTCCCTGGCGTCGGAATCTACTTTGGCACTCTGTACTCTTTGAAGCAGTATTTCTTGCGAGGCCATCCTCCCACTGCCCTGGAGTCCGTGATCCTGGGCATGGGCTCACGCTCTGTCGCAGGAGTCTGCATGTCACCCATCACAGTGATCAAGACACGCTATGAGGTAAGTCAGACAGTTTTAGAACCTTAGGGATCAGGGTAGCAAACACCTGTGCTCCCCGGGTGTGTAGTCTGACTCGGGGTCAAATGTGCTTAGGTACCTCAGTTTCGTAGGCAGGGCAAGCCACATATGAAGGAAAGCCTGCCTGGTTCCTTGGTGATGGTATGCAGCCTGATCTGCTTGGGCCACTGTCCAGACACTGACCTGTGCCGGTCACTGTATCTGCTCTTTGTAGAGTGGGACTTACAGCTATAGGAGCGTCTATGCAGCCTTGAGGAGCATCTACTGCAGCGAGGGCCACCGGGGCCTCTTCAGAGGCCTGACAGCAACTCTGCTGCGTGACGCGCCCTTTTCAGGGCTCTACCTGATGTTTTACAGCCAGACCAAGACCGCAGTGCTCCGTGGCACAGGTAAGGGAGTGTGTGGTCAGCAAGCGGAGTCTCTGAGAGGCTAGATTTTCCCCTTTTTCTCTGGGATAGTCATAGCAGCGTTGGGAATGGAGCTGTGAAGAGAACCACGACCATGGCAATGCATATAAATGAAGACATTTGGTTCACAGGTTCAGTCCATTACCATCATGGTGCAACATGATGTCATGCAGGCTGGGTGGTGGTGGTGAACGCCTTTACTCCCAACCTCGGGAGGCAAAGACAGGCAGATCTTTGTGAGTTCGAGACCAGCCTAGTCTATAAGAGCTGGTTCCAGGATAACCAGGGCTGTAGAGAAACCCTGTCTCGAAAAAAAATGTCACGCAGGGATACATGGTGCTGGAGAAGGAAGAGAGCTAATACATCTTGACCTACAGGCAACAGGAAGTGGTCTGAGACCTCAAGGCCCACCCCCACAGTGACATACTTCCTCCAAGAAGGCCATACCCACTCCAGGAAGGCACCCCTCCTAATAGTGTCACTCCCTATGAGCTTATGGGGCCAGTTACATTCAAATGGCCACAGAAGCCAGATTGGGGCTGGGTGTTAGGATGTCCTATAGAGTTGGAGTCTTCTAAAGGAAAGAGGGTAGGCTGGGTGAGACACAAAGTGTGTTTTGACAAGGCTCTGCAATAGCATGCCCCAGACACCCTAGGGCTGAAGCTTTGGGGTGCAGCCTGTGAGTGTGTTTGTCAGTGAGCACTCCCTGTGAGGTAGCACTGACTGCTTGGGGATTTGAGGGAGTTTTCACTCCCCTTGCTGTGCCCTGCTACTGTCCTGAGCCCTCTATGGGTGGGGCCAGAACCGCAAACTTGAGGTGCTGGTGGCAGACCTGTCCCCCAGTAAGCTTGTGGGCCAATCGCGAGCCAAGTCTGGGTGGCAGATGCTGACAGAACCAGGCAGAGTTGCTTGGAACCCATTCTGCAGAGTGCGCCTGAGCTCAGGAAGCTGTCTGGATAGTGGGGGAAGTGGGACTGGGAACACCCCTGGTGACTCGGGGAGACTGGCTCCTTCCTCCAGGGAACAGATATGCCCTGCAGGTCACAGTCTCATTTTACAACCGAAATTTAAGGCAGTAAGGAAGTGTAGCCATGGGTGGCCTAGAACTCACTCGCTATTGTAAACCAGCCTGGCTGAGACCCTAGAGATGAGCTGACCTCCACCTCCCGAGCACAAGGTTAAGGCATGAGTCACCAGGCTTAACCTGTCATGTACAATGAATACATATTAAGTAAAAAACTAAAGTTTCACGTCCATTAATCTTTAAAAACTGGAATTAATTAATGAATACTTTTTTGATATTGGAAATGTATATTAAATCTTTTACTTTATTTTTGTTTTTTTTTTTTTGAGACAGGGTTTCTTTGTGTAACAACCCTGGCTGTCTTGAAACTTGCTTTGTAGACCATGCTGGCCTTGAGCTCACAAAGATTGCCCTCCTTTGCCTCCCAAGTGCTGGCATATATTGAATCTTCAAAGCCAGCAGTGTCCTTGGTGAATAAAAACTAAAATTTTCCCACCTAGCATCAGTAACGAGGTGAGAGAGTGTTCACACCCGCACCGTCCATTCGGGTGGTGTTCTCACCTATACGGTTCAGTTAGAGGATGTTCTCACCCACACGGTCCAGTCAGGTGCTGCAGAACTGTCAGATAGTTTTAAGTAACTACGAAATAAATATAATTAGCATATTAATTGTTTTAAATTATTATACTGAATAACGAGTTTTCCCATGACCCCAATCCAGACACATCACAGGACTCTGGTCAGGTCTGCCCTGAGCACACTGGTTAACCCTGCCTCTTCACGTGTCTGTGCTCTTGCTTCGTTTCAGACCAGTTAGATGTTGCTGTGATGCCCCTGGTTAATTTCAGCTGTGGGATATTTGCTGGCATTCTGGCTTCGCTGGTGACTCAGCCTGCAGACGTGATCAAGACTCACATGCAGCTCTCCCCAGTGAAGTCCCAGTGGATTGGCCAGGCAGCCGCGCTCATCTTCAAGGTAAGCTGTGAAGTGTGTGCTGCCCTTACAAAGGGCATTTATCTCCCAGCTTCCGACTGTAACTCCAGTTCCAGCAATCTGATCAAGATCCCTAACTTGGCAGGTAGCCCTAGTCTGTATTTTGTATGCTGCTTGGCACTTCTTTGCATTGTATAAATGGTACAGCTGGCTGGGCATAGTGGCCTACACCTTTGCCCTAGCTCTGCCATCTGTGGAAGGAGGATCAGGAGTTTGAAGTGAGTGTTGTCTGGACTGTGGTAGTGAGGGTCCCATCTCAAAGCAAGTCAACAAACCAGAGCAATGAAAACAGAACCACAGACACACAAACCAAACTGCTCGCAGCAGCTCTGGTAAGGGAGTTCCCAGGAGAGAGAGCTTTTCAGCTGCCTAGATCTGGTTTTAACCTCTGGCACTCCAGACAAATCTTTTAATGTTCTTTTAAAAATCCCTTTAATTTTACGTGTGTGTGTGTGTGTGTGTGTGTGTGTGTGTGTGTGTGCATGTGCGCGTGCATGTGTGTATCTATGGAGGCCAGAAGAGGGCACTGCATCTCTTGGTGCTGGAGTAAAAGATGAGCTTCCCTGTGGGTGCTGCAAAGCAAATTCTAGAAGAGCAGCAAGTGCTCTCTGCTCCTGAATGACTTTTGTTGTTGTTGTTGTTTTGTTTTGTTTTTTGAAAAGGGTCTCTATTACATAGCACTGGCTGTCCTGGAACTTGTTACGTAGACCAGGCTGGCCTTGAACTCAAAAGCTCCATCTGCCTCTACCTCCAGAGTGCCAGGATTAAAGGTGTGCACCACCACTCCAGATTCTAAGTGTTCTTTTTTCAACTAAGAAGTTTCCCTAGGTAGTGCAGATCTAAAGAGGTGGACCCTAACAGTTACAGGAAAATTGGCAGTTCCTTGGTTTTCTCCTTGGTTTGGTACTACAGATACAAATTAAGGTTCTGAAGTGGAGTAGCGAGGTCTCTGGTGAAGGGCATAAATAGCTGTACTGCGGCTTTGCTTTTGAAGTGTTGACTTGTTCTTATCACAGAACCATGGGCTGCGTGGCTTCTTCCATGGCAGCGTTCCCCGGGCCCTCCGTAGAACTCTGATGGCTGCCATGGCATGGACTGTCTATGAAGAAATGATGGCCAAGATGGGTCTGAACTCCTGAAAGAAACGGCTGGGGAAGGAAGATCTGCCGTCTTGCCTGGTTCCTGATGTGGCCGCTGCAGCTCACTTTCCTGGAGTCAGGTGAAGCCGGTCTGAGGAACGAGGCAGAAATGCTGTTGCCTTTAGTCCCCTATTCAGAGAGAGACTGGAGGAGTGCCTGGAGCCCCCAGAGCCTCAGAAGTGGAGTCACCAGTGCCCACAGCTCCGGACACACTCCCAGTCAATACACACAGGAGCTGGGAAGCAAGCCTGGTTGTCCTACAGGCTATATGAGAGGCATTTCTAGAGAGACCTCTGCCAGATTGCTCTGTTTGGGCCACCTACCTCCATCACAGGACACCGTAGATTTGCCTAGAAGCCAGGAATCCCACAGTAGAGAGGTTGTGGGCCTCCTGCCATGGCTGGGGGCAGGAGTCTCAAGTTAGGGAAGACTGGACCCAAGCGCTGCCATGGACCAGTGAGATGGCTCGGCAAGGAATGTCAGCTCGTCGGGTGACCTGCAGTGGATACCAGGAAAGTCAGCTTGTCATCTGACCTGCAGTGGGTCCCAGGACTCATGGTGGAGGGACCTAGTTCCTCATGTGCACTGTGGCAAGCACCCATATCCAATAAGTGAATAAATGTAATTTTTTAAATAAAGACATCAGTGGACTGGAGACTGAGGTGACAAAAACAAACAATCCTGCACCAGTGAAACATTTGAGACCAACAAAAGTTGGTGGGGGTTTTTGTACACTAACCAACAATAATTTGTAACCCTATAAATGATGACAGATATTTATAACCCATAGGATCTGAAAGAGTCCTTCACCCGCAGAGCCAAACCTTGGCCAGGTTTGACCAGAAGTTTGAGGCGTGTAGTCCCCAGGGCAGGTGGCACAGGAGGGGGGGCAGGGTGGTACGCAGCACTGGGGAAAAAAGATTGTTAGTCTCTTTAGGCCATAGCGATTACCCTCAGATTTTTTGTTTAGTGTTTGAAATCCTATTGGGGTACATCCACCTTCTACAACTGTGCCTGGCAGCCTCGATACCTTGTAACAGCAAGGCTGAATAGCCCAGCCACTCATTCATACAGGCATGCTGCCCCGCAGCCACGTGCTTGGGGCCAAGGCTGAATCTTTTTTATGAAATATACCTCTATGCTTATGGCCCTATTTCTAAAGTTTTGCAAGTGGTGACAATATCAAAGTCAAAGAAGTCATGATTTGAGTACGTCAGCGTCAGTCTAAGGACAAAAGAATAACACACAATACACAGACATACGGGACAAAAAACAGGAAGGACAATGGCACCAAACAAACCAGACACAGCTTCAGATGACAATGGTTGGAAGTAAAGAACTTGCTTTCTGCCCAGACTTAGATTATTACGGCTGGCCCTCACATCTTCATTTTGTTAAAACAAGTGCTGGTTGGTAAACCTATACAGTATGTCTCATTCCCTGAAGACAGCAGAGTGATTTTGATGTGACTTAATTTAGGATGTGACTTAATTTTTGACCAGCCATTTAGTCCCTAAAACTTAATTTAGGGCCGGGCGTGATGACACACGCATTTAATTCCAGCACTCAGGAGGCAGAGGTAGGCAGATCCCTGAGTTGGAGGATAGCCTGCTCTACTATCAGGACAGCCAGGGCTACACAGAGGAACTCTGTCTCAGAAAATCAAGAGGAAAACAAAAGCAGCTTTAGTTTACACACTAGACAATGTACCTGTTGGAAGTACATGGACCAGTGGTTTGGAGCTGGATGTATGGCTGAGTGGAGTGCTAACACATGGAAGGTCCTGAGTTCAAACCCCAGCTCTGCCAAAGGAGCAAGTATAAGAAAACACTGGAGCAGTGTGGGGGTGCACACCTAAGGAAAGACCGTACCCAGTTGGGGGTGCACACCTAAGGAAAGACTGTAGCCAGTGTGGGGTATACACCTAAGGAAAGACCGTAGCCAGTGTGGGGGTGCACACCTAAGGAAAGATGGTAGCCAGTGTGGAGTGCACACCTAAGGAAAGACAGTGTGGGGGTGCATACCTAAGGAAAGATGGTAGCCAGTGTGGGGTGCACACCTAAGGAAAGACCACAGCCAGTGTGGGGGTATACACCATCACTGGGAGCTCAGTCACCCTCCACTTTGAGACCCTAAGAGGTGCAACTGTGATCCTAAATTGGTTTTAGAACATTCCCCTTGTAAAAGTATCTCTTAATCTTCATTCCCAACTCACATCTCATTTTCCATCATTTTGCCTTTCTGAACATATCATTTAATAATAGATTCTAGAATATTCTGTATTTTACTTATCAAAATATTTTGAGATACATTCCTGATGTGGTGGAAGTTCAATATTTAGTTTTATCTTTTCTTTTCTTTTTGGACACCGGGTACTGCTACACCCTCAAACCCAAGACCCTCTTGCCCCTCTTGCCCCAGCCTCCAGAGCGTTAGGATTAACAGGTGTGTATCACCATGTTCAGGTCAGAGCTGTTTTTCCTCTGAAGTTCTTGGAACTGAACAAACCCAGAGCCTTGTGAGGTAAGGCAAGCGATCTAGCACCCAGCAGAATGAACAGTAAATAGATAACCTGTCATCTCCACATACCTTCAACACGTTTGAAATATCCTACTGGGAACCCATCAATTTTTTGGTGGTGTTCTCAAATTTAGGAAGGAACCATTAATTTCTCCAAGGAACAGAGGGGTAGATGAGTATGTCCTCCGGTGTTTAATAAGCTCTGACACAGATGGCCCAGGGTTAAAGCCTGTTCTTCACTTGTGTCAAAGAAATGGGGACAGTCACACCGCCCAAGCCCAAGACTGGTTGTGAGGGTGAGCAAACGCAGTTTTCTTTTTTACTGACCATCTACTTTTTATTTGTTCAGCTATCTTTCGTACGTTGATATTTTTGTAGTTTTACGACAGGACATATTTTATCCTTAAATGACTGCATGACATTCCATTGAACAGAATATGTTTACTAACTGCATTTATCTCTTTGAACAAAAATAATTTTATGCATAGTCTTGTCCTATCCCAATTATCCCAGAGATAATTGCGCGTTGGTAATTCGTCCTCCAGAGACCACGTGACAATCCGCCAGGCTGTGCTTGCTGTGCAGAGGCCTGGTTTGCACAAACCTTCCAACAGGACTAGCGCACTTCGCGCCCCAGCCGCGGAGTCACAACCCTCGGTCTCCCAGCTACTTCCGGTCCCCGCTCTACGCAACGACCACAGCTGGGCAGGCGCGGGACTTTTCAACTTCCGCTCCGCAGGGACGTAGAGGGCTCGCCTGCTGAGTCTGCGCGTGCGTCGCAAGCCTCTTTCCGGAGGGAAAGTTCTGCCCTCTTTCGCTCAATCTGCTTTGCTATTGGCTGGCTGTGGCGTATTTAACAACGTCATTTCCGGCCGCCGGTCCTTTCCGCGCTGCCCCGGGACGGGTCCATACGGCGTTGTTCTTGGTGAGTCTCTGGTGGGGTCCTCGGTGCCGCCCGGTGTCACGGGCTCGACCCTGTCGCTCCGTGGATGGGCACGAACGTCCCGAAGCCGCGCCTACCCGAGCGGCTTCGTTCCCGGCGGCGCCACGTGGTGGCCTCCCGTGAGGTGGGGCGGGCGCTCGCGCCGGGCTGCAGGCCCCGGCGGCCGCGTGCTGGGAAAGTGCTTGTAAGGCGCGTAGAGACGGATCCGGAGCTGCCGGCCACAGTCTCGAGCTACGAAAAACCTGAAACACCCCAAACATGGCTGCCATTACACAAGTCTTTGATATCTGTGCTTGCGGAAGCGTTAACTTCCGATTGGCTACCTTTTCTGAGTTCTCTTTCTGCCACAAGGTCCGATGCACTTGTGTGATAGGTGGCCAGAGAAGTTAAAAGGGATAGAGTACGAATCCATCCCACGCAGCTTCCCACGCAGCTTCCCATGCTAGAGGACGTGCGGCGCCTGGAAGCTCACGCCTTGAATCCCCGCTCTCGGGAGGCGTGGAGAATATGAGTGCTAGGACAGCCCGAGCTACATGGAGATATAGGCTCGGAAAAGAAATAGGAAAACATAGTGCATTTCTGCTCTTCCAGGTTCCCGACGTAACTTAAAGGGAAACTTAACACAATGTCCGGAGCCCTTGATGTCCTGCAGATGAAGGAGGAGGATGTCCTCAAATTCCTCGCTGCAGGCACCCACTTAGGTGGCACCAACCTCGACTTTCAGATGGAGCAGTACATCTACAAAAGGAAAAGCGATGGTCAGTTACCGCTTTTGATAAGTCGGGTAAATTTCTCTTAAGTCTCCGACTGCCCTGCTGTGGGCAGTGCCGATACTGAGTGCTCTTTTGGGACACTGTCCTGTCCTGTTTGGAGGAGTGCCGCAGCTGGCTGGGGTGTGAGAGGTAGGATAACAGGATATGTTATATCCTACGGTGCACCCTGTGTCACAGATGAAGTCATAGGGGTCGACTGCTTTAGTGGGAAGTGGAATGAGGTGTGGGGATACGCAAGAGTCGAGGAAAATTGGCGGGCTGGGTTGTGAGAAGGGGCAGGGGTTAGTTCACTAGGTACCTGAGGGAGAATCGAGTGTTGTAAGGGATTGGTAGGACGGATTTGAAGTTGATGCAGTGGTCCACAGGGTAGAGGACATGATGGAGGATTACCCCATGGAACTCAAGCTGCACACTATTAAAGCTCAGGGTGGAGGCCTCCTGGGCCTGTGAACTTCTGAGTGTCGGAAGTGTGCTACATTGAAAAGACGGCAGGATTTTCGCTAACACCAGTAGAGCTTGCCTCTGTGACTGGAGTTTGATAGTGGTCTCTGCCACATCCATAGTCTACCTTCCTCCAGAGTGTCCGTTTGTCCAGCTAGGTTAGCAAATCCATCTGGGCACTGGGCTCAATCCCTAGCAAAATCATTTTTTGCCAGGTAGACTTGGGAGGCGGTGGTTAGATGTGTGAGCTCTAGCCAGCCTGGCCTCCTGAGTGCTAGGGTAAAGCAGTCTTGAAAGCCCTTCCCGTCCACTTGTTTCTACGTAGGCATCTACATCATCAACCTGAAGAGGACCTGGGAGAAGCTGCTGCTTGCAGCTCGTGCTATTGTTGCCATCGAGAACCCTGCTGATGTCAGCGTCATCTCCTCCAGGAACACTGGGCAGGTGTGTAGAACGGAGGCCGAGTTTTGGGTCGTGGCAGTAATCCACAGAAGACACTGGGAGGATGTAGAAAGGCAGAGACCCAACGTGGATACCCCAGGAGGTCACTCTCCCTGGGCTCTGTCCTAGTGGCCAAGGGGAGCATAGGCCACTGCCTGTGATGTACAGTCCCTTTCCACGGCGTTGGAGATGAAGCTGGGCTTCGTGCCTGCGCCTGCATATTCCTACGGCTTCTCAGAGTCCTGTGGGCGATGACTGAGGAGACAAACCATGCAGGAAACAGTCCGCCCTCAGTGGCGGGCATAATGTCAGCGGCAAAATACCTCTATTCCCTTTGGGCTTGGTCCTTGTACAGGCCCCTGCGGGTTCTTCGGAGTTTTTTAAGTTATTTGAGAACTTTTGTTTCAATTGTAAAAAAATGAGGAAGTGTATCTTTCCTGTTAAGAAAGTTAACAGTTTTGTTACATGTATGCTGGCTGAGTTGGTGAATATTCAGTTTATCTTAAGGTTTGAGAGAGTTAAATACTAACAGCATTCTGTTTTAATGTTGCAGTAAGGGTCCTGTGAGTGTGGTTCTGAGGAGTAGGCCTGTGCTATGGAACAGGAGAGAATACAGTTTAGTAACTGTTCCCTCCCCAGGAAGTGTTTGTAGTACCTGGATAGAGCAGAAAGGACCATATCCTGGAGGGAGTCAGGAAATCTCTAGGGTGAGGGGGCAGGCAGATCTCTTACAAATAGCAAGCCTACCCAGTTGAGACCCTGTATGTCCCCACATGTGGGGGCAGAGATACACTCAGTGTTACAGGGGCCCTGGGTTTAGTTGCCAGCACTCAGTCATCCATAACTCCAAAGGCTCCAGCACCTTCCGGCCTCCGTGTGCATGGGTGCTGTGCTTGTATGCATTGCACATAAACCACTCAGACATTAAATATAAGACAAAAAGGAGGGAAAACATATGTACGTGTCTGTTTTGTGGTGTAGTTTGCCAGAAGCCACAGGTGTTTGCTATGGGCCTGTCTCTGTCCTTTGAGGGACTTGGGTCATGTGAGATGCTTCTTAGATGAGATGGAATGTGCAAGTGTTGCAATTAGCCTGCGGAGAGAGTACTTCAAGGAAGTGCTGCTTTGCTTTAGTGTGTGAAAGGTGAGAGCATGTGCCTAGAAGAGAGGGTATCAGTTCCGAGAAACCGTGCTTGAAAATACTCACTCAGAATCTCTTCAAAGCGAGCCGTGCTGAAGTTTGCTGCCGCCACTGGAGCCACTCCGATTGCTGGCCGTTTCACCCCAGGGACCTTCACTAACCAGATCCAGGCAGCTTTCAGGGAGCCACGGCTTCTAGTGGTGACCGATCCCAGGGCTGACCACCAGCCCCTCACAGAGGCGTCTTACGTGAACCTGCCCACCATTGCCCTGTGTAACACAGACTCACCTCTGCGCTATGTGGACATCGCCATCCCGTGCAACAACAAGGTACTTGTGTAGAGTTCATGACTAGCACTCTGGGAAACCTTTCTCTTGTTCCTGTGCACATTGTTAGAGCTTGGAGTTGAGGTCACAACCTGGCCGATGAACTCGCAAGTGTAGGTAGTGTGCTAAAGGAGCGGCAAGGTTTCGCTAACCCCCACTCTGTCCCGTGAGTGGAGCTTGATAGTAACCTTTGCTACAAGCCTGACTGATGCCTGTAGGATATGGGCCTGGGTTTCTCCTAAATGGATCTTAGACTTTAATTAATATGGGGGTGTTATTATGCCTGTGTGTATGTCTGTACCAGTGTGGTTGACCAGGTGTTTTAATGACCCTCGCTCTTCCAGGGAGCTCACTCAGTGGGCCTGATGTGGTGGATGCTGGCCCGGGAAGTACTCCGCATGCGTGGCACTATCTCCCGCGAGCACCCATGGGAGGTTATGCCTGATCTTTACTTCTACAGAGACCCAGAGGAGGTAAAGGCCTGTTGTACTAAAGTGAATGGGATACCTTGGTCTGGTTCAGTGAAGCTAAATTTGCCCATTATGGTCTTTTTAAAAACTAGATTGAGAAGGAAGAACAGGCTGCTGCTGAGAAGGCCGTGACCAAGGAGGAGTTTCAGGGCGAATGGACTGCACCAGCTCCTGAGTTCACTGCTGCTCAGCCAGAGGTGGCTGACTGGTCTGAGGGGGTGCAGGTGCCCTCGGTGCCCATCCAGCAGTTCCCTACTGAAGACTGGAGTGCCCAGCCAACCACTGAGGATTGGTCAGCAGCTCCCACAGCGCAGGCCACCGAGTGGGTTGGAGCCACCACTGAGTGGTCCTGAGCAAAGGGGAAGAAGGTGGAAAATAAAGTCCTACAAGCTGTCTCTCGAGTGCCTGGGTTGCTGTTGCGGGATCTCATGGGTACTGGGTTCAAGGTGATGGAAGTGAGCCCACGGGCATGGGGGGGAGAGGGTTTTCATGTAAATACAATTAGAGATTATTAGTGTTGTGCTTTAAATTTGAGGTTGCCCTTTAACAAGGTGCTTGGTGCCTGTGTAGAAATTGTATGGGTGAGATCGGTTGTGGTGTTTTTGATACAGGGTCCCTGTTTTAGCTCCCTCAAACGCAGAGTTCTTCTGGGATGAAGACAAGGTTGGTGCCACTGGGTTCTGTGTCCTGCAACAGTTAACAATGCCTGAGGTACTGATGCCCAAGCAGTTAGCCTCACTAGTTTTGTCAGCAGAATGGGCTAGTCTGCTGACGCTGTGCACTGGGAATTTACAGTGACTTATCAGCTGAAGTGGTCTTGAGGGCAGCACTGCACTCCCTGCTGCTGCCAGTTGCTGACAGGTCACCTGTGACTGGAGCTAGTAGGTCTAAGCTCCCAGTTCTTAATTTTTGGTTTTTTGAAAGACAGGTTTCTCGGTAGCCTTGACTGTCCTGGAGCTTGGTTTAGACACTAGGCTGGCCTCAAACTGAGCTGCTGACTCTGCCTCCCAAGGGCTGGGATTAAAGGTGTGCACCACCTGGCTAAACTCGCAGTATTTAAAGCATGGTGGCTAGAGGAGGGCATAAGATGTACTGGGTTTGGAGGTTTCTGATCTGGGTCAAGGGAACAGAACTGTGATCCTTATGGAGCCATCTCCCTTTTCTCTCCTGGTCCTTGCTGGTGGAAGCTCTGAAAGTGCAGCTGATGGTTGTGCCAGGACTGCCGCTCAGTAGCTTACAGCTGGCACCAGGCTGGTCTTAGGATGTGTGCGCATAACAGCCAAGATTGGCATTGGTTCTGTCATCTTGGGCAATGCTGGTTACAAATTCTGCTTTTGTAATTTTGATGTGAAGACTTTCTGCAGTTCACTAAATACTATTTGAGACATAAATTTTGCCCTTAAGAGACTATTAGGAAATTGTTGAACCAGGTCAGCCTGAGCTTAATAACACATCTAGGTGGGTCTGGTTGTCTAGCTGTGTGGGAGATTTAAGAATGGCCCTTTAACGATTGAAGAATCTCAGATTTTTACATTTGACCCTGGACTAAAAATTTTAAGTGAACAGGGAAAACTGACTGGAGGGTGGAGGCATGAGTCAAGACATCAGGCTACACAGGAAGGGAAACCTCCAATGAGATGAGAATATCCTAGAGGAGCCTCTTAAGGTGCAGATTAAGGACCTACCCACTTGGGTGACCAGTGAATGATTCCTGCTAAAGCAAACAATCCCCAGAAATACTGAACCAGCATATCTGCAGGGGAAGACATTGCACCACCTTAGTGCTGACTCTTGTGTTTTCCATGTGCTTGCATCTCTTCACACCCTTTATCTCATTCAGTAAGGTCAAAAGTCCCCTGACCTGGTCTGTGCAGCTGTGTGAGGACTGCTAGGCCAGCCTAATAGCTGCTATCAAAATCTTGGCGTTTCTGTATGAGGGTATTACAGTTCTATCCAGTCAAAAGTGTTTGCAAAACTTCTAAAATTAGCAATTTAGGTATGAAAAAATCATGCTAGAGAGGGGTTTAATGAAACTACATATAGTGGACTAACCTGTAATTCAAATGCTTGAGGAACTGAGGCAGGACTGCTGAGGAGGCCAGCCTGGGCTACTTGGATATCAGATGAGCAATGACTAACAGGAGTAGGAAATTGATTCTGCTGGGTCCGTGGATATAGAATACTGGTATGTTCCAAATACTGTTTTTACAGACTTGCTGTGGGCTATGTTAAAGAATCAAAGGCCCGAACCACAAAGTGTCTTGAAAAACCCTGTCAGTGCTGGCGACAACCAGTCACAGTTGAGAAGGATAGACTGGTCGGCCAGCCCTGCTGGCTCAGTAAGCTCCACTGAGTTTTACCTAGCCATAGGCTAAATAGCCGTATCTCACATCACATGGAGGTAAAACCCGGAAGGATAGCTAACAGTCAACAAATGCCAAGCAGCACTGAAAATGAACAAAGGTTACGTGCATGGCACACACAACATTGGACCAAATAACTACATCAGAAAATTGCCCCTAATTGCTTCCATCTGCAAAGAGTTCAAAAACAGGCAAATGGCATATTCTTTACAGGTATACTTAGTATATCTATAGCAAGAAAATGTAATTTTTTTTCCTTAGGTTTTTTTTTTTTTTTTTCTCAATACAGGGCTTTTCTGTGTAGCCCTGGGGGTTCTGGAACTCATTCTGTAGACCGAGCTGGTCTCAAACTCAGAGATCCGAATGCTGGAATTAAAGGCGTGTGACAGCCATCAATGACAAACTGAAAAGAATATGTATATGTTATGTACACATTTGTGTGAGGGTGTCATCCCCTGGAACAGAAGTTACAGTTAAAGAGCTAGCTGTCTTGTGGGAGCTGGGAATCGAACCTTTGTCCTCTCCAGTCCCTGAAATGTATATACTTAACAAAATGCTAATTTAGGTTTAGGCCAAGGATGGAGAATTTTTTTTTTAATAGTAGAGGATAAGGGTACATGGAGATGCATGTATCCTGCAAAAAGGCAGGATGGTGCAGTCTGAAGAGAAGTCAGTGTACCAAAGACAAAGTATTTAGGGCTGGTGAGATGGCTCAGGTTAAGAGCACCTGCTGCTTTTTCAGAGGTCCTGAGTTCAATTCCCAGCAACCACAAGGTGGCTCAAAAAGCATCTATAATAATATCTGATTCCCTCTTCTGGCCTGCAGGCATAGAAGCAGGTCAAACACTGTATATAATAAAGACAGTGTTTAAATGTTCACTTTAGTATATGAGGAAGGCTCACATCCTGCTTGCCTGTCTACCCTCATGACAGTGCTGCTACACTGAGGAGGACTCTGTTCCCTCCCTTTTATGGCTGTAGCCTAGTTCTCTTCACTAATAGGGTGGTGGATGTGCTGCAGTGTGGCTTTTAAGGAGACTATAAAGATGCTGTCCTTGGTCTGGACCCGGGACATTTCTTAACACCATTTTCTGTCAGGAAGGAAGCCTAAGCAGTTGAGAGCCACACAAGAACTGGTGTCCCCAGTCCACAGCCTCATCCCTGCTTTGGCCCAGACAGCAAGTTCTTTTAGTGTACTTATATCCTGTCTCAAGTTGAGCTATGTCAGTAGATGCCTTCAGTCACAGAGGCGAGTCATTCCTGTCAAGTTCTTTATGAGCACAAGAAGGGGCTGGGGTGGGAAAGTCCTAGAGACGTTCTCTGTTGAGAAACGCGGCATGGGTGCCTATCTTACCACCACTGTCGTGGCTGTGAACTACAGCGGGCAATGTCCTCGGCAAGAGCAGCTAATTTCCTATCCGACACATTGCCAACCAGCTGCTGCCCTCCGTTCACAACAAGCATTTCTCCATGAGATTACAGCTTTTAGAACGAGCTGGTAAGTGGCTACAAATAGCTTACCTAGCTTCCTAACTCAACAATTTACAGTTTTGTTATAAACATGTATGAAAGGCGCATCTTTGTGCTCAATGGCATTGAAACACATTTTAAGACATTAAAGCTTGGCAGTTTTCCAGGTTCCGCCTGACCACTGCCCATATCAGCAGGGATCCCAGTGCTTTTATTGTCTGCTTCTGTTCCTGTGAGATGAATGAATGGCAAGTGCCCTTTGTTTCACACACCACACTTAGAAGAAGCAAGCAAGGTGCTTCTATCAGGAATTGAAAAGCAGGCCTAACCAGACTGACCTTGTAGGCCACGCCCACCACCAGCTTCCTTCACTTACTGGTCAAGCCCTGGGAGAGCTAACTATTATTTTTTTGTTTAGGCTCTGTGATGGGAAAGTGTTGAGCTTATCTGAAGTCTGGGTGGAGTAGTCTGAGGCTGGACCATTTCAGCTTGCAGCCTTGAAGTTGTTCAGGATGCAGGATTTTGAGGAACCTGCAGCAGAGGCATTCTGAGAGGCTGGGTCACCTGGGCTACTTGTCTTCATTGCTGTCCGGGAGCTTTTTTTTTTTCTGGAAACAAACTTTTTTTAAGATTTATATATTTATTATATATAGTGGTCTGTCTGCACGTATGCCTGCAGGCCAGAAGAGGGCACCAGATCTTGTTACAAATGGTTGTGAGCACCGTGTGGTTGCTGCATGACTCTGTTTAGCACATGGCCTGCTGACTGGCTCCGCCCCTTCGGGTGGGTGAGAGGACCTCGTGTCTGTGCCCTGGCATGCTATCTGCTCCAGCTCCAGTAGACACTTGTACCTCGTTTCCTACCACTGAGTAGTGCACTGCCTGTTGCTCATAAACCTGTTTGAGTGCTTGGTAGCCACACCTGGGTAAGCTGCAAGCCCCGCACCCACTAGGAAACTTTCCCCAGCTTTCTCAGGCTCCGTGTGGATTTTACATGCCATGCTTTGGGCTCCAAATGTAACAAGTCTTTCTCTGTCCCATCAGCTCCCAAATAATGACACGGAGACTTCTTATTAATGTAAACAGGAGACTGCATGTTTGTTTTCCAGTTGCCCAAACTCGAATAATCACACAGAACCTATATTAATTTACAACACTGTTTGGCCAATAGTTCAGGCGTTTTCTTAGCTAGCGCTTATACCTTAAATTAACCCATTTCTATTGATCTATGTATCAACCACAAGGCTCTGGCCTACCAGTAAGGTTCTGGCACCTGTCTCCTTTGTCAGCTGATTGGCCTCTTCCTGACTCCACCTACTCTCTATATATATATCTGTTTGGATTTCCCTCCTGGCTTTACTCTGCCAAGCCATTGACCAGCTTTATTCATCAACCAATAAAAGCAACCCCCCCCCACACACAAACATCATATTAATTATAAAAGCTTGGCCTATAGCCTAGGTTTGTTTCTAACTAGTTTTTATAACTTAACCCATTTATACTAATCTGCGTTCTGCCACGTGATTCATGGTGGTTCTTTTGCACATCCTACTTGCCCTCTATCTCCTGATTCTCCACTTTTCTTCTTCCCACAGTCCTCTCTGTCCCTGGAAATCTTGCCTATATCTTCTGCCTCGCTATTCGCCATTCAGTTCTGTATCACACACACCTTCACACAGTGTACAAATATTCGGCAAGAGTGTAGGAATTTCTGTTCACCCATATTCCTAAGACTTAGCTAGTAGATTGTGACAGAATGTTCAAGCTGCTCCTATTCCGGCTGGAGTATAATGTTATGCTCTTTGGACTTTTTTGGGGGGCCCGCCACCCAGCTCCCAGATGAATCACACGTGGTGTCTCATTTGTAAATGTGCAGCCCTGGCTTGGCTTGTTTCTTGCCTGCTTTTCTTAACTTGTCCTGTCTACCCTTTGGCCTCTGTGTTTTTCCCTTTCTCTTTCTCCTGTAAATCTTACTCTTACGCTGTGGATTGCTGTGCAGCTGGGTGGCTGCCCTTGATATCCTCCTCCTCAGACTATTCTGAACCTCTTCTCCCAGTTTTCTCCTTCTATTTATTCTCTCTGCTTGCCAGCTACACCTGTCCTTTCTCCTGCCTCATCATTGGTCGTTCAGATTTATTAGAGCATCAGGTGTTCTAGACAAAGAATCACAACATCACAGAGTTTAAAAAAAAAAGTAACATACCTTAACATAATATTCCCAACAGAGAGCATATAACAATTAAAAACTCTGGGGGTGGGGGATGCTCAGCAGTTAAGAGCACTCGACTGCTCTTCCAGAGGTCCTGAGTTCAATTCCCAGCAACAACATGGTGCCTCACAATCATCTCTAATGGGATCATGTTGCAAGGGAAGAGGGCCCACTTGTTTTTCCTGGCTGCCCAGCGTGCTTAGCCCCGAAATAACCACACAGAAACTGTATTAGTTAAATTACTGCTTGGCCATTAGCTTTAACTTCTTATTGGCTAACTCTTACACAGTAGTTTAACCCATCTCCATTAATCTGTGTATCACCACGTGGCTGTGGCTTACAGGCAAGATTATAATCAACATCTGTCTGAGGCAGAGGATCCATGGATTCTCCCTGACTCTGCTTTCTTCCTCCCAGCATTCAGTTCTGTCTTCTCCACCTACCTAAGTTCTGCCCTATCAGGCCCAAAGCAGTTTCTTTATTCATTAACCAATGAAAGCAACACATGAACAGAAGAACCTCCCACACCAGGTTCAGATTCCGTCTTTGGGTGTACATGAAGACAGAGAACTCATATACATGAAATACATGAAAACATAAGTAAATCTTTTAAAAAAAAAACTCAGGGGGGAATGAGAAAATGATGGTAGAGGGCACTGGGGAAGAAATAGTCTTTTCTGGAGGAAAGCTGACTTCAGTAGTAAGGAAGCTCCTGGGGCAGGGAGGGAGTTCCCAGGGCAGGAAGGGAGCTCCTGGGGCAGGGAGGGAGTTCCCAGGGCAGGAAGGGAATTCCTGGGGTGGGAAGGGAGATCCTGGGGCAGTTCTTCCTGCCTTCACTTTCCAGCCCAGGGCAGACCTCAGATTCCCTCAAGCAGGGCAACTGACATCTGGGTAGAATGCGATGGCCCTCTAGTGCAAAGAACCAGAATGAATGGAGAACGAACTGACTTCAACCAACTGCAAACCTCACAGTCAGGAAGCAAGCACATTGCCTAGCCAGGTTTTCCCGGGTTTTGTATTTCAATTAGGCAAACAGCAACGGCTGTCTAACACAGTGCTGTAACTGAACAGTGAACAACACTTGGGAAATTGAAAAATGTATAAAAAGCTAGAGAACAAAGAAAAGCTACTGCTGAGTCTGACCCTGGACCCTTCACAGCTTCTGCCCTGGGATCTACCCGAGGTTCAAGGAGAAAGACCATCACTTTAACATGTCAGCCACAGGGTGCATTTGGCTGGGCAAACAGGGCCGCCAGCCTTCTCCTTACTTCTCAGACACACAGCAGCACACCCAGCCCACTTCCTCCTGAGCGCCTTCGAGCTTGGGGCTGTTGGGTAAAATATAAAAATTGTCTGTTTGTGGGTGATGGTCCCATAAAAACGGAGCAGAGAGACTTCAAATGTCAGGAAATCTTAAGGCCCAAGTCATTGCTAGGCAAAGATAAAAAAAATTGGCAGAATGAAATAGCTTGGTTCTCATGAGTTGATGATAAACATGGAACTGGTGGGTTTCTGCTCACACACCCTTCACCAGGATTGGGAGAGGAAGGGCAGGGAGCTGTGGGCTGAGTCCCTTCCCGAGGGTTTCACTTTCTGAAGAAAGGGGCAGCAGGCAAAGGGTGCCAAGGGGCCTGGATTTATTCTCTTTCAGCCATGAGTTCTGGGTCTTCTCCATGCAGAAAACAAGCCAGTAGCAGCACTGTGGGCACGGAACTTGTGGAAGCTTGATGACCCATCGCATTCCTTCCTGCAGTCAGACATGGGAGAGCCACTTCCCACCGCCTTCCTTCTGCAGCTGTGGTCCTGGGCGGTGAGGGTCAGAGAGAAGGTTGACCCTCTGAGTCCTGCAGGCCTCGAGGCTCCCATGGCTATTTTAGGGCAAAGGCCTGGAGCGATGCCTGCGGGTGGGAAAGAAGGGCAGAGAGTGTGGGGGGACAAAGCAAGAGTCTCTCATGCTCTCCCAGAGTGACTCTTAAACAGGGATCCATGTTTACAAAAGTGTTAACTGGGCTGGTCAGATGGCTCAGCCACTCATACTCGAGCCTGGAATCCTGAGTACCGTCCTCAGGACTGTATGCGTGGTGGGAGGAGAGACTGGATCCCTGCAAGCTGCCCTCTGGCCTCCTCACATGTACTCCACCATACTTTTTTTTTTTTTTTAAATAAAATTCCTCTTAAAAGTTGGACGGCTTCTTTATTTTTTTTTCTTTTTTTATGGTAATATAATTTTATTGACAAAGAAACTGAGATAATGGAACAGGGAAATTCTATCTCAAAGGCCACACAGCCAATAAATTTTACAAGTGGCCTCCAAAGCTCACCATTATTTATTTCTCGGTAGTGCTGAGGATTGTGGGGATTGTGTGTGTGACCGCTAATCAAGTGCTCTGCCACGAAACGGTGTCCCCGAGTCCTCAGTCCTTCTAATTAGAGATCGTCCCTTTCATTTTCTTTATTTTTTCTTTTTTTAAATTTATTTATTTATTAAAGATTTCTGCCTCCTCCCCGCCACTGCATCCCATTTCCCTCCCCCTCCCCCCGATCAAGTCCCCCTCCCTTGAACAAGTCCCCCTCCTCATCAGCCCAAAGAGCAATCAGGGTTTCCTGACATGTGGGAAGTCCGGGGACCACCCATCTCAATCCAGGTCTTGGACGGCTTCTTTAGAAATCTCCCAGGGCCTCCTCCAGCCGCCGTCCTCACAGTATGCAGGTGAGGGAAGACGGGTGGGGAGGAAGAGCAGAGATTCGAAACAGGTTTGTGGCTCAAATGGGTGTCAAGGATCTTTCTGACATCAACTCTTAGCTCAAACTTCCTTCGGGCTTAGCTGTCCTGGGGTGGGCTACAGGGCTGGAGGCAGAAGGCAGCTTGGTTGGCAACTGTGTGGCTGCTGATGGAGCCTCTGGTGTTTTTTTGGGGGGGAGGGGTGTTTCGTGTCAAGCCCCGCATCAGGATCTGAGAGTCCACCTAAGAGTGTAGACACAGAGCCGCTTTGCAATGTAGGGAACAAAAGCAGCATTCCAAAAGGCGCGGCCATGTGATGAAAGGGAGGTTTCTGGGGCTGGGGAGATGACTCAGTGCTTAAGAGCACTTGCTGCTCTTACAGAGGCCATGATTCGGTTCCCAGCACCCACATCCCGCCGTAGCTCCAGCTCCAGCGAATCTGACTCCGTCTACTTGCCTCAGCCAGCGCTAGCACATATGCTTAGTGTACACACAAACACATGCACACACCCACACGCTTAGTTGAAACTCGTGTACACACATTCCTGACACAGAGCAGCACTGGCCTAGGCCTGGACTGGGGAACAAGGCGCACAGCTGACCCAAGCTACCTGAATCGCCGCCACTCGCTGGTGTTCAGAGAAACAAGTCAGAGGTGATCTGGCCCGGTCCACGACCTCTAATACTGTAGCCTGTGCGCACACAGGTCCGGAAACATCCACAGTACGACAGGAGACTCGGTCCAACCGAAGCCCCCATGCTTCTCCTGTGAATGCGGCAACCCGCTCGCAGGGGCCTCCTGAATCTGCGCAGGCGAGCTCCGGGACTTGGGGACCAGCCGAGCCCCATGCAGGTCAGGCTTTGCTGGGTTCCAGGCCTGCCTCTCTGTACCCTGGATGCTCTTGCCCATCAGCCCAGGCTCCCCAGTTAGGTGAGAAGCTGGATTCTTCCTCAACCCACGAGGTTCCAGGTCAGGTAGAGGCCACTGGGGCAGGACTCTTTGTTGGGTGTCTGTCTCCACTGTGCCTGCTCCCTGGTTCCCACCTTCCGGCTTCAGTGGTCCTGGATGATTCAACCAAGGCAGCCGCTTGGCCTCCCTCCGGGTTCCACGCATTCCAACTGGCCCCAACCCAGCCAGCTCCCAATGTCTCCAGATCGGTCCTAACTGTTCCTAACCTGTCTCTAATGGTCACCTGCCAACCTCCGACAGTCCCAACTGTCACCGGTGAGTTTCTGACAGTCTCCAACTGGATCCAAATACCCTCCACTTGTCCCCAAGGGCTGGAAGTCAGTTCTTAGCCACACCCCCTTTGTTCCCAACGGTCACCAACCAGTCTCCAACCGCCTACAGACAACTCAGACCCCAGCCTGACTCCAACTGTCCCTAGTGTCCCCTAGTAAATGCAACACTTTACAAACCAGTCCGTTGTGGCCCCTCATTGAATTCAAGGACTCCGGGGCTTCTCTCCAGCAGCCCCCCCACCTCGCCACCCCAGGTCCTCAACTGTGCCCCCTCTTCACAAGGTGCCAGCTGGATCTTAGCCTATGAGGCTGGTCTGGCGTGTGGGCCCAAAAACCTTCCTGGAGTTTAGGGTGTGTAGTGACCAGTGAAGAGCCTGGGTTGGGCAAGGAACCCATTGGCTGAGGGCAACACGGTGTAAATTCCAGGAAGAAATTGGGGAATCTAGGAGCCGAACTGACGCGCTGACATACAGCTGGGAGGAAAGGGGAGGCAGAAGCTGCAAGGAGGCCAGCAGGAAGCTATGGCTGTTGTGGGAACCAAGGAAACAAGACCAGACAAGGGGAGGACAGGAGGTGACCAGAGGACCCAGGAAGGAGGGAGGGTGCATCTAGGGGCGCCTCCTCTAAGGACCCTGCGCCTGGGAACACCATTCACATCTTCAGAAGTGTCTCTGAGGAAGGAGCAGGCTTCCAGATGTACGTTGCATACGGTGAAGAAGTAGACTTAAAACTTACGCCTTAGAAATTGGTGTGGCTTTGAGGCACGAACGTTAATATTTCTTTATATCAATTTAAGTAGTTCAACTAGCATCTTTACTTCATTTTTAATAAAACAAAATTTTATTAAACATTTACTTTCTCTGTATTATATTTTATTTTATCAGCTTCATTCTTGACACCAAATGCAAATTTAAGGGGGTGCTTGTGGCCACTTTCAGATTTGATCGTTCCCTGAGAAGCTCTGTGGGGTGATCAGAGGAGTTAAGACTCCAGCCAGTCTAGCCCAGCAGCAGACTCAGCACCTGCTGTCTGCAGCAGGGTGTGAAGTGACTATCATATCTCTAGAGCATCACCCAGCAGGGTGTGAAGTGACACCATATTTATAGAGAGTCACCCAGCAGGGTGTGAGTGACCATCATATCTCTAGAGTGTCACCCAGCAGGGTGTGAAGTGACCACCATATCTATAGAGAGTCACCCAGCAGGGTGTGAAGTGACCATCATATCTATAGAGCGTGACCCAGCAGGGTGTGAAGTGACCACCCCACCATATCTATAGAGAGTCACCCAGCAGGGTGTGAGTGACCATCATATCTCTAGAGCGTCACCCAGCTGCACCTTAACCTTGGCATCCAGAGTCCCGTTGGTGCCTGCCCGACCTGTGATTGAGGGGCACATTCATGATGTTTAGTCTCCTGCTCCTCTGGGTATGGACATTGTGTCTGGTCATTAGGTGAACTGGCTCAAGTCACCTAGAAGGCCATTGATAGACAAGACAGGAGTGCCACAAGTCTAGAGATGACCTTTAGAGCCAGTGCAAAGACCAGAACTCTCTCTGTCAGTTAGTTTCACAAAATAATAGGTGAAACAATATATATATATATATATATATATATATATATATATATATATATATGTGAACAAAATAATATATATGCGAACAAAATAATATGGAACTCTTTCTGAATATGTTAGTTAGTTTCACAAAATAATAGGTGGTTGTGGAGATATTTTGTTTGTGCTGTAACAAGCAAAACTTGCCTGAGGATCAGAGTGCGAAGCTAAACCACTAGTTAGCCATAGAGGCCAGGCAGTGATGGCACACACCTTTGATCCCAGCATTTGGGAGGCAGAGGCAGACGGATCTCTGTGAGTTCATGGCCACCTGGTAGGAGACTGATCCAGTCTCAAAGAGAACAGAGCAGGGTGATGGTGGTTCACACCTTAAATCTCAGCATGGGGAGGTGGAGACAGGGAAGGGATATGGCTGGGCAGAGAAAGGAATATAAAGCGGGAGGAGACAGGAGCTCAGGGCATTCAGTCTGAGGACTTGCAGACACAGGATACCCCATTCAGTCTGAGGATTTCATACAGGTGAGAACTAGTGGCTGCTGCTCTGCTTCTCTTTCAGCTTTCACCCCCTAATATCTGACTCTGTTTTTTATTATTAAGACCAATTCGAATTCACACTAGAGGTGGCACTTAAAATCTTTCAATTACATATTATAATTTAATATTGATTTTGTTTTATGTATGTAAGTATTTTGCCTTCATGTATTATGTGTACCACACGCATGCCTAGTGCCAGCAGAGGGCAGAGAGATGTTGGATCTCCTGGATTTGGAGTTATAGAATCATTGTGGGCTTTCATGTAAGAGCTGGGAACCAAACCTGGGTCTTCTGCAAGAGCAAGCAGTGCTCTTAGCCAACTATCTCAGGCCCCAAAGAGACCCTATGTGAATAATACTAACAATTTGAAATATAGATGATCTATTTTAAGTTTGCATATAATAAAATTTAAAAAAATATATAATGTATATTTTAAATTTTCAAATTATATTATCATTCAGATAGAGTCTCACACTGCAGCCCACACTGCCCTGGACCTCACTGTTCAGATTATGCTAGTCTGGAATTTCCTATGTAGCTCAAGCTGGCCTTGAACTTGAAGACCTCTTGTTTCAGTCTCCTGAGGATGGGAGTTGAGCTGCCCCAACATGCCGCATCATTTGCCCCCCTTTTTCTTTTTAATTCAATTGCATAGCAGTTTTTTTTGAGGGGATCTTAGTTAGGGTTTTTTAAAATATTTATTTATTTATTATGTATACAATATTTGTCTGTGTGTATGTCTGCAGACCAGAAAAAGGCACCAGACCTCATTACAGATGGTTGTGAGCCACCATGTGGTTGCTGGGAATTGAACTCAGGAACTTTGGAAGAGCAGGCAATGCTCTTAACCACTGAGCTATCTCTCCAGCCCCTAGTTAGGGTTTTTATTGCTGTGAAGAGACTCCATAACCACGGCAACTCTTATCAAGGAAAAGATTTAATGGGGTGGCCTTGCTTACAGTTTCAGAGGTTAGTCTGTTATCATCATAATGTGGAAAGCAATGGGGGCAGGCAGGCAGACGTAGTGGTGGGTGGGAGTCCCACATCTTACAGGCAACAGGAAGTTGACTGGTACACTGGGCAGCATCTGAGCACAGGAAACGTCAAAGCCCGCAGCCACAGTGACACACTTCCTCCAGCAAGGCCACACCCACTCCAACAAAGCCATACCTCCTAATAGTGCCACTCCCTGTGAGATTGGGGCGGGGGGGGGAGTTACATTCAAACTACCAGAAATATTTGTGATATTTCTTTACCACTTAGTTTAGAAAGTATGTATTTTCCTTCCTTCCTTCCTTCCTTCCTTCCTTCCTTCCTTCCTTCCTTCCTTCCTTCCCTCCCTCCCTTTCTTTAAAAATGACTCTCACTGTGTGTTCCTGGCTGGCCTGGAACCCACATCACTTTGTAGACCAGACTGACCTTGAACTCAAAGGTCTGCCTCTGCTTCCCCAGAGCTAGGATGAGAGGTGTTTGCTACCCCACTGGCTTAAAAGTTATATAAACTGATGTGTGTGTGTGCACGCACACACACACACACACACACACACACACACACACACGTTAGAGGACAACCCCAAGTGTCATTGCTCTGGTGCCAACCACTGTCTCTAGGTCAGTGGTTCTCAACAGTTTGATTTGTTGGCCAAAATTCCTTTGGGGGGCTAAACAACCCTCTCACAGGGTAGCCTAAGACCATCAGAAAACACAGATATCTATGTTATGATTCATAACAATAGCAAAATTATTACAGTTATGAAGTAGCAAGGAAATAATTTTAAGGCTAGGGGTCACCACAACATGAGGAACTGTATTAAAGGGCTGCAGCATTAGGGGAGGTTGAGAATCACTGTTCTAGGTGGTCCAGATTTCTCAAATAGGTTAGCTAGACTGACAATCTCTAGGGCTCCTCCTGTTCTACCTCCCCAGTGCTAGGATTACAAGTGTGGACCGCTGTGTCTGGATTTTTTTTTTGAGACAGGGTTTCTCTCTGTGTAGCCCTGACTGTCCTGGAACTTGCTCTATAGACCAAGCTGGCCTCAAACTCAGAGATCCATCTTCCTCTGCCTCCCACATACTGGTATTAAAGGTGTGTGCCATCATGCCTGTCTAGATTTTTTAAAAAAAGGGTAGGTGTGTGTGTGTGTGCGTGCATGCACATGTGTGTGTGTGTGTGTGTGTGTGTGTGTGTGTGTGTGCATCCATGTGTGTGTGAACAAAGCCCAGAGGCCAGAAGAGGGGCACTGCATCTCTTGGAGTTAGAGGGCCTGAGTTTGGTTTCCAGCATGTATGTCTGGCTGCTAATACCAATCTGAAACTCCAGCTTCTGGTGATCCAGTGTCCACTTCTGGCCTCCTCAGGTAGCTGCACACACTTGGATGAACCCACGAACTCTCATAAGCAAAGTGTTCACACATAAAAACAAAATTAACCATAAAGAGATCTTCACAGCAAATGGAAAATTCACATGCACAGATGTAAGCACGCACATGGTGTGGGATTCCCTCTGTATGCTGTGAATATGTTTAATTACCATTGGCTAATAAAGAAACTGTTTTGGCCAGTGGCTTAGCAGAGCAAAAAATCTGAACAGAAATATATAGAGAGCAGGTAGACTCAAGGAGACATCATATAGTTGCCAAAATAGAAAGACACCAGCCAGAACCCACCAAGTAAGCCTCAGCCTCATGGCGATACATAAATAAATAAAATGGGTTAATTCAAGAGCTAGCTACAAATATGCCTGAATCATTGGCCAAACAGTGCTGCAATTAATGTAGTTTCTGTGTGATTATTTGGGTCTGAGCGGCCAGGAAACGAACAAGCAGTCTCTGTTTACATGCACACACCTCATTAAAAATAAGTTCAAACCTACAGGGAGGGCGGAGGGGGCTGACACCCTTGTGCTGTTTTCCCTCCCAAGAGCAAGTGTACCTTGGGGATTATCCACCACTTAAAAAAGTCAATCAACCAATCTGGAGACCTGGACCAGAAAGATACATCAATCAACACAGGAAATATGGAAGCACCAGTGAAAGGTCCAGTCTGAATAACAAGGTCAAGGGCGTGACATGTGTTCCATTGTATGAAACTCTATGTTTTCTGCATTGCTCCTGGCTGAGAGGCAGCTTCCTTAAGACCCAGGAAATAAACACACAAGTCTCAGGAGGTTCCTGAAATGTACAAGATTCATGAGCACCCTCCACTGGAATTATACTGTCAGCCATGATTGCTGGACGGATACTCTCAGACAGGCTGAGCTGTCTGCCATTGTGCTGGGAGCTTCAGAGGTGCAGATTTTGTGTGTTGTTGCTCTGCTGAATGATTCAGCTGCCTTGGGGTCATCCATGCTCCTGGAACCCCTTACCTATACTCTGGTAAGTAATGCTCAGAAACTCATTCACCAGACTAGACTTGGGAGGAATTGTTTTCTCTGCTGTTAGTGCCCTATCTAAGTGAAGAGTGCTTGTTTCTGTCTCCCGAGGGAAAAAAATCACACAACATCCACCCTGCTGGGCTTTATTCAGAGCTTGCATATGGGAGGTAAGCACTGTACCAAAAGTTACATCCCCCGCCATCCTGGAGGTTTATTTTATTTTATTATTATTATTTTTGAGACAGGGTTTCTCTGTGTAGCTTTGGAGCCCATCCTGGAACCTGCTTTGTAGAGCAGGCTGGCCTTGAATTCACAGAGACCTGCCTTCCTCTGCCTCCCAAGTGTTAGGAATATTTCCTAATGCCAGTTCTCTACTGACGCATAATCCCAATCAAGCCAAATTAAGAGATATCCATGTTTAATGGGAGTTCTGCGCTCTTGGGTGGCCCCAAGGGGGAACATGGACGAGGGGGAACCGGGAAGCCACACAAACCACTGGGAGGGAGAAAAGGTGACCACATGTTCCTCTTTTGGGAGTTCACTTAAATATTCTGTGGGAGTGGACCTGAGCCCCCACGCCCCCAGGGAGGGGTCAGGACCTGGCCTGCTGGGATTTGGAGTCCAGAGTGCTAACTCTCAGGGTCAGAGGGCTAGGATAGATGCAAGGGGTTGGGGCCTAAGCTCCCAATTTAACACTGAGTGCTGGGATTAAAGGCGTGTACCACCACTGCCTGGCTTTGTTGTTTTGTTTTTGACACAGGGTCTCACTAAGTAACCCTGGATGGCCAGGAACTTCTATGCAGATCAGGCTGGCCCTGAACTCACTGAGACCTCCTGGCTCTGCCCCCAGCATACTGGGACAGTAGGTGAGCATCACCATGCCCAGCTCATCCTGGGTACTTGGATGCAGTGACTAGGAACAATTGTCACATAAGAAAACTCTTGGACAGTCAGTGAACTGGAAGGGACACAGGGAACAGAAACGTAAATGGACTTGACCCAGATTCTGGATAGTTTTTTTTATCTCTGTCAGCATGGCAGTCACCTGCTGTGGACCTGGTAGGATCTGGCAACTGTATTGGTTAATGCCACACCCTTCCAAGGCCATAAGGAAGCTGGAGGGTCAATCCAGGAAGAGGCGCAGGAATGGAGTAGCCCTTCAATTGTTGATACTGACTCAGCATGGCCACCAGGGGGCAGCGCAGCACAGTGGTTGCCAGCACAGACCTTCCTAACTGGAATGAACTTGGAGGCACAAGCCTGTAATCACAGCTGAGGTAGGAGTTTCAAGTCTGATTTTTGTGGCCACGATTAAAAAACAAACAAAACAACAACAAAAGAGTAAAAGCCACACGGGGTGAAAGGGCTTTCCTCTTTCTGGTTACTGTCCCAGAAACCAGATTGGGAAATCACAGATGCTGGGGACAGTTTGCCACACCGAATCCACAGTCAGCTCAGAGGAACGAGTGCACCCGTGCTGCCCGTGGCCTGCTTGCTCACGTTCAGCCAGATCCCCCGTGATTATGCAGCCCAGGACCTGGAGCTGTCCACAAAGGCTGGGTCAGTTAGCAGTCCAGACAATCACCACACACACACAAACACACAGGTCAAGTGATCTGGGCAATCCCTCAGTTAAAATTCCCTTCTTAGGTGAGTATTAGTTGTGTCAACTACACAGTCCAAACTAACATGCATGAGTAAGGGCCACAAATCAGAGGTCCTCTGTGTGAGCACGGGCCATTTCCCTGCTTTCTTTCCTGGGGAAATCTGCTTGTAGGAGTGAGTTTGGTGGCCCAGCACACTTCGCAGTGTGCGGTAGCACAGTAGAGGACCTCAATTTCTATTTTGACTGTTCTTACCTGTATACAATGTACTGTGTGATCCTACTCCCCAACTGCCTTCTCTTCTCCTCCTCCCCCCGCCTGCTAATCCTCCTCATCCTCCTCCCAACTGCTCCCAAGTCTAATCTGTTGCACATCTGTGTGTGTGTGCTATGTAGTCTATGTTGTCTGTGTCTCTCTGTGTCTCTGTGTTTGTCTGTGTATGTATATGTCTCTCTGTGTGTGTGCTATGTAGTCTGTGTTGTCTGTGTCTCTCTGTGTCTCTGTGTTTGTCTGTGTATGTATATGTCTCTCTGTGTGTGTGCTATGTAGTCTGTGTTGTCTGTGTCTCTCTGTGTCTCTGTGTTTGTCTGTGTATGTATATGTGTCTGTGTGTGTGTGCTATGTAGTCTGTGTTGTCTGTGTCTCTGTGTTTGTCTGTTTATGTATATGTCTCTGTGTCTGTGTGCTATGTAGTCTGTGTTGTCTGTGTCTCTCTGTGTCTCTGTGTTTGTCTGTGTATGTATATGTCTCTGTGTCTGTGTGTGTGTGTGTGCTATGTAGTCTGTGTTGTCTGTGTCTCTCTGTGTCTCTGTGTTTGTCTGTGTATGTATATGTCTCTGTGTGTGTGTGCTCTGTCCCTCCCACCCCCTCTTTCTCTCCCTCCCTCTCTCTGTGTGCACCATGCTATACAGTATACAGTGTAGAGGTAAGAGGACAGTTTGTGGTCTAGTTCTTCCCTTGACCACCTGGGCTGTGCGGCTGACTTAGACTTGTCCCAAGCATCTTTACCCATGGGGACATTGGAGCTCCTCTAGGCACTCTGGAAACACCCAGCAGATGCATGCTCACTGCTTCGTAAGCACAAGGTTAGAACACAGAGGTCTCCCTAGACAGCAGACACCGGCAGCCAGAATCTCCGTAGCAAGCTGGTGTCGCTCAGGCGTAGCCTTGCTCCGGCTCTTTCATGTTGCTAGAACCCTTGCACAGTGCCTTCCACTCCCAGTTTTTCCTCCAGTGTGGTAGGGAATAAAGACAACTCCTGAACTGGGTATAAAGTCAAGCGACTTCTAACACAGCAAAACACAGTCCCTTGCTTAGGGAACATGGTGTCCACTCTCATACCGGTCATCGCTGCCCAGAAACAATTGTGACTGGGCCCTTGCAGAAGATGGGGAGGCAGATAGTGATGCTGGGCATAGAGCTTGGGGACACACAGGAGCTTTGTGTGAGTGACTGGCAGCCCAGCTGGCATCAGAGTCCTCTATTTATCACCCAGTCAGAGACCCAAGAGGCAGGGAACCTTTAGGCGAGGTCAGAACTGTGGATGGGTCAGACTTAGGCCTGAAGCAAAGACTGGGGGCAAATGAGGAGAGACTTGCGCTTGTTTCTCCCACATCCGAACAGTCAGTTCATTATCATTGTTACCCCATAACTACAAAGGCCCGAGAGCTGTTTATAAAACAAAATGCTCGCTATCCATGTTTATACAGCAAAACATATGTATCAGTGTTGCCTGTATTTGTAAGTTTCCACCTGATGAGACAGGACTCAATCAGGGCAGTACAGTGGTAGACTCCCTTTAAATCATAAGACAACTTTAAAAATTTAAATTACAAGCTGGGTGTGGTGGTGAACACCTTTAACGTCAGCACTCAGGGGGCAGAGGCAGGTGGATCTCTGTGAGTTCCAGGCTAGCCTGGTCTATATGGCACGTTCCAAGGCAGCCAACACTACGTAATGAGACTCTGTCTAAACAGAAAAAAATAAATAAATGCAAATTTAAAGATGAAAATAAACCACCAGTATATTATTTATTTATTCTGTGTGTATGTGGGAGGTACATGTATCTCTGGTCGCCACACATATGGTAACCTTACCTTGTTCTAGTTACCTTAGTATATTAACACAGCCAGGAATCATCTGAGGAGGGAGTTTCAATTGAGGGACAGCCCAGATCAGAATGGCCTGAGGCATATCTGTGGGAGATTTCCTGTGGTTGTTAATTGATATAGGTGGGCCTAGCCACTGTGGGCAGCACCATTCCCTAGGTAGGTGGTTCTGAGCTGTATAAGAAAGTTTGCTGAAGGCCGGGCGGTGGTGGTGCACACCTTTAATCCTAGTACTCGGGAGGCAGAGACAGGTGGATCTCTGTGAGTTCTTGGTCTGCAGAATGAGTCCCAGGACAGACTCCAAAAGCTACACAGAGAAACCCTGTCTAGAAAAATAAAATAAAATAAAATAAAAAAGGAAAAAAGAAAGTTAGCTGAGCATGACCCTGGCAGTGAGGCAGCAAGCAAGCAGCATTCCTCTATGGTCTCGGCTTCAAATAAATAAATAGACACACCCACCGTGGTAGTTCAAATGTAATGCCCCCATGCGCTCATAGGGGGTGACTCTACTGGGAGGTGTGGCTTTGTTGGAGTGAGTACGACCTTGGAGGAAGGGTGTCACTGTGGGGGTGGGCTTTGAGATATTCAGACATCTGCACCGCATAGCTGAGACTGGACAGGTGGCGTGTCTGTGCACAGCATCTGTCTCCGTGTTTGCACTCAGACGAACCAGACGCCACTGGTAAAGCGGAGCCACCAGGGTCTCACACAGTGTGGAGTGACTTAGGGCAGGGCACAGCCCGATCTGCACACAAACCACAGACCCCCAACATGGCCCCGTGCCACGGTAAGCATGCTGCCTGGCACAACACAGCTTGTCCCATATGGTCCAGGCCATGTCACAACGAGAGTTACACTCACCAATTCCTGTCTTCAAACTCTGAGTAGATTCTCTCTCTCTCTGTCTCTCTCTCTCTTTCCTTCTCTCTCTCTTTCCCTCTCTCTCTCTCTCTCTCTCTCTCTCTCTCTCTCTCTCTCTCTCTCTCACACACACACACACACACAGCCATCCCTGGCTTTATACACAGGGTTTCAGCTCAACATGTTCCCCAGTGCCACCATCTGCCTGTCCATCATCTGAACATCAATCTATCCACCCATCCTTCCAACTCACCCTCACCTCCATGGTCCCAAGTGTCAGCTGCTCTGCCCTGCACTTGACTTTCCAGATCTCTGGAAGCTATTCACCTGAAGTCCTTGCTGCGTATCTAACCACCTTGTCCTAGATAACTTTGTCTGGCGATTTGACACAGCCTAGAATCACTTGAGAAGGGAGGTTCAACTGGGGTCCACCTAGATCAGACTGGTCTGTGGACATGTCTGTGGAGGATTCCCTCGATTGTTAGTGATGTAGGAGGGAGAGCCTTGCCACTGTGGGCAGCATTGTCCCCTACGTAGGTGGCCCTGTGCTCTGTAAGAGAGCTAGCTGGGCATGAACCTAGGACAAGCAATAATCTTTTATGATCTCTGCCTCAAGTTCTTGTTTGAGTGTCTGCCCTGACTTCCCTCTTGATGGATTATGACCTGGATGTTTAAGCTAAAATCACACCCCCTCCCCACTGCCTTTTGCTCAGAGAGTTCTATTAGCTGTGGAAGGAGACTGGAATACACTATAACAATTCTGTTGTTCTCAGCTTTCCCTAGAGTGGGGCCTCTTTGTCTTGAACCCTTTGGGAGTCATTCTACAACCTGCATAGATACATAGTTTACAGTGTGGTGTGTGGTGTTTGAGCTGAGAGTTAATACTGCTCATTAAATTTGGCATTAAAAACCTCGAGTTTGCTATGTAGCCGGCTATCAAGGGAAGTCAAGATTACCCAGCAAATTGCAGCCAACAGCACCAATAAAGCGTGACAACGTTTCGTTGAGGCAGTTTGATATTGTGGAAAGAGGTGAGCATATCTCTCCATGGCTCCAGCAGAGCAGGCTCATGGCCGTTCTGTGGGATGAGCAGCTGTGTGGTCCGGCGGGACGGGCACGTGTGACCTGCTGTGGGTAGAGTGGTGAGGAGCCAGCCTTGGTGAGGAGGGAGGCTTTGCGTGGGTGTCGACTGTGTGGTGGGATGCTGGAGTGAGCATGGGCTGCAGGGTGGATGCGGGGTGCGCACAGGCACGCGTGATGTGGCTTTAGCTTTTGTTCAGATTTTTCTTTTACTCTTTGTTGGCCTTTGTCCCTGTCTTTGTTGAGCCTTTGTTTTCTCTCTGTTTTGCTCTTTGTTTCAACTTTCTTTAGCTTTTGTTTGGTCTCTCTTTAGCCTTTTGTTTAAACGCTGTGTGGCCTTTGTGCAGCCTTTGTGTGGCTTTTGTTGTAAAGTATAACTTGGCTGAGGACCCATCAAAAACACCTCTGTAATGAAAACCCAGACGCGCAACCTCTCCCTATATATTCTGCATGTATTGAGGTAGCCCAGTTCCACAAGAGCCGCGTGTCCACAGGATTCTCTCTTGTGCAGTAGCCGCTACCTGCAGGTAAGGATTCCCGAGGCTCACGCGGCAAGGGCATACATCCCCAAGGGTTTCAGGGGAAGCCAGCCATGAAGGTAGCTGGGGATGGGAGGAGGAAAAAGAACAGAGCTAGCCCAAGAGAGAAAGAACAGCTGTTTAATCTGGCCTGGGCAGAGGCACCTCAGAACCATCCTTCCTAATATCTGGGTTTGCTGCCCCAGGGAAAGATGCTCGGATTTTCTTGTTTGTCATCTTTGCTGTTGCAGAGAGATCAATGGTGCTGGTGGTTTCTCCCCCAGGACCCATTTCTTGTTTTATTTGTTGTTATGATTTAAAAAATGAGTTTTCATGGGGCCCCACCCCTCGCTAGGACTTATGTAGTTAATGGTTAATAGGGAAGAGAGACACTGTCCTTAGTCATGTATCCGGCTGGCTCTGGTAAGTTGCTCATGTTCCTGTAAGGAGCCCTAATGAAACTCCTCGGATTTTACCCCTCTCCAGGGACAAAAACACGGAAGAAGAAGGGGAGGTCAGGTGGGAAGAGGGAGTGGACCTTCAGGAGTGGAAGGGAATGGGGAGGGTGACAAGACCTGGCTGTGACTAAAATAATTACGTAACGTGTGAAAATGTGACAAGACCCATGATTGTGTACAATGAACATATGACAACAAAAACATCTGGAAAGGAGCAGACAGAGTTAAAAGAGGAACATGAGCGACTTTTCCTTCTCCCTTAAACACACAGCGGATTTTAACCGAGGGACGCAGCAGTGAGGACCAAATTCTCACCCTGACTGGAGCGATGCTGATGCTCTGTCTCATACAAAATCTCACGGGATCATGGGAACCTTCAGTCTTTGGCTGAGGAAAAAGGAAAGAGATTTGTGCCAGGGGAATAAAGCAATGAACTCGGCTATGGTGTTAGAAAGGAAATAGAGGAAAGGTTTTGAACGCCGTGTGAACAGAACAGGCAGGCAGGAAATGGGCTGTAGCCAGGTGCATAGATCTGCTGTTTGGGGATTATTTAGGATGCCGGGAGTTACTGGTGCGTGGATCTCAAAACTGCTTCAAATCTACGGAAAAGTTGCAGACTTTTGAGGAACTCCAGCTGTGCCTAGTTCAGGCAAATGCTAACATTCTTCGCATTTGCTGGCTGTTCTCTTTCTGTGCAGACGCCTGCACCTTATCCCCGCCCCCACGGAGACCAAGTGCACACATCATTAATGTCAGGAAACTAACAGCGAGCTTGCTGATCTGTTATATAATCTAGAGTCCCCCGCCCCAGTTCATTCGTGCGTTTAGCAGCCAGTCCAGTCTCACACATTGCTTCTGGCTGTCTTGTCTCTTCAGATTCCCTTAACATGCAAATGTGGCCAGGGCAACCATTCTCTGACAGTCTTGTTTGTTGTTGTTGGTGGTGGTAATGGTGTGTGTGTGTATTATGATTGTATGCCTGTGCAGACTTGTGTGCGTGTGTGTAGAGGTTAGAAGTCAATGTCATGTGATCTCACCCATCCCTCTCCACCTTAGTTTTTGAGACAGGGTCCCTCACTGAGTCTGGAGCCTGTTCCTAGACTCTCTAGGGGTCTGCCTGTCTCTACCCCAGTGCTGAGGTTACAGATGACAGAGCCCATGACTGGCTGTTATGTGGGTGCCGGGGATCTGAACTCAGATCCTGCACAGCGAGTATGGTGCCCACTGAGCCCAGTTAAGATGCTGGCCACTTCTAAGCTGTTGTCAAATGTCCTTCAGCTTGCGGACTGAATGACGCTAACAGGAAACAGCTTCCAATAGGGTGTTATTGGCTAATGCTGTGACCAGGCCCCTGACCAGTGGGGGCACCTTCTCCCGTGGTTCCAGCACTTCCGCCCAGCATAGATTCCACCCTTCCTGGGAAAACACAGCATTAGGTCCTGTGACTGCCGTAGCTAAGGATCACTTGCAGTTTGATGAGTTTTTTTGCTGAAAGGATCATGAGGCTGGGAACATAGCTCAGTCAGCAGCGCCCGCCTAGTGCACAGAGCCCCAGGTTCAGTCACGGATGTTGGGTAAACTATACACCTGTGATGCCAGCACTCAGGAGGGTTGGAAGTTCAAGGTCATCTTCAGCTACAAGGGGAGCTGGAGACCAGTCTGGGTTAAAGATCTTGCCTCAAAACACACAGACAGACAGATTATATATTCCTATGGTGAATTATTTAGCGGTGTTAAATGAAGGTGTTAAGCCCCTTCTTTTTCTCAGTCAAAACAATTGAGGCTCAGGGTACAGAGGGCTTAGGAGGCAGGGTCTGTGGATGGCACCTGCTTCTGATGATCTAGAATTCTGCGGGGCTGGGCTGGGCCTCGGCTGGTTGCACCTATGGAATCTGATTATGTCAACTTTGAAGTTCTGTTGAAGAGTGACTAGGATTTTTAAGATCTCTGTGTGGAAATCACAAGAAACTCAAACGTTTGCAGCTGGGTTGCCCTTCGATATGTGTGAACGCCATAGTGTCTGTCCCCGAGTTCAATTGCCCTTCGATATATATGAATGCCATAGTTGTGTGTCCCTGAGCTCAGCAGGCTCTAGGTCAGGGATCCCCATGTGTTCCAGAACCCACCCCCAGCATAGACTTCTTCAAGATGTTTCTAAGGCATGCAGGTCTTCTTAATCTCAAAACCTGTGTGGTAGAAGATACACACATCTCCTAGGTGAGAGAACAGAAAGAGGCCACCCTATGATCACACCTGGCGACACCACCCTGGAACAGGGAATCATGGGACAGCACCTGCACTTCAGGGCCTCAAGGGAGGCACTAGCCTCCTGAGGGACAAGTGAAAACCAGCTGTCAGGCCTCTATATTATCATTATTGTTGTTGCTGTTATTATTATTACCATCATAGTCCTACATTTTGAATCTTCCCAGGGTCCAAGTCTACTGAAAAAGGAGACTACCTCACTTCACCCTATTGTCCCTGTTTCTTTTTTTCTTTTCTTTTTTTTCGAGACAGGGTTTCTCTGTGGTTTTGGAGCCTGTCCTGGAACTAGCTCTTGTAGACCAGGCTGGTCTCGAACTCACAGAGATCCACCTGCCTCTACCTCCCGAGTGCTGGGATTAAAGGCGTGTGCCACCACCGCCCGGCTATTGTCCCTGTTTCTTCAAGAAGGTTTAGTCCTTGCATGAGGCGACCACAGTCTCACAAGCGAATAACCCACTAAATCATATACTTTGAGTAAGTTGGGAACTCCAGAGCCTTCCATATGCTGAGGAGATGAAGAAGTGGTTTTTCTTTATGTCTCAGTTTACCTGTTACCACATGGAGCTTCTCATTGACATCCGGGTTCCCAGTAGCCACACAAGGATTAGTCTTGGCACTCACAAGTACTATTGCTTACCCGATGTTAGCCAGCCATCGATGTGTACTTAGCTTAGTGTTGAAGCTTGATGTCCTCAAGAGAAAGTTAAAGAATTCTGGGGCTATGCTATGCATGTGGCCACACAGAAAATAATTAAAAAAAATATATGAACAATTAATTTAAAGAATTCTGAATTAACTGGAAATCTACATTTAGGAATTCTTTTGTTGTTGTTGTTGCCTTCATTTTGTTTTTAAAGCTTGTGACTTGTTTTATTTTCCGTCCATTCATTCATCCACTGAGCTAGTATCTGAGATCAGAGTGTATGCAAACACAGATTTTACATTTTAGTGGTAACAGTAAAAGAATTGCATCTGAGTAATATAAATGCAGAGGAGAAAAATGCTCAGTAAGGTGTAAAAAGAAACTTCCTAAACACTTCCAGGGAGTTCTTCCCTGATGAAGAGGCCTCAGGTCAAACTCACACCTGTACAGTAGCTGCTTGCCTTAACCACAGAGCTGTCTTCCCAGCCCTGACTTAAGGCTTTTTACTTAAATTAATGATGAGTATCATTTTTTTTCTCAGCGATAAGATGATATACAAATTAGCCTGAGATTTTACTTCCATACCCGTTCTCTGTCAGCAGACTTTCTGACAATGCATAGACCCTTCACAATCCGTCTTAGGACTGGGAGAGCAAGTCTCTACGTGAAACACACTTGAAGTGTCTAGATCGATTACAATCCATCTTAGGGCTGGGAGAGTGAGCCTCCGTGCGTGGGGCTCACACTTGACTGAATTGCGGCCAAGCACAGCACACTAACTGACCGGTGTGTGCTACCACCTCATTCCTAGGGGCAACGAAGAACTAAATGAGAATAAGACGCAGAGAACAGAGTCCGGGTCGCCAGACGCATGCGGATGAAAATACAGGTACAGATCTGCATCTAAATTGTCACATAAATGATACAGGTATTCAGAATGTCACAGACGAATGTAAAATCGGAAGAGATTAAGTAAAGGCGCCTTCCACGAGGCACACTCTTCCTCCTTCTCAGCACACCAGTGTATCATTTGCCCTGTCTCATCCGTTCATCGCTACTCTGTGGACCTGTCGGTACCTTACCACCACAGCAATCAACTGTGCAAGCAGCCAGCTCATTCACAGGTTCCCTTCTTGCAAACGATTCCGCTACGTATATCATCACAATCATCCTCCCCAGGTGCTTCTAGTCTGCATGGTGCTCGCTGCTCTGTCTGTCTGTGAGTCCATACATCCAGCAATCAATCACTCTTTTCTAGCTTCTGGGTTTTTTTTTTCTTTCCATTCCTGATAGATTCTAAATTCTATTGTGGCAGTCTTGCAAGTTCACTGGCAGCGCTCAGCCCAGAAAACTGTCTCCTCACGTACACCTCCTGGCTACTCAGAGCAGCTGGATGCAGGCACAGTGGAGCAGGCTGCAATCACTGCCGGGGAGTGGGCAAGGGTTTCCTCTAGACCCTAAGAGCTGCTGCTGGCCTGCTGCCCACATTCTCCAGAATCTCCTTTACCCACTTTATCCTCAAGCCTTTCCCTTTCTTGCTCTCAGCTGACACTCTGGCTTCCCGTTTCATTGGACAACCGGAACTGAGTGGATGAGAATTTTATCGGGCCCCATTATCCTTTCTCAGTTCATTAAAGAAGTGTGAGGACCACTGAGACCTCAAGAACAATGGCAATGGGTTTTTGATCCTACTGCACCTATTGGCTTTGTGGGAGCCTAGGCAGTTTGGATGCTCACCTTACTAGACCTGGATAGAGGTGGGTGGTCCTTGGACTTCCCACAGGGCAGGGAACCGCGATTGCTCTTTGGGCGGACGAGGAAGGGGGATTTGATTGGGGGGAGGGGGAGGGAAGGGGGGCGGCGGTGGGGAAGAGACAGAAATCTTTAATTTAAAAAAAAAAAGTGTGCACATGTAGTACCCTCAGAGGCCAGAAGAGGGCAGCAGATCCCCTGAGTGAGGTCACAGGAGGTTCTGAGCCACCCAGTGTGGGTGCTGGGAACTGAAATCCAGTGCTCTCTTCTCAAACAGTTTTGATCCCCGAGTCCCCGAGTCCCTGTTCTGCTTTTCTCTCCCCTTTCTAACAAAGGCCATGCACTTGGCCTCCCCCTACCTGCGTATCTGCATTCTCACACTCCAAGTTTTACCTCAGGGATGTTATTAACATTCTCTGATTGTTTTACCTTCTTCTCCGTAGATGTTTCCCACAAACGCATTTGCGTAGTCTCACCCCTCTCCTTCACCAACTAAACCAATCCACAGTCACCCGACACCAGCACCTCCTGCAAGGGCCTCTGGGAATCTTACACCCTCTAGGAACCATGTCTGTTCTCTTCCTTCTCCAGCTTCCGGTCTGTTGGTCTTATATTTTCTCTGTCCAAATCCTTGGCTGAGATTCCCTCCACAAACCCTCGGGTTTGGCTTATATGTCAACCACTCCAATGAACAACCCTTGCCATGGTCACCATAATTCCTGTGCTTTTTAGACGACACCCCCCTCCCCCCCAGCCTTTTCCATTCGCTTCTTCACTCACCAGACAACATGGAGTCCCTGTGGCTCAGGCAGAGCCTGTATTAGTTGTTTTTCTCACTGCCGTGACAATATAGTTGTCAAAAGCAGCTTAAGAAAAAATGGGTTCTTCTGGCTCATGATTTGAGTGTGCAGACCACCGTGGCAGGGGAGGTGTGGTGGCAGGAGTGGGAGGTGGCTGGTCACACTGCAGTGGCAGTGGGAAGCAGACAGAGGTGTCTCTTGGTGCTCAGCTTGCCCCCTTTTTATTAATTTTGAGCTGCCAGTCTTAGTTAAATGCCCTGCTGAACACGCCTGTGGGTGGTCTCCTAGACAGTTCCAAGAGTGGCCATCACGTCGTCTTTCTACACATAGCCACTGCGTGGCTTTAGTCGTTGCCTTCCTACACTTTATCTCCAGCCATACTTTTCTGAACTAAGAGACACACCCAACACATGCCTTCAGACTCTCCTGCTGGAGTCTTCAACTCAGCCATGAACTCAGGATCTGATGATCTGTTCACTTCAAATCCCAATGGAGAGTCAGTCCAGTGTCCAGGGCTGGCGAGATGGCTCATCAGTGCAGAGCACTGGCTGCTCTCGCAGAGGACCTGGGTTTGGTTCCCAGCACCCACAACCACCTATAATTCCAATTCTAAGGGCTCTGACCCCCTCTTCTGGCCTCCACAGGCACTACACACACACACACACACACACACACACACACACGCAGACAAAACATTTATACACATAAAAATAAATCTTAAAATATCCCTGTCCATAAATGATAACACATTCTATAATTTTAGCTTTAAAATGATGTATTGTCTATGTAACATTTAGATTAGCCTACCTCTTGTATGTTTATTTTGCTCCATTATAGTAACTAACGTTCACACCTAAAAATTCTCCCCATGTGTTATCTATGTGCTTGAGATGCCAATCTTGGGTTCCACGTGTTCCTCCTCTTAGAGTTGCTAAGTGGCAGAGAGACTGTTCATCAAGAAGTATTCTTCGTGGCCTGTGAGATAGCTGTCTGTGGAGCAGCCCACACTCTGTTGTCTTTGTTGCCTAAAACAAAGCCATACAACAAGACGTTTAACACAGCTTTGTTTGTGTTCCCAACGGGCGACTCCCTCCAGGATAACTGGAACCTTTTATTCTGTTATGTTTTGCACAGTCTCCAAATCCCTGTTGGATTTTGGCATCTGGTGGCTGCCTGCGGAAAGGCTCCTCATTCAATATAAATGTTTGTACGGCCTTGTCCATTACCTGGTGCTGGTTTCTCACCAGTGGTCACCTGTTCAGTTTTCACTGTATTAATATGTAACACACTCATCATCAAGGGGACACATGGACAAACGTCCCTAGAGGGCCATGAATTAATAGTTATCCAGCCAGTGTTGGCATCCTATTCCGTGTTTACAGTGTAAATCTACACTCAGGGAAGCATTTGCCTCTGGCCTGAGAGCAGATTAGCCAGCATTAGGAGCTGCTGACATTCTCCGAGGGAGTGGTGGGTTTATTCTGCCCTGTGATCACTGTTTCCACAGCGGAGACACTAGGTGGGCATCAGCCTGTGCACACATTCCTTCTGTGCAAGGAGATGGGCTCTTGACAGCCCAAGGCTCACAGTCAGTGCTCAGCCCCAGCACATCTCACTGGCTGCCCTCCTCTCCTTTGCTGATGTTGCTGCTTCCTTTCCTGTGGGTCGTCAGGATAGATGTGAGCTGACATCTCCTTGCTGTTATTGTGTTTTCTCTGAGTACTACAGAGTTGCACATATCTGTAGATAACTGTCAGCTGGGCCAGCCAGGAAGATGGGTTAGCAGGGGAAAGCACTTGTCGCCAACCCTAGCAGCCTGACGGTGCTCCTGGGGCACAGGTAAGCCGGAGGTAGAGAATTAACTCTGGGAAATTGTCCTCTGATCACAAACACTGACCTGTACACCTCTGATTACACATACACTGACGTGTACACCTCTGATTATACACACACTGACATGTACACCTCTGATTATACACACACTGACGTGTACACCTCTGATTACACACACACACTGATGTGTACACCTCTGATTACACACACACACTGATGTGTACACCTCTGAATACACACACACACTGATGTGTACACCTCTGATTACACACACACTGACGTGTACACCTTTGAATACACACACACACACTGACGTGTACACCTCTGAATACACACACACACACTGACGTGTACACCTCTGAATACACACACACACACTGACGTGTACACCTCTGAATACACACACACACACTGACGTGTACACCTCTGAATACACACACACACACTGACGTGTACACCTCTGAATACACACACACACACTGACGTGTACACCTCTGAATACACACACACACACTGACGTGTACACCTCTGATTACACACACACTGATGTGCACACCTCTGATTACACACACACTGACGTGTACACCTCTGACCTTGTAGCTTTAATTCATTACGTAACTGAGGAGATGGGTTCATATCTCGCACAACCGAGGCACTTAAGAATTGAGGATGATTTCTTACCAGCCACAGGCAAGGAGAGTTCTGGAGTCACAGCCAAAGCCGTGCTGGTCTTAAACAAAGCATGGGGATTTATTCAGATCCATACAGGGAGGGCCCATTGCTGAGCGTGCTCAGTTAAGGAACACATTATGAGCATTGTGGATTAAGGGTTCACTCCTGAGCATGCTCAGTTAAGGAGTACCCTCTTAAGAATGCTCAGGTTAAGGCCATGGAGTGTATGTCTGAAGATGAGAGGGATGGACAGGAACACCTCTGTGCATGAGCAACAAGTACCATAATGTTTTTGCTGAAAAGAAGTGAAGGTTGCCCTGAAGGTGCCTTGATGTGGGAGTCCCCACGGAGGGTGCCTGCTTCCCTTAGTGGGTGACAACACTGTAAAGTGACTTTTCTTGATCTACGAAGCAGTCTTTATGATTTGTTTTTTTCCTTCTCCTGCTGTTCTCTTCCTACTGTTCTTTTCTGTGTTAGAATGATATCGCATCAGAGTTAATCTACCCCAGGTTTCCTTGGTTGGGGTCCTGGCTTCCCTTTCCCCAATTCTCTGCCCTCAGGTGACTTCTCTGTAGCTCCCATTTGCAAAGTCGAGTGATTGTGATATCAATAGGCCAAGAAAGTGCACACGGCACTCAACAGTGCCCGGCTTGTGCTTCATACCAGAATATGAGCAGAGTTTGCTCTGCTCTCTTGACTGTGAGCATGATGCCACAAATGTCTCAAAGATCCAGTTTGAGCCGTGATCTTTCTTCCTTCCTCCTTCCCTTTCTTTCTCCTTTTTTATTTTATTTATTATTTATTTATTTATCATATATACAATATTCTGTCTGCGTGTATTCCTGCAAGCCAGAAGAGGGCGCCAGACCTCATTCCAGATGGTTGTGAGCCACCATGTGGTTGCCGGAAATTGAACTCAGTACCTTTGGAAGAGCAGGCAATGCTCTTAACCACTGAGCCATCTCTCCAGCCCTCTTTCTCCTTTTTTAGATAGGTTCTCACTGTATAGCTCTGGCTGTCCTGGGACATATTATGTAGAACTGGACACCTCAGAGAGCTCCACCTGCCTCTGCCTCTTGAGTCTGGGATTAAAGGTGTGTGCCACCACTGCCAGACATTTTTCCCTTTCTTATACAGACCATGATCTCCTGCCTAGGGAGTGGTGCTGCCCACAGTGGGTGGGTCTTTCCACATTCATTAACATAATCCCCACAGTTGTGCTCATATGGGCAGGAAGATCTAGACAGTCCCTCATTGAGACTCTCTTCCCGAGCATGTCTAGATTGAGTTAAATTGGAGACTAAAGTAACCACCAAGCCACCCACTGATCATTTTAAATGCTCCGTCTGCGACTATGCCACTCTACATACGGGCTCTCCACTGAATCTCAGCCCTGTCTCGCTGATCTATCAGTCTTTCCCCGAGCTAATGTGTGCTTAGTGCATGTCATAGGGGTTGATATTTGGTGTGGTGTGGGTCTCTTATTCAGTGTGTGCCGCTGTGTGTCCATGTCTCTGCTGCAGCTAGTGCAGCCCACAGTGAGTGCTAATGTTTGGTATGACGTGGATTCCTCATTCAAAGCTATCTCTGTTATTCTTGGGTCTTCATGTGTTCCCAAGAACTATGGGATGAACTATCAGACATGCAAGTCTGATGTTGATTAGAATTACACTAACCATGTAGATTTACTTGGTGATATTAAGCATACTATGGTATTAAATATTTCTTTTTTATGCCTTCAAAATTTTGCAGCTTAAAACATTTTAATCTATTTTATGTGCTTGTGTGAGCACCTGCCTGTATGCATGTGTACTGTGCGTGTGCTTGGGACCTGCAGGGACTGGAAGAGAGTGTTGTACTCTGGAACTGGAATTATAGATTGGAAGCTGTGGGTGCTGGGATTTGAACCCACATTTTTTGTCAGGCAGGTGTCTTTAATAGCTGAACCATCTCTCCATCCCTGGTTGCATACATTTCTAAAGGAAAGTTCTTTATTTATTTTGTCTGATATATTTCTACCTGTAGATGTTCAGTGGTCTTATGGTCTGTGTGAATAGTGTCTTTTATATATTATACTATATATCTAGCAATATAATATATAATACATTATAAATATTTGCATTCTTGTATGTTGACCTATGTCAGGGATCTTTTTGAAAATACTTTCAATTTATTTATTATTTTTTATGTGCATGGGCAATTGTCTACACATATGTCTTATGTACCATGTTTTTGCCTGGTGCCTGCAGAGGTCAGAAGAGGCCACCAGTTTCCACAAAGCTGAAGTTGCCACAGAGATTGTTGTGAGCTGCCACATGGGTGCTGGACATCAAGTCTGGGTCTTCTGGAAGGGCAGCCATTATCTTAAATCACTGAGCCATCTCAGTCCCTGTGTTGGGAATCTTGTTGGACTTTCTCTGTCTCTCTTTCTCTGTTTGATTGTTTGTAGAGTTTGACAGTGTGAGAATATTTTTGTATGTGTATGTATGTTACATGTTTATGTGTGTGTGTGTGTGTGTGTGTGTGTGTGTAGAGACCAGAGGCCAACCTTGAGTCTCATCCCTCAGGACAGTGTTTGCGCTGTTGTTTGTGACAGCCTCTTCCACGTTTACCTGGAACCCACCGATCAGGAGAAGGTAGCAGGGTGACTGGAACCCACCAAGTATGCCGGGGTGACTGGTCAGCCAGCCCCAAGGAATCTTTGGTTTCCACTGTCCCACCGCTGTGATTATAGACACACCACTGCGCCTGGCTGCTTTTTTATTTCGTGCTTTTAAAATGTGGGCCCTAGGGGATTAACTCGGTCTTTACATGTGACTCGTGAACGCTTCACTGATGGGGCTAACTCCCCAGCACAATTAAATTAAAGATGTTCATACTGGCTAGGATTTCAAACACACCATTGGTTGACAGTGATGGCCAGTGGTGTCCTTCTTCTTCAGGTCTGGCTAGGACGCCATGCTTTTTAGACATCACATCCTGTTCTTACCTTAGTGAGAGGCTGGTCAAGAGTGGACACTAAGTTTCACTGAGCAATTCTTTTTAACTTATTTTAGTAGTTAATTTGTATGTGTGTGTATGTCTGTGTGTATATGTGTGTGTGAATATGGACACATGAGTCAGATGACAACCTCACACGTGGGTACTCATTTTCCACTCTATTTGGGACAGGGTCTTTTTCCTGGTCTCTGCTGCCCAGGCTAGCCAGCCCATGGGTCTCCTGGGACTCTCCTGTGCCCACCTCCCATTTTGCTGTAGGAATTCTGGGATTATAGACAACACACACTGTCTGGGCAGTTCTATGTGGGCTCTGGGGACTGAACTCAGGTCCTCAGGTCCAGCTGAACCACCACCCAGTCCCCCCAGTTGATGCTTCCTTAAAATACCCCTGGCCATATCTTCCCTTTGATTTGTTGATATAGTATATTATACTTACAGGGTTTGCACATTCAAACCATCCTGAAATTAAATTTTCTTTGTTCAGCCTGTATTACAAAACTCTTCACCTATCAGACTAGCAAAAATGTGAGAGTTTTGGGGCTGGAGAGACAGTTCAGTAATCAAGAGCGTTGGTTTTGGGGCTTTAGAGATGGTTCAGTAACTGAGAGCACCTCTGTTCCAATGGAGGCTTCCCATTTGATTCCTAGGATCTACACCGTGGGTCACAACCCTCACAATTTCTGTTTCAGGGAATCTGATGCCCTCTTCTGGTCTCTGTGGGCACTAGGAATGCACATGGTGCATTCACTTACATGCGGGCAAAATGTCCATAGAGAAATTTTTAAAAATTTCATATATGATGTGTTGTATTGTTCTGATGTTGCTTCTCTTGGCTGCAGTACTGTGTCTTTTGATGGAGAGTAGTTTAATTTTGATCCCTTTAGCCATAACAAGCTGTACTAACTGTGCTAGCTTTCTTTTTTTATATTTATTTATTTATTTGGTTTTTCGAGACAGGGTTTCTCTGTGGCTTTGGAGCCTGTCCTGGAACTAGCTCTGTAGACCAGGCTGGTCTCGAACTCACAGAGATCCGCCTGCCTCTGCCTCCCGAGTGCTGGGATTAAAGGCGTGCGCCACCATCGCCCGGCTTTATTTATTTATTTATTATGTATACAATATTCTGTCTGTGGTGCAGGCCAGAAGAGGGCACCAGACCTCATTACAGATGGTTGTGAGCCACCATGTGGTTGCTGGGAATTGAACTCAGGACCTTAACCTCTTAACCTAATGCTCTTAACCTCTGAGCCATCTCTCCAGCCCCTGTGCTAGCTTTCTTGATGAAGAATCCCTTTCTTCTGATATTGATTTAGGACATCTTTGCCGCACACTACGTTTTCTTGTGCACGTGGATCTGCTTTGGAGTTCTCGTCTCCCCCCCTCCCCCGCCCCCTGCTGCTGCATCTGTCTAGTTTTAGGCCATAGCTGCACTGTTTTGTGTTTCTTTATTTTATTAGTTAATTTGCTGTAAAATCTGTGGTATTTATTGTAGTATGCTGTAATATGTTGCATGTTACTAAATATGCTGTAAAACATAAAATAGCGTCATGAGGACTGAGCTGGCCTGGAGCTTGCTATGTAGCCAAGGATGACCTTTAGTGATGACCCCCATGCTGCCCGGTCCCGGTCTTGGCATTACAGTGTGTCAGATCATTTTAAACTCTGGCTCTCAGGACACATTTCGATACATGCATGGTGTGAGAACAATTGCTACTTTTTTTCAGATTTTTAAAACAGAATTTATTTCACTTTTAATATTTTTATTTATTTTTTTTGAGAAGTTTGTTTTTCTTTTTTTTACAGACAGGGTTTCTCTGTAGCTTTGGAACCTGTCCTGGAACTTGCTCTGTAGACCAGGCTGGCCTCGAACTCACAGAGATCCACCTGTTTTTGCCTCCCGAGTGCTGGGGTTAAAGGTGTGCATACAATGTATTTTAATTTATTCATTCCCCTTTACCCACTCCCCCCCCCCAAAAAAACGTGGAATCTAATTTGTGTTGGCTAGCTGCTCCAGAGCATGAGGCCTGCCTTTAAGCGTGGTGATATAGACGATGTCACACTGTGCTATCTCTCCAGCAGCCACTGAGTGCAAGGAGCTTCTTGGCTGCGGGAGGGACTTTGTCCTCACTTCCCATTCTCCATTATGTGATTTTGGGGTTTAGACTCTTTCCATGATTCCTTGGCATCTGCTCCTTGTGAGTGCCACACGCTAAGGGGCCACCAGAGAGTCCCTCATCTGCTCTGCTGGTGCAGACGGAACTCTGCATGTAAAGTCTTTGGTGCTAGTGAGAAGAGTGCCCAGCATGCATGAGTTGTCTTTGGAAACTCTTTTCTTTATGATACAGACAGTTACCGTCTACATACAGCTTTTAATTTATTCATCTTATTATCGCTGCAGCCTTAATTTTCTCCCCATTGAAGCTTATACAGTTTAGTTTTCTCTCTATGTCTGCGTATTTCAGGGTTTTGTTGCTGCTGTGGATATGACTCTTCTGCTATTTCTCCTCACACTGCATCTCCCTGGGTGTGCATGCTTCTGCCTTTAGATCTTCTAGAATTATATCAGAGGTCAGGCCACAAAGTGGGAGGGGAGAGCCTTACTGATTAGGAAAAGGGAAGGTTCTGGAAAGACTCTGAGAGAAGCCTTCCCTTTGGGTAGGGTCTCACGCAGACAAGGTGAGCTGTGCAGTGGGAAGGGAACAGGCAGAGGCTATGTGCTGAGGTCCAGGGGCTGGGAATGATCCTGTTTCTTGGGAGATGGGAACAGCAGTTTGAGTTGGATCACCTTCTCTGTGAGACTGAACCATGATCCAAGATAACTACTACACCTAGGACTAAATTGTCCGATTACACTGTTGTGCATTTAAAAAAAAAAAAAAACCTTTACCACGAGGACTCCTTTTATTCTCTTGCTGTGATAAAACCCTGACTAAGAGCAACTGAGGGAAGAAAAGATTTTATTCAGCATCCAAAAAAAAAAAAAAATAGTCTGCCATTGAAGGAAATCATGGAAAGAGCCTGGGCAGGAATGTGCAGCAGAAACCATGGACTGAAGCTGATTGATGGCTTCCTCTCAGGCTCATGCCTTGTGCTCAGGACCACCTGCCTAGGGAATGGTGCTACCCACAGTGGCTTTCCTGCAGCAATGAGCAATCAACACAGTCCCCCATAGACATGCCACAGGCAATCTGACCTGAGCAGTCTGTAAGTTGAGACTCCCTTCCTGGGGCCTCTGGGCTGTGTGAAGTTGGCAGTTAAAGCTAACGAGGATACTAGATAATTGCAAAATGTTTCCAGAAACATGCAATGTTTTAAATCAAATATGGGGCTCTAACAAATACTTAATACACACTAGGCCAGTATCATGTGGTTACTCTTCTTAGCTAACACATTGACATGAGACATCAATATAACAAAAATATTTTATACATTTGGAAATTTGACAACAGATTAAAAAAATCATTGATAAACTTATGTAAGAACAAAGTCTATGACATTAAACTAAATAGTAATAATGCCCAACTGTAGTGTATAAATTTGAAAAGTAAAACATTGTCTTCTTTCTCTTTACTGTGTATTTTTTAATTTTTTAAAATTGCTTCTTATGTGTACAGGTGTTTTGCCTGCATGCATGTCTATTTACATGTGTGTGCCTGGTTCCTGTAGAAACCAGAAGGAAGCAGCAAATCTGGAACTGGAGTTGCAAAGAGCTGTGAGGTGCCATGGGTGCTGGGAATTGAACCTGTGTCCTCTAGAAGAGCAGCCAGTGCTCCTAAGTGGAGAGCCATCCCTCCAGCCTCGAGGGAAAAGGGTTTAGATGTTTATGGTGGCTCACTAGGAAGTGAGAATCTCAGAGTCCATTATTTTCATTCATCCACGTTTTCTCGGTTCCAATATGGATTTTTTGATGTTCTTTTATTTTCATTGGTGTGTGATTACTGTGCAAAACTTTGGTGTGCTCCTGTACAGCCTTTGGCTTACACATTACAGGTGTGCACCACCATGCCTGGATGAAAAACTTTTTTTTGAGACAGACATGCAGGGCAGCCTCTGAAAGTCAGTTCTCTGGACTGTGGTTTCTGGGGATTGAACGCCAAGGTCATCAGACTTGCCTGCCAAGCCACCTTACCTGCACAACTACTGTTTTTGTTTGTTTTGTTTTATATTTCTCTGTTGTTATCTTCACTCTTTTGGCTTTTTTACTCTTTGGGGGTCCTCCACACAGTTTCCAAATAAACCATACATGGAAGCTTATTCTTAGTTATGAATGCCTGGCCTTAGTTAGGTTGGCCTGTTTCTTGCTAGCTTTTCTTAACTTAAATTATTCTTGGCTACTTTTGCCTCTGGGCTTTTTCCTTTTCTTACTTCTGTGTATCTTACTCTGTTTCTGGCTGGGTGGCTGACCCCTGACGTCCTCCTCTCCTTGCTTTCTTGCTCCTTTTTCCCCTTGTTTCTCCTTCTATTTAACCTCTCTGCCTGCCAGCCCTGCCTATCCTTTCTCCTGCCTCGCTATTGGCCAGTCATCTCTTTATTAGACCATCAGGTGTTTTAGACAGGCGCGGTAACACAGCCTCACACAGTTAAACAAATGCAGCATAAACAAAAGCTACACGTCCTTACATCCTTGAACAAGTGTTCCCCAGCATAAACAAGTCACACGCCTTAAAATAATGTTCTACAACAAGCCTTGAACTTCTATTTAGTCAAGGATGACCTTGAACTCTCGATTCTTCTTACTTCACCACCTGGAGTGCTGGAGGTGTGTGTGTGTGTGTGTGTGTGTGTGTGTGTGTGTGTGTGTGAGAGAGAGAGAGAGAGAGAGAGAGAGTTAGTTTGAACGTGCTGAGAGCTGGGATGTTCACCACCCGTGCACCTTTGTTAACTCTTGATGAAGTCATCCGAGCTCCCATGTGCTGTGTTAGCACTATTAGTGTTTGTGTCTCTGTGCTATTAGTACTGTTAGTGTTTGTGTCTCTGTGCTATTAGCACTATTAGTGTTTGTGTCTCTGTGCTATTAGCACTATTAGTGTTTGTGTCTCCGAGCTATTAGCACTATTAATTTGTGTCTTAGTACTGTGTCTGTCTCCTTCCTTCAAAGAAGGGTTTCAGCCCTGCGAACTCTACATGTAGCCATGCTCTGCTTCCTCGTACCACAGCTCAGTTTCACTTATTTGGGGACCTCATCTAAAGAGAGAGCTGGCATTTTCTTTTTATGTCTGGTTTCTTTTGCTCAGCACTTTGTTTTGAGAGTCAAATCTCTATGTAGCCCTGGCTGTCCTGGAACTCACTCTGTAGACCAGGCTGGCCTTGAACTCACAACTCTTGAGTGCTGGGATGAAAGGCCTGTGCCACCACCGCCCAGCAGGATAGTCTTTCATTGTTTTATTTGTTAATTGTGTGAGGACTGAAGAGATGGCTCAGTGCTTGCTTTATAAGCGTGAAGATCTGAGTTCAGTCCCCAGAACATAGATTTAAAAAACCATGGTATGGTGGGGCATGCTTGTAACTCCAGTGCTGGGGGAGTCAATGGCAGGCTGATCCCTGGGGCTCACTGGCAGCCCGTCTAGCCAGCTTCATGAGTTCCAGACTAGAAAGAAACTCTGTTTCAAAAATAAGAAAGTAAATTAATTAATTAAATAAAATAGAAAGTAAAGAATGGCTCTTGAGGACCAAACCTGATGTCTCTAGTCCTCCGCATGCTTGTGTGCACCCACATACATGTGTACATCACCACGATGTGCACACACGCGTGCGCATACACACACATGCGCACACACAAATATTGATTATGGTTTTAATCCTATGATTAATGTTTTAACAACAAACCCATTTTGCTTGTTGGAGGAAAGACCTTTTGTAAATCTAGACTCTGGTCCCCAGGACCCACATACAGGCTGGGTGAGCAGGGTTGGCAGCCTGCCTCTAGTTCCAGCACCAGGGGGTAGAGACAGGAGAGCCTTGCAGCAAACTAGCTAGGCGACTTAGTATAACCAGTGGGCCCTGGTTTCAGTGAGAGACCTGCCTTAATATATAAGGTGGAGTCAGATTGAGGACACCTGCTGTTAACTTCTGACTTCCACATGCGTGTGCTCACAAATGCACATGTGCCTGCACACACACAGTATGGCCCAACACACATATGAAACAGCAGTACATGTTGGCCCTCTTCTGGCCTCTGACGGCACTACATGCATATGTGCATACATGCATACATACACACATATCACACACACACACACACACACACACACACACACACACACACACACACACACACCCCTTCACCTGAGTTCTGCATATTTGTTCCACAAAGCAGTGTCCAACGTGGACTTGAAGCAAAAGCGCCCTCCCTGATCGGCTGTTTTGTGTCTCCCCCTTCCTCACATCGATGGTTTCCAGTGAGATGAGTCAGAAAATGGCCAAGGAGGGCCCCAGGCTCTCCAAGAATCAGAAGTTTTCGGAGCACTTCAGCATCCACTGTTGCCCACCCTTCACCTTCCTCAACTCCAAGCGCGAGATCGTGGACCGCAAGTACAGCATCTGCAAGAGCGGCTGCTTCTACCAGAAGAAGGAGGAGGATTGGATCTGCTGCGCTTGCCAGAAGACCAGGTGAGCATGGGCTCTGGGCCAGGTCTGCGCCACATTCCCCTGCTCCGTGACTGTCAGCTCTCTTAGGAAGGCCCTGGAGGGCAAGCAGAAGGCGGGCGGGAGGGCAAGGCTTTCCTGCTGTTTCTAGTCCTGCCAGCATCCCTTAAGCAAGGTGCAGAGCCCGGGCCGGCCGCAGCCTCCAGCTTTTTTTGGCCCTCTCTGCACCAGCCGCCGTGCCAGGTCCCCCCAGAAGCCCAAGCTCCAGCCAGCTGCGTCCCCCGTGGTGGTCAGAGCGCCGCCAGCCAAGCCAAAGTCCCCTCCGAGGCCAGCAAAGCCAAGGTCCCCTTCGAGGACTGAGCGCCAGCCGCGACCCCGCCCAGAGGTCCGACCACCACCAGTCAAGCAGAAGCCCCCTCAGAAGTCCAAGCCACCAGCACGCAGCAGCCCCCTCAGAGGGCCAGGCACCAGCCGTGGGGGGTCTCCCACCAGAGCTCCTAGGTTCTGGTAACACCATCTCTTGCCTTTTGTCTCCCCTCTAGCCTGAGGTCAGTAGCTGCTCTCCGCGCGTACTAACCTGGGGGACCTCTCCACAGTACCTAGCCTGTGTAATCCACTCCCTCCATTAAACCCCCTCTTGTTTGAAACACCTGGCGTGGCTTCAGTTTTTCCTCCCAGATGTTCTCGGTCCTCACTTCAGATGGCTGTGTCTGTGCCATCCCGCAGGACTGCAGGTTGCTAATTTACCAGCGCATAGTACTTGTTGACCACAGTGGCAGGCGGGGAATACGGAGTAGATCCATGCTGCTGCTTTGTACCTCAGAGAGGAGGAGAGCAGACTCTGTACCTGGGCATGTGTGGAAGGAGCGAGCCCAGTGCTCTGTTTGCTCACCCTCCTGACACATGTCATCATATATTAGCCCCCGAAGCAATGGCACTCCTTTGTTTGCTCAGTCTGTCACTAAGCAAACCCTGGCATCTGTAAGGTTTGATATGCTGTACTGGGGAGAGGAATATAACCTGTGATTTCTTTGTATCAAGGAAGAGACCATCTGGTCACGGTGCAAGCATTGCAATACTGCCTTACTCAGGAGGTCTGTGGCCTGTGGGAGCCCCAAACAGAGCTGTCCCAGCTCTTCCATAGGAGCCTGAGGCTTCACAGAAAGTTATGTTGGAGTGGGCAAATTGAAGAAGGAGGGTCAGGGAGGCTCTGTCCTGCTCTACCTCAGAAGGACCCATTTCTTCTTTTTGAGACATGGTCTCACACCATAGTTCAGGCTAGCCCGGAGCTTACTCTGTAAACTCATTAAGATCCTCCTGTTTTAGATCCAAGAATGCATGGACGCCATGTTTGGTGTTGAACAAACCCTCCTCTTCCTCTTTTTCTCTTCTCTACAGACTTTATTTATTTATTTTTTTGGGTACAGTTTTAGGTCTACCACAAAACATAAGGAAGACAAAAACTTCGCTGTTCCCTGGCAACAACATTTTAATATTTGGAAATAGATTTGCTTGTTGAGTCAGTGGTGAGCACCAGCTGTGCCTACTTCCCCTCTGCTCTGCTGTGCAGCCCCTGTGCAGCCTTCTAGAACCCTCTTGAGAGCCCATTCACAGGCCACCAGTGAAGTTTGGGGGTGTCTTCCTTTTTAGACACAGTAAGCAAGCCTTACTTAGATATTCCTAAATAAAGGACCCACATCATCTTTGGCAGCTGCCAGGATTGTGATGTCCCCAAATGAAAGCATTGGCAAGATGCAAGGTCAAGAGTTTCACCTAGCAAAGGGACTAGCTGGCTACGGCTCACTAAAAGCTTAGCGGAGAAGTGAATCCAGGTCGACTGGTCATAAAATCCCTCCGAGAGGCTGCAGTGAGAGGTTGGTTCAGCCAACTAACTTCTGATACATAGAAGGGGCTGGAAAATCTAGAGCTGAGGCTGTGAGTTTATACAGGAGAGGCAGCCTTTTATGGAAAGTCAGTTCGTGACATTTTAGGTCGTTGGAGTTCAAGCTGGAAAGGAAAGAATACAGAAGACACCGAGGGTAAATTCCATCTCAGACACAGGTTTGTTTGGACTCAGCCTCACTCACTATGGTCACCAGACTCAGAGACATCAGCCAAGGTGTCTCCACAGGCTGTGTGTGTGTCCTACCTCCCTGGGAATCAGGACCAACTTTCTAGCGTCCATGGCTCTCATGGACCCTCTGAGCCCCACCCAAGATACTCGTTTTCCCTTCTCTGAATCTCAGAGGTCCTAAGGCAGCGCAGTAGAATGGGTATTCAACCACCGCATTGTTTCCTTTATTGATCTGATTGGCTATCTCAAATCAGAGGCGTTAATTAATGGGAACAACTTACACTCAATCAGGGCAGTGAGGCCAGACCTTTAAAAAAGGCTTAAAAGGAGATTTTCTGAAGCTGACACGCTTTCAGAGATGATCCTGAGGTATTGTGTGGAGGGGTCAAACAATTTGGACAAAGACCTTTTTAGATCTATGATAAGACTTTTGAATAGCTCTTCTCCAGAAAGCAGAGAATAATCTGATTTTAGAAAAGAGTGGTTTGGTTTCCGGCACCGCAGTGGAAGGTAGGAGCATCTCCTTCTCGACGGGCGGTGGTCCTGGCACGTCCCTCCAGTTATTCTTTTCCACGTCTTTAAGATTTGGGACTTAATCTGAAGGTCCCAAGATTACAGAGCCACCACTGTAAGACACTGTTACTCTATGAGATTAGATCCACAGCCTAGGGAAATCAGGCCACACAATAAAAAGTATCTTTTTATACCTTCAGTTTCCTCTGTCCATTAATAACAGTAAAAAATAAGATAATTTATTTTTGTACTTTGATTTATGTATTGTGATTTCACTTATTTTAGCTTTTTCTAGTAGAGCCTGGATTTTATACATCATAATCATGTCTTTCAGTAGAGACAGCTGTGAATTTTCTATTTCAATCTGGATACTTAAGTGTGTATGTTTTGAACTTCTATCTATACTGAAAACATATTTTGAAATATGGCTTAGTGTCTTCAAGGTTTTTTGTCAAGCTAGAGAATGGCCCCAGACGTGCTTTGGGATACTAACAGACATCCTAATCCCTGATAGATTTTCTGTGGCAGAAATTGTTGGTCCTTAGATACTGACATCATCAGTTGTTGGTCCTTAGATACTGACATCATCAATTGTTGGTCCTTAGATACTGACATCATCAATTGTTGGTCCTTAGATACTGACATCATCAATTGTTGGTCCTTAGATACTGACATCATCAATTGTTGGTCCTTAGATACTGACATCATCAATTGTTGGTCCTTAGATACTGACATCATCAGTTGTTGGTCCTTAGATACTGACATCATCAGTTGTTGGTCCTTAGATACTGACATCATCAGTTGTTGGTCCTTAGATACTGACATCATCAATTGTTGGTCCTTAGATACTGACATCATCAGTTGTTGGTCCTTAGATACTGACATGACCCTGGTGTTCAGGGAGAAAATACACTGGAGTGCTTGGACTCAGGTTATGTGATGAATTCGACTCTGACAAGCCTTTAGAGCCTGTCCTTGGAGGGAGCCCACTGCCCTGCTAAATGGAAAATCTTTTTGCCTTAAAACTTTCATAGCTACACCAGAGTAAAATGAGGGCATTTTACATGAGGATTGACTCTCATGGGCCACATCCTCTAGTCTTCCTCTTTTGCTTGTTTGGCAAAGATGATTGTCGGGCATCTCCTGCAGGCAGAGCATCCCTCTCTTGCATCTAGGTAGTTGCCGTTATCATCAGTGGTAAGGAGCCCCGGCAGAGCCGTTGGTCTCACGACCGCTCACACTTCCTGCTGAGCAGATGACTGTCCTGTGCTGGGCCTTCTTGACACATTTACCCTTGTGCATGGGTTTGTTTACCTGTGTCCCCTTGTAGGACTGTGTGTTAATCAGGTTCAGGCAATCTTACACTCATCCCTCCAGAACCCAACTCAGGGTTTGGCTGATGTTAATGACTCAGACCAAATGCGGCCTCACAGTCTGCCACCTTCAGCATCAGGCTTGAGTTTAAGTTTTTAGATAACCTGTGACCAGGACTTGGCTGGGCCTACATTATTTGTAATCAATTTATTAAATGTTGCTATCAAACTAGGGACAGGTCAACCTGGTCAGAATTTTATAACAGAGTTCACATAGTCTACACGTATGTGAGCATGTTTATGTTTATGGCCGTGGTTTCTATCACTGCTTTCATTGCTGTAACAAGGTATCTGGGGAAGCAGTGTTAGGAAGGCTCGTTTTGGCTCACAGTTTGAAGGGACACAGTCCATCCTATGTCACGGTATGGTGGTAAGAGCGTGAGGTGGCTGGTCACACAGCGTCCGCCGTCAGGAAGCAGAGAGAGATGAACGCTGGTTCTCAGCTCACGTTCTCCTTCTTATTTGTCCTAGGGACCCAGCCCATGAGCTGGTGCCCCCCACACTCAGGCTGAGTCTTCTCCTTTAAACCTTTCTGGGGACACCCCCATAGACACAGAGGTTTGTTTCTTTGGTGACTCAAATCCAGGCAAGTTGACAGTGAAGATCAACCATCACAAGCAGTAAAATGCTTTTTGTTTTTGATCTAGGAGTGGAGTGTACTGTCACTGCCTTCTGTGTTGCAAAACTTCTTACAACAAATAACCAGAAAACCAAAAATCATTATACATAGAAACAGAAGAATTTTTAAAAAACTATTAACTTTCCTAGGTTCAATCCAGAAAAAAAATCGTGTCTGTTTTGGCCAAAGACAACAAGAGTTGAGAAACCAAGAGAGGGGCTCTAAAGCCGATTTCTGAGGAGAAAAATAGCACCAGAGCCCAGTGGTTAAAAGTCCCTCCTCCCCTTGTAGGACCTGAGTTCAGTCTGCAGCATCCCACATGGTGGCTCAAAATTGTAACTTCTGTTCTGGTGCCCCTTTTGGGATCTGGGGAAACTGCATGCACATGGTGCTCCCATGCGTGTGTGCACGCACGCGCTCTCTCTTCCACCCACACACAATAAAAATAAATACATCGTTGAGAAAGGTCCATGAAGTCACAGTTGTATTAAATACTGCACAGGAAGTGGACACCACTTGCCAGTTCATGAACTTTTCTTTTTCTCTTTGTAAATCAGATTGAAAAGGAGGAGCAGGTCAACCCCAAGAAAAAAGTGACCGAGCAGGGATTTCCCGTGAATGGACGGCCTCCGCCTGTGGACTTACTACTTCGCAAGCCATCCGCCCTCAGACAAACCGTCTGGTCTCAAGGATGAAGCAGGGTCAGACGCCTGCTGACGTGACAGCTACAGATGCCCTCAGTCCTCACGGTGTGGGAGCCTCAGGGCAGCCTGCCTGGAGGTGAGGGGGGCCCTTTGTACCGTAGTCACTGAGACCTGAGAGGGCCCTTGGGCTCAGAGCTCAGGAGAGGGGTCTTTTGGTCTCATCTGCAGCCCTTTGCTCTCTGGCAGGTGCGCGATGCCTCCAGGGTCATTGGCAAAGGTCTGCAGAGCTAATCCACACATACTCCTCTGTCTCTTTATTCCGCTGTATCCCTGTATCCTTCAACCTTCCCCTTCCTAACTCTCTGTCCAGCTCCTCCTGTTCCTATGCCATGTGCTTTCTGTTGAACGACCTTACTCAGAGACAGAGCCAGAGTGGATACTCAGGGCCAGAGCCAGAGTGGACACTCAGGGCTGGAGCCAGAGTGCACGCTGGTGAAGGTCCGGGTGATTTTCAGATAAGGTACAAATTGTCATATGATCCTTAAGTGCTAAGATGTCTCTAGAGTCATGTTAAGTCAGGTGTAGCTAACCTATATCAGAAACAGGAAAGCAGCAACCTCTGCCTCCCTCTGCAGGCCCCTGTCTCTATCCTCACACAGGGCATGGTGAGCATCAACTCCTGCTCAGGTCTGGGTGAGAACAACTTCTTTAAAGCACTGCCTTTGGAATCATGTCACCTGTACAGGTAGCCGTCACCTGGGCTCTGTCACCTGTAGAGTTAGCACTCACCTGGATAGTTCTGTGTCACCTGCATGGCTCTGTCGCTAGCACAGCTCCGATTGCTTTCAGATTAGAAAACTTAGAAAGGTCTTATGGCTTCAGCCTCTGCCCTTCCGTGCGGGACCCTGAGCCCAGGTAGATGTCTCTAGGCAATTGCATAGGTCTAGAAAGAGTGCTCGGAGTTTTGTTTTCCAATCCAAATCTCCAAACTCCTGGGGGGAGAGGAGGCCTGGCACCCCAGGCTTTTCCCTGGCTGGCCCTCCACTTCTAAGTCTGTGGTAAAAACAGATCAAGAAGAACGGGGACGGAACTTGACCTTCTGCAAAGGAGAGTAAAGACTGTGTTGGGGAGTAGAGAGCTAGAAATCCAAGACTTCTTCCCTGAGTTCAAGGCCGTTCCCGCATAAGGGGATCTGGGCCCAACTATATAGGGTGAGTAGGGTTGGGGGTTCATTTCCATCTCTTTGGTCTGTCTCCAGGATCTGTAGCCTCAGATTTCTGGGAACGAATGATCATGAGTATGCACTCTTGTTCTGGACCTCAGAAACCCACCCTCACCCCACCCCACTTGCGTGTAACTCACGTCTACACTTGCTGTGAGGACGGAGACTGGGCCAGATGGAAGCACCTCAGATTGCCTTGGACTCTTGTGGACACATGTGTATGTGTGCGCATGTGCCCGTGTATGTTGGGATTAACTTTGGGAGACTATTGGCCAGTTTTCAGGCCCAGCAAGACCTCACGGTTTCTTCTTTCTGTTTTATCTTGTGTATACACGAACAAATGTGGCCATCTATCCTCGGTGCCTGTCCTGGGGCTGCAAGCTTCCTGCTCAGACCCTGTCGTGCTCTGACCCATGGCTCATATGCAGGTGCCCTCAGCTCAAATATCATCTCAGAGATTCTCCCACATCACCTGGCTCTGTCTCTCTAGGTTTTGTTTGCGTCTTCTGGAATGATCCTGTTCACTTACTTATTGTTGAGTTCTTGCATCAATGCCTTGCCTAATGTAAACCCGTGTCTGCCAGAACTGATTTGTGCCATCTTCAGTTGTCTGGGACTAATATGGATTCAATAAATACTTGTTGACTGGAAGAATGTTTATTTGTTTTTAAAAATAGCCTTAAAGTAATGCTTGAAAGTATGAGTTCTTTTGAGGAATCAGAGGCATCTATTGTAGTCCCTAAAGAATTGCTGGTGACCTTGGCAGGGCCCCCTCTGTGTAAAGGGATTGGGAAAGAGGAGCAGGAATTCGTGAGTGTAAATGCAGCACCCTCAGCTCGGCCTTGAAGGACGTCGAGGGCAGACAGGGCTTGGGTCGGTAACTCGGGAGCTGTTAGACCACACTGGAATGCTCTCGAGGGGCCGTGATGGCACACACTTTTAATCCCAGCATTCAGGAGGCAGAGGCAGGTGGATCTCTGTGAGTTAGAGACCATCCTGGTCTACAGAGTGAGTTCCAGAACAGCTAGGGCTACACAGAGAACCCCTATCTCAAAAAACCATAACCCTTCCTGCCCCCCCCCCAATGCTCCGGGGAAGGAGGCTGTAGTGTGTGTGATGAAGAGGCACAGGGCCATTACCTGATGGAGCTAAGAACCCAGGAGGGAGCTTGGGGACACCAGTGAGGGGGACCCCCATCAATCAAGGGGCCCTTTGATTGGAAAGGGGGAAAAAGAGAAGAGAATTGTAGATTACAGCTAGTTCTCGAGTTCAATGGTGGGATGTGGGTGGCCCTTGTCTGAAGCATCAGTTTCCTGTGTGCCTTATGTAGGACCCAAGGCAGCCAGTTCACACTGGGGTGGTGGGGAGGTGGTGGCATTGGGGACAGGAGGAATGAAGGCAGAGGGGAGGACTATAGAGATGTCACTCCAATCACCTCTACAAAGCTTACCCTAATCTCTCCTTTCACTTTTGAATGAATTTGTATTTTCTCTTCTTCCCTCCCTCCTCCTCCTCTTCCTCCTCCTCCTCCTTCTCTCTCTCTCTCTCTCTCTCTCTCTCTCTCTCTCTCTCTCTCTCTCTCTCTCTCTGAGACAGGGTTTCTCTGTGTAGTTTTGCAGCCTATCCTGGAATTTGCTCTATAGACCAGGCTGGTCTTGAACTGGGATTAAAGATGTATTCCACTACTGCCCGGCCCAGGGCAGTAATCTTACATATCTAAAAACAAAATCAGACTTGTTTGTATGATTTTATTCATAAATACATAATTTAGTTGTCTCAAGACGTCAGCCCCTGCTGGTGGTGGTGGCACACACCTTTAATGCCAGCACTTGGGAGGCAGAGGCAGGTGGATCTCTGTGAGTTCGAGGCCAGCCTGGTCTACAAGAGCTAGTTCCAGGACAGGAACCAAAAGCTACAGAGAAACCCTGTCTCGAAAAAAAAAAAAAAAAAAAAAGAAGAGATGTCAGCCCCTTATTTAAAATCTTGTAGGGGTGAAAGAATTTCTATTTTTCACTCATAGTTTACAGGAGCCCATCTACCTTGGTATCCAGAAACCTAAACACTGTTATACTATGTCTAAAAGACAGAAACAGAAGCGTTGGCCCTCAAGTTCGTAGCCAGTCTACTCATTACCATGTCATGGTCAATGGGGCTCGTATTGGCCGATGAAACAATAATGTAAATGTATCGATGATTGTCAACTTGACATGAAGAGTCTCAGTGAGGGATTGTCCAGATCAGGCTGAGTTATGAGCATGTCTGGTGGGGGGTATTCCTTGGCATGACAGTCTCAGATATGTGTTGTCTAGATCAGGTTGGGTTGTGAGGCTGTCGGAGGGGCTGCCTTAACATGCAGTCTCAATGAGGGGTTGTCTAGATCAGGTTGGGCTGTGAGCATGTCTGAGGGGAGGCTGCCTTGATTTCATTAATTGATGAGGGAAGACCCAGCCTGTAAGTGGCTGGCCCTACTCCTGGATTTGGGGCTCTGGATGCTATCAGAGGGGGTTGGAGAGATGGTTCAGTGGCTAAGAGCACTGCCTGCTATCTCAAAGATCCTGAGTTCAATTCCCAGCGACGATATGGTGGCTCACAACCATATGTAATGAGATCTGGTGCCCTGTTGAGGAAGAGACCTGGTCAGTCGTCCTCATCAACTTAGACCATGAACTTGTCCAATATGGACAAGATCAACAGAACCGCCATATATGGGCTGCCCATGCATGCTAATAAAATAATGCTACCAGGGTGGAGAAAGCTGGCTGAGAAGAAACATGCCTGAGTTCATTTCTCTCTGCTCCTCCTGACTTGGCATGTGGTGTGACCAGCTGTCTCCAGCTCCTGCAGTGATGGCCTATCTCCTGGAATTGTGAGCAAAATAAACCTTTTCTCCCCAAAGTTTCCTCCTTCCTTCTTCCTTCCTTCCTTCCTTCCTTCCTTCCTTCCTTCCTTCCTTCCTTCCTTCCTTCCTTCCCTCCTTCCTCTCTTCGTTCCTTCCTCTTTAAATCAAGATACGCTGTCACATTAGCAGAAATGAAACCGGGATACAGCAGCACTTTGTACGAGGCTTTTAACCCCTCACTTTCTTAACTGGTAGAAGGAAATTGTGATAATTGTCTTGCCTTCCCACAGTGCTGTTGTATAGACCAAGAAAGAGCTTAGAGTCTAACGGTGTAGCATATCCAAATGCTGACTGACTTTCCAAGGGACATCATGGAGGTTGTGATGTTGTGTCATGGGGAAGTGGGGATGACTTTGGAGTTAGCGGATTCAGGTTTTCCCTAAATCTGACACTAAGCAGTGAGGTCATCCCATCAGCTCAGCCTGTGGCCTTGGCACTAACCAATGACGTTATCCCATCAACTCAGCCTGTGGCCTTTGAGTCATTTACCCGTTCAGTGAAGAACCCAGATTACAGGACCTTCCAGAAACTGCCCAGCCCCGTGGTTCTGTCATTATCATGGACTGTGTTGTTTCTTCATCCCAATAGAGCGTACATATGCAAGACAAGGCATGGGGGTCTGTGCGGTTCTGTGCTTAGGGAGGGAATGCGCACAGAGAAACTGAGTTCCTCTGTTTCCTGGGTGGGAAAGTTGCTGGCAGGTAGGTCTATCAAATTCATTCTCTGGGGAGCAATGCTTTGGTCTGTTGTGCTTTTGTGGCTGCCTTTACCAAGTCTACAGCTACAGTCAGTAAACCAAAACAGTGTTTCTAATCTAGCTGGAACTTGTATTTAGTGTGTGTTTGTGCGTGCATGTGTGTGTGCGTTGTTGTGTGCATGTGTATGCGAAGGTCAGGTGACAAATTTTAGGAGTCAGTTTTCTCATTCTATCACAGGCGACCCAAGATCAAACTCTGCTTGACAGACTTGGTAGCAAGCACCTTTACCCTCTGAGCCGCCTTGCCAGCTCTGTCTATAACCCCTTATGTTGTACTGTTTTCTCTGAGTCTTATTTGGCATATCTTCTTTTGTTTAAATCTCAGAAATGTTCTTCTCAGGAAGCTCAGATAAAAGAATCAGAAACAAACAAACTACATCTCCAAGGCTTGGCGGGAGCCGGTTGAGCTGGTTTCTGGGATATGGGTGTCCACAGGTCTTGCTCCTCATACTGACCTCCCTACCCTTGGGATTGATTGAATGACCAAAGGCCACAGGGTTCAGGGGTTCGCCTTCTTCCTTCACAGTCATGCCCATCCCTTTCATGAGAGTGGGGTACCCACTTCTGAAAAACGCAGGCAGCCCATGGGAAATGCAGAGGTGCAGCCACCAGGAGAAAACTGGGGACTCAATGCCCCCATTTAGAACTCTAGTTGACAGTTTCTCTCTCCCCTCAGCACTTTGACGATACCACCCCATCGCCTCCCTCTATAACTGCCGATGAGAGATCTGCCGTCAATCTTCTCGACTCATGGTGAGACTCTGCTTTTCCTTTGTTTATTTTAAAATGATTTTCCTCTTCGCCCTTGCTGTTCTGAACATACGATGACTGCGATGTCACTAAGTACGGATTTATGTCTGCTTATTCTGCTCAGGACTCAGGTACCTCTAGCTGAAGATTCGTGTGTCTTCAGGGATGTGCAAAACAAGTTCGTGTTGCACAGCTATCCAAATGGCAAATATAAAAGAGAAACTGTCCAGCATTGGCATTAATGTGAAGAAAGTCCCAGAAGCTACTGATGGAATTTATACGTTGTCATAACACATGCCATAATACCACTGTACTCCAGGACACTAGCAAGGCAGGGTATCTTAAAACCCCTAACCAAGTAACTATAATTTTAGGCATCCATCCTGGAGAAAACTTACACACTTTCAGAGAAGAGAGAAATGCACAAATTTGTTTAAAAGATCAAAGTTTGTAGTAAAGAGAGGAACATAGAATGTAACTAACCAAAACATCTACCCACAGGGGAATGAGAGAATCGGTTTTGGGATATCTGCAAATAATGTCCTAACCAGCAGTTAAAAGTCAGTCCGTCAGATAGACCCCGTCAAGCAGGAAAATCCAGAAACCACAGTCAGGACTATGCAAAGCAAGCATCAGGCAGTAAGCCCAGTATGACATCCTATGCATAAATATTGACAGCCCACAGTTTTATATTGGTTATCGCTCAACAAGGAGAAGTCATAAGACCTCGTACTTTTTCTATAATGCCATAGGATTTAAAAATGACAGTAAAATAAAAAGATATTAAAAACAAATCTTCTCCGAAATAAAAGTATAAGAAATAATTCCTGGCTTGAAGAAATAACCCATTCTAAAAGTTACACAGGAATGGTTTAACATCACCTGCTGGACATACATTTGTTTGGAGAGAGTAAATGGGAAATTTGTCAGCAGCCTGGGATGCTTCCATGGTTGGTTATATAAATCTTAAACACCAAAAACATTTGTTTTGAATCCGTTTTGGGTCTGGGCTAGAGTCCTTGGCTTGTGATGGCTCCTGACATGGGAGAAAGGGAGTCAATTGGAACACAGCTCTCAAATTTCCCTTTCGGAACAGGTAGATAGGAAGGGACAACAGGATGTTGGGGAATGTGGAGGGATGTAAAACGGACAGTGTTAGGGTGGAGGGAAACGTGGTGTAGGGACTAGAGGAGCATCAGGAATGACCTTGTGCTGGGAGCTGGCGTGGCCAAGCACAGGCAGATGCCTGAAGACCCCACAGGCCACTATTGCATCCTCACAGCCAGACCTGGCAAGGTTCAGATTCAAGTGCAAGGATAGGGGCCGTGTTCAAGGTGTGGATCTGGAGTGGCAGGAAGACAGCAAGGAGGAAGGAAGAGTTGGCTGAGAATACTGCGCCCCAGCAAGAAGAAGCAGGCCAAATACTGTGCCAGGGTATCCAAAGGGTCCCGGCGTCCTAACAGGAGGGCACTGTGGGCCCGTGGGAGCTCCAGTGTGGCCCCGTGGAAGCGCCAATGAGAAGGCAAGGAATTTAACTGCATAACAACTCATGCAGAACTTCGGGTGCTAAATGAACATCTAAGGTGACAACGTCTCTGAGGAACAGGTTCTAACGGTGAGCTGCCCATGGCCATTACCTTCCTGAGTAACTGGGCTGGGAAGAACGGGAATGGGATAGGAGCACACAGAAGCCCTGTGGTGAGCCTCGCCCCAACCCATTCAGGAAACCATCTTGATTTTAACAAAGCGAGACTCCATCCCCAGGGCTCACTGTTCCACCCTCCCCTCTACGCCACCCCCATGACACGGAGTGTGTGTTAACCCATGCAGCACTGGATATTAGCCCGTTAACGTGAATAACCAGAAACTGCTAAATTTTGTCTGCCTTCTGTAGAAATAAAATCTGGGGATGGATCAAACCTACCTGGAGATTGCTTGAAGCTGGTGGGGGTCGACTGAGCGTCTTGTGCCTTGGGCATCAAAACTGAAACACAGTGTGATAGTTATATCATGTTTTTCTGTGTAACAGAATTCTAGTTTAAAAGGCAGATTCTGGCCCACATTCAGGGCAATGCCTAGCCATTTCTAACGATGGGCCTGGTGCAGGTGGCAGATGTGTGTTATCTTCAATACCTGGTAGAAATAAAGCCATCTTTTTTTTTTTTATGAGAACCATGCAATTGTGTATCAAACCTAAGGGTTTCTGGGAAAAAAGACATCTAGAATTATATGGTAAATATTTTTCTGAGACAAAAATCTCCTTCTCTCTCTCTATGTCATAAGAAATAAATGCACGAGGGAAACCTGTTAAATACCATTCTAGGGAAACAAGATACAGGTAGGGTTCCACGTTTTAAAAAACCTGCCAAAGCAATTAAAATAAGCCCAGAAGTTCCTGGGGTGGGGTGGGGCATGAGGGAAAAGGTGGACCCCAGCAGTGGCTTACGGAAACTGTCCCCCTGAAGAGAACTGCTTGGTGTGGCAAGTGGGCCGAATGCCAGCATTTGTCGGGAGCTGAGGGAATGACAGGGACAGGACCGACCTTGCTGGGACTGGGACTTCCCCTGGACACCATCATTTTCAGTTTAGTCTCTCTGTCCCACCGCTGCCTCCTCCTCCTCTTCCTCTTCCTCCTCCTCCTCCACCTCCTCCTTCTCCTTCTCCTCTTTCTCGAGCTAGGGTTTCTCTGTGTAGCCCTGGTTGTTCTGGAATTCACTCCACAGACCAGTCTGGCCTTGGACTCATAGAGACCCACCTGCCTCTGCCTCCTGAGTGCTGGGATTAAAGGCGTGTGCCACCACCTCCTAGCTTTCTTTCTTTCTAAATTTGTTTTTATACAATATATTTTATCATGCTTTTCCCTCCCTAACTCCTTGCAGATTCTCCCCACCTCCCTATCCACCCAATTGTGTTTTTTCTCTCTTTCTCAAAAAAAAAAAAACAAACAAAACCACAAAAACAAAATTTAAAAAAAATTGACACACAAAACAAAAATCAAAACAAACAAAAGACCAACCAAAACAAAAAGTCCACAAACCACCGATGAGTGTGTTCTGTGTTGGCCAACTGACTACTCCTGGTCATGGGGCCGCCCTACAGTGTGGCGCACAGACCCAGGGACCCTGGAGGAAATCGATTGTCCCTGTTACAGCAGATTGGTTAGGAGAGGGACCCCATGTCCACTTTCCCTTCTCAGGGCTGGACCCATCTGGCTTGAACCTGTGCAAGTCTTAGGCATGCTACCACAGTCTCTGTGAGTTTATATCTGCTTCAGTCCTGCTGTGTCGGGAAGCCACTGCTTTCATGGAGTCATGTGTCACCTCCAGCTCTTACAATCTTTCCACTTTCTCCTTCATACAGCTCCCGGAGCCTTAAGAAGACATCCCATTTAGAACTGAGTGCTCCAAAGTCAGTCTCTCTTCTCTTCTCTTCTCTTCTCTTCTCTTCTCTTCTCTTCTCTTCTCTTCTCTCTCTCTCTCTCTCTCTCTCTCTCTCTCCCCTCTCTCTTTCCATCTACTTTGAGAAGAAACACCTCTGATGTGGGTTGGGCAGTGCTCTGATCTATGGGTATAATAGTGTGAGATGAAGAGTCATTTATCGCTATGTTCCTTTAGCAGATAACAGTAGGTCACGGGAATGGGGCAAACCTACTCTCAGGTTCCTGATCACTTTATGGGTATCAGGTATGAGTTCCTTCCCTTGGAGCGGGCCTTACATCCAATTTTACAAAGCGATCAGTTACTCCCATGATATTTGTGCCACCATTGTACCATGTGGTCACCTACAGGCTGGTCACTTGTAGCTGGGTGACCTTGATGCCTGACTTTCCCCTCTGGTAGAGTATCTTCCAGCACTGTGGATGTTACGCAGTAGGGATAAAACTCCTACTGGCAGGTACCAGCTCAGCTTCTCTGTGTTCAGTGACATAAATACTGGTGTCCATCAACCAATATCTTGCCCCATGTGGGTCTCTGTATTAATCACCATCTACTGTCAAAGAAGCTTCTCCGAAGAGGCTTAAGAGATGCGCTGATCTATGTCTAAGTCATTGGGAGCTGGTTCAGTCCTAGGACCATTTAGCACCGCCCACCCTTCTTCCACACAGCCTTTCTGGATTTCAAGCCTATTTCCTAAAGACCTTGGCACCTGAATAAACAGCCACTAGAGGGAGCACTGGTTGCAGCTTCGCATTAAAGGTCAAGCCTCCCCCACAACCCCATCCCTCTCCACCACCCGTTGAAGATGTTAACTTGGAAGGCCAAGTTCCCTTGTTTGGATAGAGGCACATGATATCCAAGTCCCAGAAACAGTGAGTTGTATATATGCCCTCTCACGACACCCTTCGTGAAGCTGACTGAGGTCAGGTTTACTCCATGATGCAACAGATGAACGCTGGGAAGACTGAGCTGTCTGTCAGGATGGGACCTCCAGTTACGTCTTCAGTAGTTAGGTCCTTTGAGCCAGTTGCTTTCCCTGCCTCCCCCGTCCCTGCCAGTCTACTCTCGAACGACGACAATGGCAGAGATGATCACATCGGAGCCTTCAGACATTTCCTAGGAGATTGGAAAATGCTAGAATTAAAAAAAAATTCCAAACCTGTTCTCCCTCCCCACAAAGGGCAACCATCTTGAAAATATTATCTAGTGGTCATGAAAGATTACTGGAGCCAGGACAGACCAGGAACCGGTCTACTTCTAGGGCAGAGACAGGTTGAGGGCCCTTCTGCTCTGTTGGCAGAGACAGGCCAAGGGGAGGGGATCATCCAGTGATTCCCAATCCCAGTCCTTTTGAAGCCTACCCAGAGTTCACTTGGCACAGCTTCGGAGTCCTCACTCCATGGTCTCAGCATTCTTCCAGCTTCTGCGTGAGCCCTAGAACCTGAGGTCAGCAGAAGAGGCCTGCAGAGCGGTTCATTCTCTCACAGAGCCTGTGGATGGATTGCCTTATGCTAACTCGGCACTCCGGTCTTTCTTGCCAAAGCCCGTGTCTCTGTGGATGCAGCTGGAGGTGTTTTGCAGGCAAATGCAGCTTTGAGCTCTTTTGTGAGCCTGGCTCCAACTCCAGGAGGTCTTGATGCACACGAAGATGGAAGAAGAGAAGATGCATGAGGTGGTGAGGTATTAGGCAGAAAGAGTGAACCCTCCTGCCTGGAGAGTGAAAGGAGAGGGTGCCACAGGTACCACGGCATGCAGGGGCCACGGCATGCAGGGGCCACGGTACGCAGGGGCCACGGCATGCAGGGGCCACGGTATGCAGGGGCCACGGCATGCAGGGGCCACGGTACGCAGGGGCCACGGTACGCAGGGGCCACGGTATGCAGGGGCCACGGTAAGCAGGGGCCACGGTGCAGGGACCACGGTATGCAGGGACCACAGCACACAGGGGCTACAGACCTTCCTCCCTTCTGTGGTTACATTTTAGGAAGAAAGAGCCTCTCTGTCTCCACTATTTTATTCTTCCCCATAAAATCTCCCAAGCATACATACTGCATATATACATATATATGTGCATACATGCATGGATGTATGTACTTGGAAGCAACAGCTCATGCGTGGAGGTGTGGGGGTCAAAGGATAACTTTTATTGTTTTTTTGTCTGGAATAGCGGTTCTGCCTTGGGCCTCCAGAGTTTTGTGTAGATGGGTGCAGACTGCTTGATAAGTAGATCAAGGATTCTTATCATGTCCTCTCCGTTTAGACTGAGCTTGAAGAGGAAACCAAGGATCACAGGTTGGCTGTTCCTTGAGGTCCAGGCTGACCTCACCTTCTGGGCTTATGCTTGTTTGCTTTGTCTGAGCACAGTCCTTGCAAGAGAGTCAGCTCAGAGCTTCCTTACAGGGCAAGAAGTCCCCACTTCCAGCCTGGTGTGGTGGCCCAGGCCTGTGAACCTAGTGCTCAGAAAGTGAGGCAGGAGGATCAGGAGTTCAAGGCTGCCCTTGATCACACAGTGAGTTTAAAGCAAGCCTGGGCTACATGAACCATGTCAAAGCACAAACAAAGGAAAAAGGGCTGGGAGTACAGCTCAGTGGTAGCACATGTGTCCCAGCACACGGGAGCCCGAGGTTAGATTTCCCAGCACCACAAAACACAAACAAAACAAAAACCTCTTAGCATTTTCTGTTAGATTCTCTACTCAAATATACACACACACTCACAATACACATGTATACATACATGTACATGCATGCATATATGCACACACTCACACACACATGCACATTGGGAGAGGGAAGAAAATGTTTCCCTTTTGAGAAAAACTTTTAAAGCAGGGCTCGTCCATGATACGTGGGGTCACCACTTCTGACTCCCCCCCAAAGATTTGTCTGATTTACTGAGTACAGCTGTTTACCTGATTTTCATAATTGGTTACTTGTCCATTTCTGGCTTCTCTGAGTTGTTTCTAGGGTTGGGGACTGTTGGCAGACTGGGAGGTTCCTGGGGATTTCTAGATTTCTGCACAAAGGGAATTGCCAGTCCAGTGGCATGCCCTCGTCTGTGGCTGCCATGTCAACCCCAGGACCACAGAGACAAAGAACGGTGTGTTCCGGCTTCTCTGCCCAGGACAAGTGAAGTGTATCAGATACAGCCTTGGTTGCTTGAGATTCGGTTAAATGAGACCATTTCACGGAAAGGGCTCTCAGAGACATCAGTATTCAGCTGGTGACATTCTAGTGTCTGGGACTATTGGGTTAACCCTTGGAATCCCAGAGACAGAACAAGTTGGATATTTATAATTATGAGTCAGGCTGTCTCATGCGACACGAAAAATAAAATGTTAAAGTCAAATGTTTGCCCACAGGTCTTAGGGCAACAGCTTTGGTGGAATTTGCTCTCCCAGCTCTCTCTCCGTTTCAGCGTGTGAGACACTGGGGATCCAGTCCAAGGAGTCTAACAAGCCGATCTTCCCCGCCTTTGAACTCATATCGTTAGCTGTAAAGCAGGTGCGGTGTCAGGACTGAAGGCTTAGCAGAGGAAAATTTGTCAGCAAATGTTTATTTGCTTTCAAAGTCTTGGTCTTTCATCTTGGGTCTTTCTCCATCTTTGATGCTCCAGTCTTTGAACCTTGCGTCTCTTTCCAGGGAAGCGTTTTGTAGTTGACTCAGGAGCCCCAACACCAGATGTTCCTTTATGAGGAGACGGTTGATCCTTAGTACCCCACATTGACATCTTAGTACCCCACATTGATGTCTTTCAAATAGTTTCTGATTTGGCAAAAGAGACAGCAGGTCATTTAAATATCTTATACAGGTCAAGAACATTTACCCTCCATGTGATCCTGCGTTCTCTCTGTGCACACATGTGGGCTAGGAGGACAGCTCGTATGTGCTGGTTTTCTCCTTCCCCTGTGTGTGTCCTAGGGACGGATCTGAAGTCATCAGTCTTGGTGGCAAGCACCCTCACTCACAGGGCCATCTTGCCAGACCTATCTTAGTTTTTGAGGCAAGATCTCTCACTGAAACTGGGGATGACCTTTTGACTATATCGTATGGCCAGTGAATTTCAGGGTCCCTAGCTCCAGTCCCCAGTGCTGAGGTTACAGACATGCAAGGTCTTGGCCAGCTTTTTATGTAGGTGCGGAGGACCTGAACTCAGGCCCTCACATTTATGGAGCAAGCACCTTACTTATTATCTCCCTAGACCTGTGAAATGGGACTCTCCAATCTCCTCCTGTACACACACTCAGGGGTTGGTTCTCTCCATTGTGTTCTGGGGTTGAACTAAGGTGTTAGGTTTGAGGACAGGTGCCTTCACCTGCTGAGCCAGCAGGACAGCCCCTTTTCATTCATGTGTGGGGTTGAGGGAAACTGAGGCCCACCAGGCAGGATAGTGTCTCACCTGTGGAGTGTTAGGCTCTTTAGAACCAGACAGGGCCTTTTCCCCTTGAGGGGAAGGGACACCAATCAAGTGCTGTCTTTAATAAATAGTCCCACATGGTTCGGTGTGAGCCTCATCAGCAGAGACACTCAGAACAACACGGGTGGGTTAGGTGTTGTAGTGCAACACCCCACACACATGTGTTACCCCCTTTTTAAGTCAATTCACAGTATGCAGCCAATAACTATTTCACTGCAGTTTGATTAGAGATGCTATCAGAATCCCTTCTACCTGTAGCTACCGAATGCTTGGGAACCCTTTATTCTAAGCCCTTTGGAAGACTTCAGACTTTCTTAGCTTAGTGTGAATTAAATATGACTAATTAAAATGGTGACAGTCACATGCTAATAACTCTCAGCTGCAAATGCATGTTTCAGAGCTTATATATGTCGTTTGAATGTTATTATACATTAATGACAAATATAAACATGCCATTAATCCAGCCTTGAAATCAAAAGTAGCTAGTCGATTTACCCTACACAAGTTCATAACCCAATACCACAGACTACCATAAAGAAGTAACCTGGGCTGAGTTGATTCTCAGACTCTTAACTTCAGCCCCAGGGATCTGATGCCCCCTTATGGCCTCTGTTGGTACTGCATGCATGTGGCACAAGAGTAGTAGGCAAATCACTCATACACATAAAAATGAATACAATGTAAAAAAAGGAGAATTGACTTATGGTTTCCTTACTGGTGTTGAATGTAAATGTTATCCGGACGTCATTAGCATTTCCCAAAGGAGAATACACTCTAAGAATAAGAAGCAGACCCATTGTGTTCAAACAAGCATGAAAAGTTTTCCCAGTAGTGGGGGAGAATGCAATTGAGTCCTCGTCTTTGGGTTTCCCTCTAGACTGCTGTCTGGCAACAAGGAGAGAGCACATGAAATGTCTGCAGCCCACGGAACCCTCCGTGGAGTGGGCGTACCCCTCTGCCAACAGGCACGGAAGATGGAATCTTCCTGCCGGGAAGTAAACTCTGTGGGGAGAAGAAGGATATGGGCTTTCGGTGATGTTTGCAGATAACAGAATCTCGAACAATGCATGTCACAGAAAGCTAAGCTCTAAGAATCTGATTACTTCTGTGTTTTGTTGTGTTGAGGGATGAGCCATTTTTGCACACTTATCTCAGAAACAAAGTGTACAATTTTTCCCCACAAGGTTCCTAAAGTATTTAGTTATTAATTTGAAAAAATACAAGATAGCGACAATTCATTCAACAACTATGCTTCATTAATATAATATATAAGTCTAATGTGCCCAAGATGATCTCAAACTCACTTTGTTGCAGAGTTGCAACTGAAGTTGCAGATGACCTGCGACTTCGGTCTTTCAGCATTCAGCTCCTAAGTCTGGTACCAAAGGTGTGTTCCACCACTGAACCCAGGGCTTCTTGCATGCTAGGCGAGCACTCTACCATCTGAGATGCATGCCCAGACCCCAGATATAAATGCACAAACACAGGGGTTCATCTTCATTGTCAGGTTGGCTGGATCTGGAGTCACCTAGGAGACACACCTTCCGGTGTACCAGTGAGGGTGTTTCCTGATAGGTTTAGCTGGGGAGGAAACATTCACCCTGGGTGTGGGTGACACTGTCCCATGAGCTGGGGTCATGGGCTGAACACAAAGGAGGAAGCTAGCTGAGAACTAGTGTTTATCTCTCTCTCTGCTTCGTGATGACAGATGTGATGTGGTCAGGTGTGTCACAGTTCTGCCAACATGCCTTCTCCACCATGACTGACTGCATCTCTTCAAACCTTGAGCCAAAATCAATCCTCCCTTCACAAATTTGCTTCTGTCTGGTATTTTGTTATAACAGAAGTAACCCTTGCATAAATCATTGTATGCAGTATATACAACCCATACACACAATGATTGTGTTCAGTATATACAACCCATACACACAATGATCGTGTTCAGTATTTACAACCCATACACACAATGATCGTGTGCAGTATTTACAACCCATACACACAATGATTGTGTGCAGTATTTACAACCCATACACACAATGATCGTGTGCGGTATATACAACCCATACACACAATGATCGTGTGCAGTATTTACAAGTTTGCGAGTGCATTTGAGAGTGTGAGAGTGAATGTATGTATTCGTGAAGCCAACATCAATTATTCTCCTTGATGGTTCTCTATCTTAATTTTGAGCAGTGAATCTGACTGAACCTGGAGCTCATTGATTCAGCTAAGCTGACTAGCCAGCAAACTCTAGGGGTGTGCCAATCCCCTAACCCTCCTCCCTGCCGGTGCTGGATTGCAGATACCTGCTACTGTGCCCAGCTTTTCCATGGGTTCTTGAGATCCAATCTCAGGTACTCATGTTTGTGTGGCAGGAGCCTCATGGACTGATCCACACAGTGAATTTTTTGTCCCATTGCTAAGTCATGTGGAAATTCCTCTGAAGTTAGTCTCAGTGTATTGTAGGTCTGACACTGCATACAGCTCAGTCAAAGTGACATTATGGACAGCCATGGATGAGTCTCCTAATGAGACTTTAGTGATTTTGTTTGTCTGGCAGTGACTGTCACACGTTCTGATATTCACAACTGTTGTGCTGTGAAAGAGTATGTTCAAGTCAATGAGATAAATGGATTAATTTCTAACAGTGTTACGTTCCTTTCATGAGCATATTCTATTGCAGCATTGCTGATCATAGCAGCCTTGTCCCAGCATCCCGCTGTGCACCCGTATCCCTGTGTGTCTGCATCCCTGTGTGAGCCTCCATCCCTGTGTGCCTCCATTCCTGTGTGTGCCTGCCTCCCTGTGTTCCTCCATCCCCATCTATACCTCCATCCCTGTGTCCTGTACCTCTGTGTGCCTCCATCTTCATGTGTGTCTGTATTCGTGTCTCAGGGATGCAGTATTGGTTCAGGAGAATTCTGGGAAGAGGAAAGAGTCAGTCTGCAGTTGTCACCCAGACGCAGAGGAAGCAAGATGTGACTGCCTCACTGATGAAGATACCAAGCCACGTGGCTAACATAGACAAGAACAATGGGCTAATTTAAGATGAAAGAATTAATTAATAAGAAGCCTGAGCTACTAGGCCAACCAGTTTATGATTAATGTAGACCTCTGTGTGTTTCTTTGGGTCTGAACAGTTGTGGGACCAGACAGGTCAGAAATCTCAGTCAACAAAAGTCTTTTTAAAATTGTGTGTATGTGTGTGTGTGGTATATGTGAGGTCAGAGGCATCAGATATTTCTGGAGTTGGAGCTAGAGGTGTCCATGAGTCACCGGATATGAATTCTAGCGACCAAACTCAGGACCTTTGGAAGAGTAGTGCAGTTAAGTTAGCCATCTATCTGGCTCCCTGAGAGGCTTTTTAAATTAGTACATTTTCATGGTGAGCTATATCACAAATGAAGTCAACCATGTCTTAGAAAACCTGCCTCATGTGGTACCTGTAATGACCAAAGGCAGGTATTGTAGAGTAAATAGGATACCAGCCTTACGGTCTATTGTGAACCAATGCTATGACCTTGGTTAGAGTCCTGACTGTCTGCACTTCAGCTCCCTCCCGCTGTGTAAAGCGTGGTGTGGTGTGTGGTCTGTTGCCAAGCTGGCAGGATCCCTGCATACAGAAAGAGCTGCACTGGAGAGACAAAGATGCCGCACCATTATCAGCCCTTCCAGTGTGTCCTGGCCGAGAGCCTGGCGCGTCACAACACTTCTGCAGCAGCTATGCAAGGTGTTCTCTGCCCAAACCATTCTGTATTGACAGCACATTTTGCTGTTGGCAGAGACGGGAAAAACCTGGCCAGCTGTCTTTGGTCCCACAGACGAAACAGTCACGTGTTTTCTGCCTGCATGTAAGTGTGCCAGTGTGCTCAGGTAGGCTCCCAAGTCACAGTCATCCTTCAGATGCTTTCCTGCTGGGGCTCCATGGTTAGAAACATACAAAAACCATGCAACACACCCACACTCACACCACACACACATGGAAGTGGGGGGTTATAAAAACCACAGATAAGCACATGTACAGCACACACACACACACACATACACCACACACACACCACATAAACACACACACACAAATGGGGAGGGGTAAAAACCCACAGATAAGCACATACACAGCATACACACATGGAAATAGGGGTTAAAAACCCACAAAAACACATGCACAGCACACATACACACCACAGCACACACACACACACACACACACACACAAATGGGGGAGTAAAAACCCACAGATAAACACATACAAAAGCACACACACGTGCATGGAAATGACATTGGGTCGGGTGAAGAGAAAAGAGTCTTTGCAACTCATTTTGGTGAACAGTGTCTGCATGTTTTATGAGGGGTTCAGCACAGGATAAATCTGACACAAGGTCAGCTCTGAGAGCCACTGCCGGTGTTGGGTTGGGCAAGGCACTGGAGGGCTTGTGGAGAGGGTGACTGGGGAGAGAGGGAAGACCACGTGGAAAGGCCCGAGTGTCTTAGATAGTTCCTCCTTTGAGGGCCCTCTTCCCAAGTCTACTCTCCTCCAGGAGTGAGCATGCATTCTCTCCGATCTTGGTGGTCCTCCTTGGAATGCCCTTCCGGAGACGGCTCAGCAGCTGGCGTTACATTTTTAAACAGTCCTATTGATTTTTCCACCTCTTGACCAGCAGAGTCCTCGGGGTTCTGTTGACACAGCAGGGTGCTCGCGCTGTTGTTTTTCTCTGAGCTCTCTTTGTGTGCAGTGCACAGCTCTTCACCTCGGGTGGGAGAATGGAGGAGGTCTGCAGAGGACCTGTCCCTCCCTCTCCAACATGCGCAAGTTATGATGGGCAGGAGCTGACTCGGGCCAGGACTGGAGACTTTCAGAGGCTCCCTAGGATGCTAGAGAAAGGCATTCTCCTGCTAAGAGCAAACACAGGAATTCATATGTAGAACCTCACCTCAGTGCTTGTGACTCAACAGGAGCCCACTCAGGTAGAGAGGGACAGCATGGCTGGTGACAATGTTATTGTGTCTCTGCACAGATGGAATTCCAGTATAGCCCCACCCGCAACAGAAACCCCTGCCCCCCAAATTGTTCTGTCTTCTTCCCTCTGCTTCAACCCATCTCCACTCCCCAGGCATCTCTAAGAATACGAATGTGGCCATCTCAATTAAGGAGAATAAATGAGTGTTTATTCACACTTGGAAGAGTTCTAGCTGGCTCTGTTAGTGTATATGTGTGTACATGTGTCCTTTCTTTCTTTTAATGCTTGTTAATAAATCTGTGTGTGTGTCTATGGGTGTGTGTGTGTCAGTTTGTACACATGTGAGTGTGCGCATGTGGAGGCCTGAGGACAGTTTTGTGTATCAGCTTCAGGAACAGCACTGACCTTCTTCGAGGCAGGGGCTCTCATTAGCCTTGTATTAATTATTTTGTTGCTGTGATAAAACACTGTGGCCAAAGCCAGATTCAGGAAGAGAGTGTTTATCTTGGTTTATGGTTCCAGAAGGAGAAGACTCCTTGATGCTGGAACAGAGGTGGGGCAACAGGCCGCAGGCGTGGTGGCTGGAGCAGAGGCTGAGAGCTCACAAGTTTGCTTGCTTATTTATTTATTATATACAGTGTTCTGCCTGCACATATCCCTGCAGGCCAGAAGAGGGCGCCAGATCTCATTACAGATGGTTGTGAGCCGCCTTTTGGTTGGTGGTGGTGGTGGTGGTGGTGGTGGTGGGGGTGTGTGTGTGTGTGTGTGTGTGTGTGTGTGTGTGTGTGTGTGTTGAACTCAGGACCTCTGGAAGGGCAGCCAGTGCACTTAACCTCTGAGCCATCTCTCCGTCTCACACCTTTAACCACAAGCACGAAGTAGAAAGAGTGAACTGGAAACATACAAGTCTTTAAACCCTCGAAGCCTGCCTCTGGTGAGACATTTCCTCCAGGAAAGCCACACCTTCTAAACCTTTCCAAACAGCACCACCAAGGTGCCGAGTGTTCAAACATCCGAGCCCATTTGCATTTAAAGTGCTACAGGCCTAGAGATCAGCAACTGGGCTATACTGCCTGGCCAGGAGTCCCAGGGAGCCCCTGTCTCAAACTCCCAGAGCTGTGGTTACACTCATAGCCCACATGCCCAACATAAGCTCTGGAGATCCAACTTAGGCCTTAACGCTCTCAAGGCAAGCCATTTACCACTGAGCCAACCCTCCAGCCCCCAGCTCAGATGTAAGACCCTCACACATTGTATACTGTGGTGTTTCGACAGAACATAAACAGGTTTCTGCTTTAATAGGAATGCAATGGTTCAATTATGGGAAATAAGAATTTTACATCCATTCCAGTGCCGTTCCTCAGCATGTGAGCACCAATCAAATCAGTGTATCTTTGGGTCCTACTGTGTCCAAATGTTTGTTTTTCAGAATTGTCGTTTCGGTTGCTGACTTGGGTTTTGTTAACAACCATCCAGGGTGCTTTGGCTTGGATAGGGGTCAGGACAGCATTTTCTACCATTTTTGAAATGTTTCTGCCTCCCCCGTGCTGGGGTTACGAGCATGCACTGCCACCCCCACCACCCACCTCACTTCCCCAGCCAGTTTGTTGGTGTTGTCTGGTGTGATGGTATGCCCGGGGCAAAGCGGACATGTGTGTTCACAACCAAGGCTGTAGTGACAGCACATGACACAGCACAGGCTGGTGTAGCCAGGGAGAACACAGATTCATCATGCATTGGACTTTGCATTCATGTTTGGTTATTGCATGTTCACAAACATTTACCATCACCAAATTCTTATGACCCCCATAATTCAGTTGTATGACCTCTCTCAAGGGGTTGTGTGCTAGATTTTTTTTTTTTTTGTCAACTTGACTTGAACTAGGATTATCTGAGATTAAGGCACCTCAGTTAGGATATTGTCTCCACCAGATTAACCTGCGATCTGTGGGGGCATTTTCTTAATTAATGATTGATGTGGGAAGGCCAATCTCACTGTGAGCAGTGCCCGCCCTGGGCAGATGGTCTTGGGTTGAATAAGAAAGCTGAATAAGCCATGGGGAGCAAGCCAGAAAGCAGTGTTCCTCCATGGCCTCTGCTTCAGTGTTTGCCTCCAAGTTCCAGCCTTGAGTTCCTCCCTGGCGTCCCTCAGTGATGATGGATGTCACTTGAGAACTGCAAGCTGAAATAAACCCTTTCCTCCCCATGTTCACAGCAATAGAAACCAAACTAAGACAGCTTGGGAGCCACAGTTTTTTTTTTGTTTGTTTGTTTTGTTTTTCTTATATTTTTGTGTGTACATGCATGATGCAATGCCCCATTGGAGGTCAGATGTCGGTTCTCTCCTTCCATCACGTGGATCCCAAGGATTAACTTCAGGTCCTTGGACTCTGTGGCAGGTGTCTTCACCTGCTGAGCAATCCCCCCAGCCCTATGGCCCACTATTTAACTAACTTGTCAGTGATATCTGTGTTTTTAAGGTTTATGGAGGGAAGCGTGCTGGTGACATACATCTTCTAGGGCCATTCTGGAAGGGTCTCACCTTGGCTCTGTAATGGCTGACTCTCAGAAGGGGTCAGGGAACAGGAGAGGCGATGTGAACAGGAGCTGGCGGAAGAGTGTGATCTTCTCCCGAAAGAGTCGTGGAAAGAGAACGCGGGGAGTCACGGAGCCAGCTGGCTCAGCTCGGCCCGGGACAGTTTCTACCCCATGAACATGAGAGACTCCAGCTGACAAAGCAACCCAGTGCTGCCAGCTTTTCTTAGACGAGCACAGCGGGACCTGATTTGCATCAACATCCCCTTTGTGGCAAGTTTATTTTGGGTGCATGCATCCTTCTGCGTGTGGAACCACTCAGCTGCTTCCTCAGAATGTCTCAGCTCAGACTTTCCAGGGCCCAGAACAGTTTCTCATATTTGATGACCCCATGGTTTTGCCAAAACTTTAAAAGCTAGAGGGGTGGATCAGAACCATTCTGGGAACAGTGTCAAAATATTTATAGTGGGTAGATACTAATCTCCTACATCAAGTAGGCCAGTGGATCCCTCAGAACATTTTGATCAAGCTCATTATCAAATATCTACAGATAAAAATCATTCATTCAATTAAGTCCCAGTTTCCTTCAGGATCCTATTGTAGGTGTTGGGTTGGGGACAGAATGAGGGATGACATAGGCAGGCCCTGTCCTTCAAAAGACCTTATATTTTGATGGGCAAGGCAGGAAATAGAAAATACCCCCTCCCATTTGGCTAGCTCTCCCTCTACCTGTAACTATGGATACTGATAAATATATCACTCACTGTAGTGTTTAGAGAAGATTTACATAAAGAGGAGAAATTCTAACTTAGGTTGTTCACCATGATAGTCTCCAGCCATAAAGTGGCTACTTTAATATACATTCAAGGGGCTGGAGAGATGGCTCAGTGGTTAAGAGCACTGGCTGCTCTTGTAGACAAGTTGGTTCAGTTCCTCACACATACATTGTGGCTCACAACCACCTGCAACTCCAATTTCAGGGGATCTGATGTCTTTTCTGACCTCTGCTGGCTCTTGGCACAGACATGGTGCAAATATACACACTCAGGCACACACACAAGCATATACATTCAAATAATAAAAATTTAATATATGTTTAAACTGAAATAAAAATTTAAAAATAACCTTAGTTTATCAACTTTACTAGGTAAAAATTTAATATATGTTTAAACTGAGATAAAAATTTAAAAATAACCTTAGTTTACTAGGATTACTAGACATTTAAATTGTGTAGTCATCCATGACTCATGGCTATCCAACTGAACAATATAAATATAATATACTTCTACATATACAATATAAACATAATACACTTCTACAATCCCAGAAAGTATACTGAATAACACAGCTCTTTGAAATGCTTGAGTCCATTCTCCTTTAATATTAAATCTCTATAACAATACTGTTACAATGTTATATTTCATGTATGCATATTTATCATTAGGAAATGTGTCACATGACTAATGGAGCATGACAAGCGTCAATGTCCAAAGACGAGTCAGCAAGCTAGATATCCAGGGGAGATAATGATGTAGTCGTGTGATGACAGAAGTTACAAAATAATCCCACACTAGTTCAAAATTACGTATAATAAAGGATTATTTATTTAGGGGAGACTCACAGATCACTGTCCTAGATCACAGTCCTCTGCACAAATGGGGAACAGGAACAGAGTCTAGCAGCCAGAAGGGAGAACCAGAAGCAAGAGAACAAACACACACTTTACAGCTGCATTTTTAGTATAAGAGACCATGCCTACTAAGTGGGCTGGTGTCTTAAAGGCTATTGGCTGAAGGAGCTGAAGGAGCTCCCATGGCACCTCCCCATTTTGTTTAAATAAGAGAGTTCCAAACCTAATACAAAACTATATACACTAGTAACAGATATCAAGTATAAGATTACAACCAGCATAAACAATATTAAGCAAGGAACATATGCTAAAAGTTTTAATAAACATTTTATCCTAAGGAGTCTAAATCTTACATTGGAAATGGCTTGGCTAGATCATAAGAGGACGGTAACTATGGCTATCTAATCTTCAACCCCAGCAAAGGCCTGAGAAGGGAGATAATATTACTTGAGTAGGCAGGAAGTGCAATCAAGCAGCTTCCAAATTGTGCAGTAGATAACAGAGACAACTGGCTGCCTGAGCAATCACCCAGTCTCATTTGCAATGTTGAAGCAACCAACCTTGGCTAAAGCCTAGAGTAACTGACAGACCATTTTCAGAGGCAGGAAATTTTTCAGAACTGTCTTAACCCTATCTTGGCAAGGTTTGTCAGTATTTTTTCTTTTTTTTTCTTTTCTTTCTTTTTTTTTTTGGTTTTTTGAGACAGGGTTTCTCTGTGGTTTTGGAGCCTGTCCTGGAACTAGCTCTGTAGACCAGGCTGGTCTCGAACTCACAGAGATCCGCGTGCCTCTGCCTCCCGAGTGCTGGGATTAAAGGCGTGCACCACCACCGCCTGGCAGTATTTTTTCTTGTATCCTGCTTGTCCAGTCTGGATATCATGCACTTTGTCAGTTTTCGAGGCATGGGCAGTTCCTTGCCCTAAGGCAAGTTGTGCCAAGAAGAAAACAAATTCCAAGTGGAGTGTCTTTGATGCTTAACACTCTCTTGAAAATATATTGATGCTGCCAGGAGCAACCGTGACTCACATCAAAAGAATCCTAACTTATTTAAATGCCATGTCCTACAGATCTTTGAAGTGGTTGAAGATTACCTATCTATACAGAATGCAATCTCTATGTATCTAAAGAACCTAATTAGCCTGTCTAAAAGTATAACAAACATAAATGACTATTGACCTATAATATTTAATACCTATATAACTTAAAGACTAAGACTTCATATCAAAATATTAAACAATCTTTAAACAACTGTGCAGTAAAGAAGAAGAATGACCTCAAAATGTAAAAAAATGTATAAATATCTTGATTATAGGTAGAAATATATAATGAAATATGATAAATATATCCTAAAATGGTATCAATATACAAAATATCTTAAAGAGAAGTAGAAACATGCATGCATACAATCTGACAAAATAACTTTGTATAGGTGTACAAATAATGTACACAGAAATAGGAAAATATTCAATATAACAAATATAATTTGAACTTGTATCAATATACAAAAATCTATACCAATGTAAGTTGTCCATAAATAATAGCTCACAAGTATTCACTCTATTATTCACTATTATTATTATTAGTGTGAGTAAGTTCTCACTAATCTGCCTATTATACCATTCAGTTTTTCCTTTTTTTTTTTTTGAAGTTCTTATTTGGAGTTCTGACCAGAATGTTGTAAGAAGGTGCACCATTTCTACAACTGGTACCCCAAATCTGGTCTCATAGTAGTGCTATCAGCATCATGATATCATATCAACCAGGTAGAATTGTTGTGGGGCCCCATCTTCTTCCTGGAAGCTTCAAAGATTACTGTATGAAAATCTGCTGTTCATACTTGAAAACTTAAACATTATTCATATAGACATATAGTCAACAAAAGATACGATATAGACAAAATGGGCATGGAGAAAAGTAAAACATTTCCTTAAAGTCTATCTTCTTTCTGTCTCATAGCAGATGGCTCCTGACATGAGACAGAAATTCTGAATTTTTCTTTTAACAACGTGCTCGAATTTAGAGAAGAATGGCCATTGTCCAACTCCAAAGCCAGCTCTTATTTTTAAGTAGATGTATACATGCACAGATAATCAAATTTTACCATACAGATAATACAGCATCATAAGTCAGATTTCTCTTTGCTTGTTGATTCTTTCTGGATAGCTATCTTTTCACTTTAGGCAGCTAGATGTCCGAGGTCTCTCAACTCTTTGAAGATGAATATTTTCCTGCAAAGACAAGAACAGAACCCTGCTCCAACCCTTATGTGGTATTCTCACCTCCTGTATGATTGTCACCTCTGGGAATGAGTTGTCATTTCTCTTTCTCAAGAGGTTTCTCTTTTTCAAATAAAATCTATTATTTCTGAGGTTATCCATAGCTTTTCTTCTCCTGTGGAAACAAGAGCAAAACCCCTTCCCTAATGTAGCACATCTCCTGGTTTCCATTGTGAGGTCAGCACATCCTTGAAATACACTGGCTGATTTAATTCAGAAGAGTTTTCTATTATCCAATGTCTCTCTTCTGCTGTTGTTTCTTTCTCATTAGCATTAAGAAAATTCAATGTTAATAAAGCATTATGCAATCTATTTCTGGGAGTATTTTCCATCCCTTTCTGTTCATTTAGCATATCCTTTATAGTACAATTTGATCTTTCTGTAACTGCCTGACCTGTAGGATTGTTTGAGTACACCTGTAATATGCCTTATATTATAATAAATAAAACTGTTTCATTTCCTTAGAAACATGCTAGACCCATTGTCTGTCTTTATTTGTGCAGGTATACCCATGATGGTCATAACTTCTAATAAATATGTGATTACTGAATTGGCCTTTTCTGAGCTCAAGGCGGTTGCCCATTGAAAACCTAAATAAGTGTCAATGGTGTGGTGTACATATTTTAATTTTCCAAATTCTGTAAAGTGAAACACATCCATCTGCCAGATCTCATTCCTTTGAGTACCCTTTGTGTTACTTCCTGCAGGTAACAATTTTTGGTTATAGAAAGAGCAAGTAGAACATCTCTTTATAATCTCCTTAGCTTGTTGCCATGTAATAGAAAACTCTTTCTTTAAACCTTTGCTGTTGACATGATGTTTCTTATGAAATTCTGACATGTTCATCATTCTTCCAATTAATAATCAGTCAATTTCTGCATTACCTTGTGCTAGAGAACTGGGAAGACCCATATGGGATAGGATGTGTGTTATATATATCGGACAAAGCCTATTCCTGATTATATCTTGAATTTGTGTGAATAATAAAGTCAATTATGTATCAGCTGGTATAAATTCAGAAATTTCAATATGCAAGACAACTCTTTCTGCATATTGCAAATCAGTGACTATATTGAGAGGTTTTTTAAAAAAATCCATTAGCACCACAAGAATAGCATATAATTCTGCCTTTTGGACAGAATTATAAGGGCTTTGTTCTACCTTACTTAATTCTTATGATTTGTAATCTGCCTTTCCTGATTTATTTGCATTAGCATAAAATGTATGGGCTCCAGTTATTGGTGCATCATGTACAATTTGGGGAAGAATTTAAGTAGTTCTCTCCATAAGGTTAATTCTATCACCTTTGGGATAATTGCTATTCATTTCTCCCAAGAAATTAGCACAAACTCTTTGCCATGATTCATTGTCTTCCCATAATTTTTTAATTTCATCAGCAGTAAAAGGAACTATAATCTCTGCTGGGTCTATACTTCCTAGTTGATGAAGTCTAAAGTTTCCTTTTATAATTAATTCAGAGACTTTTTCCACATAAGTTTTTAATTTTTTACTTGGTTTATGAAGTAAAAAGATCCATTCTAAGATAAATCTTTCCTTGCATTAAAATTCCTGTAGGGGAAATTCTGAAAGGCAATATGACTAGAATGCAATTAAGATTTGGACTCACCCTATCCACATGTACCTCCTGTAATTTTTCTTCAACAACCATCAATTCTTTTTCTGCTTCAGCTGTTAATTCTCTGGGACTATTTAAATCTTTGTCACTATCTAAGGTTTTGTTTAAATGAACTATTAGATCAAGTGTTATTCCAACAGCTGGTCATAGACTGGAAATATCTCTTAACAATCTTTGAAAGTCATTAAGAATGTGAAATCGGTCTCCCCTAATTTGTGCCTTTTGTGTTCTAATTTTCTGTAAACCTATTTTGTAACCTAGGTAATTGACAGAATCTCTTCTTTGTATTTTTTCAGGAGCAATTTGTAATCCCCATTTCGGCAAAACTTTCTTCTTCAAACATTCTTTTTAAAGTATCTGCATTTGAATCAGATAACAAAACGCCATACATGTAATGGTAGATTATAGACTTAGGAAATTGCTTATGTATTATTTCCAAAGGCTGTCTGACAAAGTATTGGCACAGGGGAGCTATTGAGCATTCCCTGTGGGAGGATGGCCCAATGGTATCTCCTAGTAGGCTGAGAATTATTATAAGTAGGCACTGTGAAGGCAAATTTTTCTCTATCCTTTTCTTATAAAGGTATAGTGAAGAAACAATTCTTTAAATCAATAGCTATAAGAAGCCATCCTTTTGGTAATAGAGAAGGCAGAGGAATTTCAGATTGTAGTGGGCTCATAGGTTGAATAACTTTGTTGACAGCTCTTAGTTCTGTCACCATTCTCCATTTTCCAGATTTCTTTTTAACAAGAGAATTCCAAGGGATGGTTGATTCTTCAATATGGTGAGCATCTAGTTGCTCCTGTACCAGCTGTTCTAAAGCCTGCAGTTTGTCTCCTGTTAAAGGCCATTGTTTAACCCATATGGGTTTCTCAGTTAACCATTTTAAAGGCAAGGTCATTAGTACCTCTGAAGACTTGTTTGTTGCTTTGTGTTCTTGTACAGCCTGAATGGGCTGGTGACCTTTGTTTATAATATCCTATCATTCCCAGAAACATGAGTTTTTGGGACTGCAGGAATGCTAGCCTGGACATTTCATTCTGCAATAGGTCATGATCCCATAAATTCACTGGGATATTAGCTACATATGGCCTCAGCCTTCCTCTTTGTTCTTCTGGCCCTATGCACTCAACCTACCTCGTGCTTTGTCTCACTTGAGATAGGGTTCCAATTCCTAGGAATTGAATATCTGCCTCTTAAAGAGGCCAGTCTGGATGCCAAGATTCTGGAGTAATAATACTCATATCTGCACCTGTGTCTAGTAATCCCTCAATTACAATGTCATTTATATATACTCTTAGCTTTAGTCTTTGATGATTTATAGAAGTCTGCCAAAATATACATTTCCTATTTCCTACTGGAGTTTTTGATTCATCCTCAGTGTCTATTCATCCAGAACAGTATGGTTTTTTGTTGTTGTTTATTTTATTTTATTTTTTTTTACAGTAGGCACTTGATTGTTTAATTTTCCTGGTGAGACATGTCCTCCACAGTGACTGGGAATGACTGGACCTTGTTTGACATCGTGGCCTGTGAGAGACCTCCCCCCCCCAAAGAGTTTCCGAGTAATATCAGGTTGCCTTGTCTGTCTCTTGGTGACCTACATTCATTAGTTCAATATCGACCTTTGTCCCACCTTCTACATATACCAGAAGGTTGAATCCTCCTATTCTTGCCATTCCTAGAAGAAACCTTATTCCTATGAATTCATTATCTACAGTCACTTCTTAGATGTCCTGTTCTACCACAATTAAAACATTTGGCATTTTGGTGTCTCCTCATACCATTGGAAATTGCTTCTCCTACCCAAGCTACAGTATTACAGTCAAGTGTCTCAATGTTCATTGTATGCAGGATCCATTCATCTATGGGTGCTGATCTAACCTTTAAAGGCCCAAGGATCTTCTTATATTCTAAGTTGGCATTTTCAAAAGACAAGAATTCAATTAGTACACATCTGTCTTCAGGGTCAGTCGCTCCTAATTCTCTTTGTAAGAAGTCAGTAAAGGGTTCTCTCTGGCCCTGTTTAACCCTAATATATGACTAAATCCTCTTTCCTGGTTCCTGAATCCTGTCCCACGCATTTAAAGCTGCTGTGCTGCCTAGGGGTATAGGCTCGTCATAGTGAGCCTTTTCCCGGGGATCAGAGTAATGACCGTCACCAAGAATTTGATCTTGCGAAATCTCAAATCCTTTGGCTTTCCCTTGTTGCTCTAAAAATTTTGCCTCTTTTCTCCAATAACACTTCCAAAGAGATATCTATTAATGTATCACAACTTTTCAACAGATTCTGTTAGTTAAATTCAATAGCACAAAATTTTTCAGATAATTTTGTCAAATTGATGCAATTCCTCTCCATAGTATTGAACCATTTTTTAATGAGATAATATCAAAAACAAAACTAATTCCTAGAATCAATTAAAGGTATGTAGAAGGAAAATTGAATAAGCCTTGCAGAATACCTTCCATAGTGTAAGCAGAATAATTATTGAACTCTTGGATGTTATCAGTCACTTTTCATAGTTTTCCAGACCTTACCTGTCATAAGGCAATTACAAGGACTTGGAGTAAGTGTAATACTCTTTATTGGCCAGCAGGTGTGCAGTTACAGCCATGTGGCTGAGAGATGCTAGCAGCAGTGAACAGCATGTGTTGCTTATTTAGGTACTGAAAGAAATATGCTTTAGTTAATGAATTAAGGGCAGTTATTAAGGCAATCAAATGGTTCCGAGAGTTGGGGCCCAGGAAAAAGAGAAAACCCAAGGTTTCCCATCAGTGCAAGTTGTGGACTGTGTGCACCATGAGGATTGCATGAAGCAGTGTGTGGGCTGCTGTGTAATGTTCAGAGCGGCAGCATGTGGGTTATGAGCCAGGGAGTGCTGAGCAGCAGCCTGCTGCCTCTGAGGGCTGGCTGGAGTTGTGGGCAGGAGAGTCAGTGCCCAATGTGCCATGTGGCTGGTGGACTGACCCAAAAAGTGGGGACTGGTCCCCATGTTTGGGTGCCAGATGAAGATGGAAGTTACAATTTAAGCCCATACTAGTTCAGAATTACATATAATAAAGGGTTATTTATTTAGGGGAGACTCACAGATCACTGTCCTAGATCACAGTCCTCTGCACAAACAGGGGACAGGAACAGAGTCTAGCAGCCAGAAGCAAGAATTGGAAGCAAGAACCGGAAGTGAGAACTGGAAGTGAGAGAGTGAGTTATTGCTTAAAACTGCATTTACAGTATAAGAGACCACACCCAAGTGGGCTGGTATCTTAAAGGCTATTGGCTGAAGGAGCAGAAGGAGATCCCACAGCAGTTGTGGCTTGAGTTTGGAGGATGAGGACTCAGGAGATGGAATGAAGAAATTCCTGGAGGAGGTTGAAGGCTCAGGAAGAACAGCTGTCTCCACAGAGGCAAGAAGAGGCTGGGGTTCCAGTCCAAAGGTAAACATGCAATTCTCAGGATGAAGTCTCTTTTCACCTCAGACTTTATCAGCTGGATGAGCCTATATTGGCTTTGTGTCACTGTGACAGGGTTCTCGAGACATCAAGAAAGATGGAAAGAGGGGGAAAAAACAAACCTATTGTGACACTTTGTTTTAAAAAAAGGATTTTTTTATTTTTCATTCATGTGTATATGTGTGTCGTGTGCATGTGTGTACATGCACATACATGTATGTGTATGCCTATGGAAGCTACAAGCTGAAGTCACATCCAATTGTGAATTGCTGGTCAGGGTTAGGGACCTGAATCAGGGGCCTCTGCAGGAGCAGCAAGTGCTCTTAATCTCTGAGACATCTTACTAGTCCCGGTATCAGAAGTCCCTGGGCTCTGACTTCATTGCCTTGGGCCTGTGTTGAGGCAGTGCATCATGGAGGCAATCCAGGGTGGAGCACAGCCACTTACCTGATGGCAGCCGGGAAGCAGAGACAGACAAAGAAAAGAGATGGGGCAGACCCAATGCCTGACACCAAGCCTCACTGAAGATCTAGTACCTCATAGTAGTGTCATGGGTTGGGGATCAAGCCTTTAGCAAATGTCTTTTGTGAGTCATTTAAAACCCAACCATAGCAGGACCCTTCATTCTGCTTACATGAGTGTCAAGCTGGAGCTGTTGATATGGCTCAGTGGCTAAAGTGTTTGATCCCCAGAGCCCAGGTAAATGCTGGGTAGGTGTAGGTCCACCTGTGTTTTATTGTGGGGATCCCTATGTAGAAAGAGCTGCAGGCCTCTTCCCACAGCCCAGCTCCCGGCCGCCTGGCTAGTTTATGCTCCGAAATAACAACACACAAACTGTATTCTTTTAAACACTGCTTGACCCATTATATCTAGCCTCTTCTCTGCTAACTCTTGCACCTGGACTAGCCCATTTCTAATAATGTGTGTAGCACCCCAAGGTGCGCTTACCGGGAAGATTCTAGCCTACGTCCATCCTGGGTCGGAGCTTCATCGCGTCTGTCTGGGAGAGGGGAGCATGGCCTCTGAGCTCACTTCCTCTTCCTCCCAGCATTCTGTTCTGTTTACTCCTCCCACCTATGTTTTAACCTATGAGGCCAAGCAGTTTCTTTATTAATTAACCAATGACCTTCCTCCATCATCCCTAGACTGTGCTGGCCATTGAGGTTAGCCATATGGGCCAGCTCTGGTTTGATTGAGAGATCCCATCAATGAATAGCCTATATATCCACAGGTGCTCACACACACGCCAGCCAGAATACATGCATGCACACGCACACACACACATACACGAACATGGCAAAGGTTAGACTTTATACCCTCTCTGTGTGTCATCCCCCAACATCTCCAAGGGTACCAGCTACCCAGAGCCTCATTAAACCTCGTTGTGTAAGTGTTTATGAGCTGGGTGTGGTGGTGCAAGTGTAACACCAGTGCTTGAGGGGTAAGGCAGGGGATCAGGAATTCAAGGTCAGTCTTGAACACTGTCCTAATTTCATTTCTATCATGGCGCTAATACAATAGAACACCATCCTGACCAGAAGCAGCCAGGGAGGAAAGGGCTTATGGGTCAAGGCAGAGCTGGAGCGACTGGGCAGTCATATCACAGCTGTGTAGTAAGCTTCCTTCCTCATCAGACTGTTTTTGGACCACCAGCCCACAAATAATGACCTGGACACTTACTTAGGCCTTTCCCCAACTAGCTCTTAAACTTAATTAACTGATACTTTTATTTTTTATTTTTTGTCTTTCTTTTTCTTTTTATTTTTTTTAAATTTTATTTTATTGAGAAAAGGAAAAAAAAGTTTCTGCCTCCTCCCAGCCTCCCATTTCCCTCCCCCTCCTCCCACCTTTCTCCCCCCCCCCCCACTCCTCTCCCCCTCCCTCTCCAGTCCAAAGAGCAGTCAGGGTTCCCTGCCCTGTGGAAAGTCCAAGGTCCTCCCCACTTCGTCCATTTCTAGGAAGGTGAGCATCCAAACTGGCTAGGCTCCCACAAAGCCAGAACATGAAGTAGGATCAAAACCCCATGCCATTGTCCTTGGCTTCTCATCACCATGATCAGAGAGTCCGGTTTTATCCCATGCTTTTTCAGTCACATTCCAGCTGGCCTTGGTGAGCTCCCAATAGATCAGCCCCACTGTCTCAGTGGGTGGGTGCACCCCTCGTGGTCCTGACATCCATGCTCATGTTCTCCCTCCTTCCGCTCCTCATTGGGACCTTGGGAGCTCAGTCCAGTGCTCCAGTGTGGGTCTCTGTCTTTATCTCCATCCATCACCAGATGAAGGTTCTATGGTGATATGCAAGATATTCATCAGTATGGCTATAGGATAGGGTCATTTCAGGTTCCCTATCCTCAGCTGCCCAAGGAACTAACTGGGGACATTGCCTTGGGCTCCTGGGAGCCACTCTAGGTTCAAGTCTCTTGCCAACCCTAAGGTGGCTCCCTTAATTAACTGATATTTTTAAAATCTATATTTGTTATGTGGTTTCATGACCTCTTCTTAGTATGGCACTTGTGAATTTCTCTGCATCTGCTGGCAAAATCTGCATGCCTAGTTCCCTCCTCCTCTTCCTCTCTCTCCCTGGAAATACCGCCTATCCTTTCCTGCCTAGCTATTGGTCACTCAGCTTTTTATTACACCATTCACAGTAACACATCTTCACACAGTACAGTTATCCTACAACACAGCTGTAGTCAAGAGCAAGGAGAAATGACACACCTATTTGGTCTTCACAGCTGTAGTCAAGAGCAAGGAGAAATGACACACCTATTTGGTCTTCTTTCTTGATGCTTAGTTCAACTAGATTTCCTTACTTTTTTAAAAAAAGATTTATTTATTCTATGTGTATGAGTGTTTGGCTTGTGGGCATGTATGTGTATCATATGTGTGCAGTACCCACAGAGGCCAGAAGAGGGCATTGCCAGAAATAGTGCATAAACCCACACACAGACACAACCACTCACATAATTACAGAGAAAATAAATCTCTGCAGAGAGGGTTCTTATGAATACCTGAATGTATTAATACCCTTCCAGAAACCCAGAAAGTTTTAGGAATTCTACCAGGAACTAGGGACAGACCTTATGCTGCAGCATACCGAAGCATTCCCTGCTAGATACACAGAGTCTGAAATTCCAGAGGAAGAGCTGCCTCACAAGCTGTCCATCTCTGGGAAACAGAGTACTTCATAAAAGCACGAGACTATTAGACATCTTTTTGAGTCATTATTCTTAGTGTGTCAGAGATTCAAATCACATTTAATGTCGTTCACACCACCCGTCCACATTCCCAGCCCAACAACTCAACCGCTATGGCAGTCATCAGACCTCTCACAGGGAGGAGAATAATCTGGTTGCCCTCAGAAAGGACACATTCATGGGTCTGTGTCACTTCCTCTAAGATCAGCAATCAGAGTTTGTGATTTTCTCCCCCACCCCCCTTTTTTTCGACTTGATAAGACCTTTTCCCTATAACGAACAGAAGTGTATTCATGCACTGATCTCAGAGAGTTTTCTCTCGGGCAGTGATTGTGTGCCTCTGAAAAAACTTCCTTGTCAACGAAGGGAAGGTGGCCGAGTTACCAGCGGCTCATGATTCAATGACTCAGCACTGTGAGTCAGATGGACCCTGGTCACAGATCGTAACTGTGACAAGGGGGTGCAGACCTCTGCATTGGAAGTTGCTAATCATGGAACGGGGGTCATGACGGTGAATATTTCAGTAGGGAGTCTGCTGGGTTACGATAATTGCAGTTGAATTGACACAGTCACTCCTGAAAGTAAAAGGGTTTTTGCTGGAATATCTAAGAGGCCAAGGGTATTAATCCTGAGATCAAGATGCTGTTGAATAAACACCATGACGAGAAGCAGCTTGGAAAGGAAAGGGTTTTATTGCAGCTGTAGCCCACCATGAAGGGAAGTCAGGAAAGGAACCTGCAGACAGGAACTGAAGCAGAGACCATAAGGGAACTCTGCTTACTGCCTCGCTGGTTGTGGTTTGTTCATCCTGCTTCCTCATAGGACCCAGGACCCCCAGGGGTGGCTCCACCCACTGTGTACTGGGACCTCCCACATCAATATGGATCAAGAACACGCCCCGCAGACTTGCCCACAGACAATCTGATGGAGTTATTTCCTCAGTTGAGGGTCCCTCTCCCCAGTTGACCCTAGGTCGTGTCAATTTGACAACAAAGAAACAAACAAAAACAAACGAATGTTACCCAGCTCAGGGGGTGACTAAGACAATGCAGATGGGAAAGAAGGGCGGATTCTGGGGTAAGGCCCTGCACCTCTGTAAGAACTTGCTGGGACTGGGCTTCCTGGTGGAAACCTTGTCTAGCAAACCTAGCCCTGGGTTTAGTCCACAGCCTCATATAAACTGGGCACATCTCTAATCCCAGGGCTCTGGACGTGGAGGCCGGAGGATCATCATCTTGCTAGAGATCAATCCTGCTCCGTGACCTGGAACTAAATTCAGAGAGCTCGTATATAAACCGACACAGTGGCTCTGTGGTCAGTCATACAGGAATTTCAGTGAAGATTTCAATGCATGTTCCCAAATCTGAAATGGCCTATTTGTTGGTTATGTTCTTAGTTATTAAATTCCCTTGTTCCCCACCCTCTCCATCCTCCAGTTCCTGTAATTAAATTTAGGATGTCTTGGCAAATCCTTCCTTCCTTCCCTTCTTCCTCCCTCCCTCCCTCCCTCCCTCCCTCCCTCCCTCCCTCCCTCCCTTCCTTTGACAGGATCTTCTGTTTCTCTGTAGTTGGGAATGGCTTTGACCTCCTGATCCTCTGCCTTTACATCCGAATGGTAGGATTACAGGCATAAGCCATCATACATAAATTAATTAATCGATTTACATACAGGATTTCATGCAGCCCAGACTAGTCTCAAACTCAATAAATAGCTGAGGATCTTTGATTCCTGCCTGATCTGAGTGCTGGGATCGCAGGCATGTGCATCTATGACCATGATGCTGTGGACCAAATTCAGGCCTTTGTGCGGGCTAGGCAAGCTCTATCAGCTGAACCACATGTGCAATTCTGGAGCTGCCTTTTAATCAGAGAATGTGGGAGGCATCTTTATAAAACTCTTTTGGGATGTACTTCTTGTTGCTGTTGTTGTTTGGTGGGCTGGGATTGAACCCAGGACCTTGTGCAGGTTAGACAAGCACCCTACCACTGTGCTACAGAAGCAGTAGTCAGTCCGATGTGAGCTAGTGTGTGGAGTCAGGAACCCGAAGTCATTGGAGTCTTATCATTGTAAAGCAGTTCTTTGCACTGCAGCGTTTGGAAATCTGGGACTCTTCTTTCCTAAGAGAATAATGCGGGGATTCTAATTGAGTTGGAGGGAGCCAGAGGCTGGGACACATTTTGTAAGCACTTGCATGTGTGTGCTGTGCACATCAGTCTATTTACACTTGAGCGCTCCTGGGAACTGCCGTCGGTAGGCACTGAGGAAATGAGACTGCCTGGCTTAGTACTCAGCAGAGTGCCATCGAGCTGTGCAAACACGGGCCCTGACTCCAGGCAGGAAGGGATTCCTCTTGTCATCTCACAGACACAGCTTGGGGGAGTGAAAATGGGAACAGCTTTGCTAGAGTATAATTCAGCAGTCTTATGCAAGTTTTCCCAGGCTGTCTGCAGGGCGTGGATGTGAAAACATACAGCAACAAGCATCTTCTATTGCTACCATTAACCACTAATTATTAGCAATCATTTTATTATCGTGTGAGTGCATGTTTACGGTGTCTACATGCACAGGTTCTCATGTGTGGAAGACGAGAAGCAGGCACACATAGGGAGTTGTTTTGTAAGCTGGGAGTCTGCTTGGTTGAGTCCTCTTTTCCCAATGCATTTGGCAGCCTCGCTCCTTTGCCTGCGCGTGCCACACACACGCCCTCTCCTGGCAGTGCACCTAGCAACCCCAGGCAACTTCATGGGAGCAGTTTCTCTTTCCCATAGTGACCGGCGGCAAACTTGGACAGTTTCTGTTTAAAAAATTTTAAAGTATTTATTTTATGTGCCTGAGTGTTTTTCCTACATTTATGAATGTGTACTGTGTCCATTTACAAATGAGCCATTTCCCCAGCTCAGGCAGTCTATTTAAACGTATTCCCAATGACTGCATGCTGGTCTGAGGGGAGAAGGGCCAGTATGCCCTGAACTGTTCTGGGGTCTACATGTACGCTAGTTAGTTTTACTGTCAACTAGACACATCTGGAAGAAAACAGCACCTCCTTCGAAGAGTAAGTCTGGACCAGAGGGACCTGAGAGCAGTGTGGGGTCCTTTCTTGCTTGCTAATTGCTGTAGGAAGGCCCAGCCCACTGTGGGTGGTACCACCCCATGCTGGTAAGCCTGGGCTGTTAAGGTAACTAAATGGTTATGAGCCTTGGAGCCAGCCAGCGGGTTCCTCCGTGGCTTCTGCATCCAGCCTTGAGTTCTTGCCCTGGCTTCCCTCATGATGAACTGTAACCGATAAGCTGAAATGAACCCTTTCCTAGCCAAGTTGCCTATGGTCATGGTACTTATCCCAGCAACAGAAGCAAACTTGGGACCTAGAGAAAGGGGTCGCTGGCTGCTCTTCCAGAGGATGGGTTTGGTCCCCCACACCCACTCATAGTTTGCAACAGCCTGTCACTCTAGGTCCAGGGGACCCACACCCTCTTCTTGCCTCTGTAGGTACCAGTCACCCACATGGTGTGTATACATACATGCAGAAAAAACACCCCACACACAGCAATTAAAAAAAAAATTAAAGAAGCCAGCGAACAGGAACAATATGCAACAAAGCAGAACTGTTTTCAGGTAACTTTCCGGGGAGAACCCATCTGTCATTTCATGCCTGTGCAGACAAGATAACTGGTCATGCATATGATTAAAATCAGAGGCGTTATGGAGACACGTCCATTACAGAAATGATGATATGAGGTCATCTATCAATCAGGTCAGAGGGCCAGCGCTGGAGAGCTGGCTCAGCAGTTATGAGCACAGGCTGCTCTTGTAGAGACATCATGCTGCTGGTCAGGGTTGGGCATTTCCAGGTTCTTGGCTTCTTATCGCGGAACTGAAATAAAAGCCCACACAGATTTGCACAAATGTCTCACTATCCTTCACACTTACAACCTCAGGCTTGCCCCTTGTAGGAAGCCCTGCAGTCAGCTCTCTTCCTCCATTTTATTTGCTCAAGTCTTTGCAGTGAATTATTATTTAGCTAAAGCTCCATTGATTGATTAGCAGATAATTGAGAGCGGTAATTAAGAGTTAGCCATTTACAACAAGTCGAGTTTTCAGATCGTTGACCCAGGCTGGGCTGACAGCCAGCTGTTTGCTGCTGTTGGTGGTGTTTTACCAGATGGCAGTTGATTGACGTGCATATCCCGAATCATGGGAGGACTCAGTACGTTTTAACTAGAAAACAAACCCTCTTCTTGATCTTGGGGTTCTGTGTGCAGGGAGCAGGCAGGCAGATATGGCAGCTGTCCAATTATCTATTTTAACGATTGCATCTGAGGGCCTGACCTACCGGTAGTAGGGCCAGTAGCGAATTTTATTTTGAGTTGGGACTGGACCAACAGAATCCTCCTTGTGTAGCAGACAGAATGGGGCTGACTTTGTTTGCTCCCTCCTTCTGTCCGCGTGTCTGAAGTGTACGGACAACAACCCTCAAGCTTTTTTTCTCACCGCTGACCTCATCTTCATATCACTCTGCATCTCAGTGTGCTTTCTCCTCCTAGCAGACACTGGAGACAGACATTAACTCAGAAAGACGAGAGATTGATATGGGCTCCTCATTGTAGAGGTGTAAGTCCACAGTTGATTGCTTCTGCCTCTCTGGGGACAGCAGCGTATCACAGTGGGAGCAGGGACAAAGCAAGCCTCGCCTCACAGACAGAAAGTGAAGGAGGGCTGGCAGAAGGTGTTCAGGTGACCACAGAGGCTAGAACAGGAACTGATAGCCTAGAGCTGGAGTTACAGGAGGTTCTGAGCCACCAAATACGGGTGCTTGGACGAACTCGGGTCTGCTACAGAAGGAGCGCTTGCTCTTGGTCACTGAGCTGACTCTCGAATCCCCACATCACCAACACCTTTGGTCACGGAGGACTGGGTGATTCAGCCCTCAGTTAAGAGCAGAGACCCAAATAAAGGGAAAAATTCTCTCAGGCAGAAGAGCTAGCAAGGTATTGAGAAGACCCTGGGGCAGTATGGGTTGACACACCAGACACATTTTATGAGGTAAATTGAGCTTTGATGCATAGATCACATTATACATTACAAGAAAGAGTGGAAGCAAACTTCACTCTTCAATAAAGATATAAATATCTAAATATCAGCAAGCCAGATCCACCAGTAAAGCCCATCAGCCAAATGTTATCCTAGGGATGCATGGTTAATTTAATTAAATTTAATTTCAAACAATGAGCCCTTCAGCATTAACAAAATGAAGCTGAATAAATCATGTGACTATCTCAATAGATTCAGAAAATTATTTACTTATCCCCCACCTGCGTGGTGTGCCTGTGGAAGTTAGAGGACAGCCTCAGGAATTGGTTTTCTTCTGTCACTTTGTGGGACCTGGAGGTGAAAGGTCATCAGGCCTGCATGCAGGCTCCTGTACCCACAGAGCCACTTTGCTGGCCCCAGAAGCATTTAAAAATATAATTCATTTAAACATTTACTTGCGTGTGTATGTATGTGAGTGTATGTGCATATATGTGAATGTAGGTAAGTGTATGAGTGGAGAACACTGGGGTCTTTTCCCTTCACCCTCTACCTTATCCTCATAGACAGCATCTCTTACTGAACCTGGGCTAACCACTTATTTGAGTAGGTGGTAGCCAGCAAGCCCTAGCCATCTACCTGTCTTGCTCCCCACACTCCATCACTCCAGCTGTGGCATTACAGGGACATGCAGTCATGGCTGGGGACCAAGCTTGGGCCTTCAAGCTTACACAGCCAGCACTTGGGCCATGGAGCCGTCCCCACAGCCTTTAACTTTTGTAGAAGAACCTGGGGAACTGGGAGCTGAACGAAGGCTCTTTACTGGGATGGAGGATGCCTCTCAGAGGGGCTCTCTCACCACACAGCAAGTCAAAGGTGCCCATCATTGATTCTGCTCAACTTGTTTTGGAGGTCCTTATCAAGGATGCAGGTCTCAGAAAGGTACAGAGATGAGATATGATTAAGCAAAACTACTATCATCCACAAGTGATATAATTTATATAAAATTAAAGACCCTAAGAGTCCAGAATATATGCTCTATGCTCATTTCTTTTTCCTCCTAGCAAAAGATCACAGAGCAAGCATTGTAACAACTTTTATTACCTCACTGGGTCAGGAGTCCAGGCGAGGCCCACAAGGCCACATGCTGGGTGGACCTGCGGTATCAACCAAGGTCACCTCTCAAGTTTAGGTAGTAAATTAATTTTCTTATAACTGTGGAAGGAAAGAGCAGGTCGTGAGTGTGTGTGTGTGTATGTGTGTGTGTGTGTGTGAAGTCAGAGGACACAGAGGACAGCATAGTCCCTCATTATCCTTTCTCTTTTTGTTTGAGGTCAAGTGGTCTGGTTACTTTTCTGTGGCTGTGATGGCTCCCAACTTTGGAAGGAAAAGCCTTATCTGGCTTGTACTTCCAGGTCACAGTCCACCGTGGAGGGAAGTCAGGCAAGAAGTCAGACAGGAGCTGGAAGCAGAAACCATGGAAGAACGCTGCTGGCTGGCCCCCTCACAGACTCGTGCTTGGCTGGCACCTGCCCAGGGAATGGTGCTGCCCGTAGTGGACAGGACATATCAACTGATCGGCAATCTCCCACAGACAAGGGTCTGACCTGGGCAGTTCCTCAGGTGACTCTCCTGTTGGGTGACTGCCATAGGCGTGACAAGTTGACAAAGCCAGCAGGACACAGGGTTTCTCAAGGGAGAGTGGCCCAGAGAGTGTGTGGACCTTCCTGTCTCTCCCATCTCACCGCTCCTGAGATTCTAAGCTCAGTCACCACACCTGGCCTTTTACACGTGTTCTGGGAGTTGAACTCCTCTTGCGCATGAAGCAGGCACTTCACCATCGGAGCCATTCCCAGTCCTAGTTTCTCCCCCTCTGATTCTGAACTCAGGGAAGAACCTCAGCCCACCTTTTAAATGGTTCCCTTCATAAGGATTATGCTTTTGATTAAAGTCAATTAATTAGGAACGGTATACATGTGCAATTTATATGCACAATGCCCCACTTCCAGGTTTGTATCTTTAAACACTTGGCCTCCAGCAGGTGTTGATGATTTGGAAGACTGTAGAACTTTGGAGAAGAGGGACCTAGGTGGAGGAAGGGGGTCTTTGGGAGGGCACCCGGAGAGTTGTAGGACAGCCTTGCCTTCACTCATAGTCTAGGCTCCTTTCTCTGTTAGGATGTGAGCAGGCTATGTCTGCAGTGTCCACCCATACAAGCCCCACCATGCCTTCCATATCATGAAACTATGAACTAAAATAAAATTTCCCTCTTGTCATGTGATGAGAAAAATGACTAACAATGAAAATCCACACCAAGACTAAGGGCATTGCTGTTGCTCTTAGAAACTTGGCCCCGTGGTTCTTAGACCCATGCATCAGCTTTGTGGGAGAACTGTGGAAGAGGATGTTTGGCTAGATACAGGAGGCTGCTGGGGCTGGTGAAAGAGGTGCAGGCTACGTCTCAAGATGGCGTGGGGACTTGGTCGTAGTGTCCATACAGGGTTACAAGCACATAAAGTGTGAGCGTTTTGGTGTCAACGAGACTTGTGATAACATTTCTTTTTTATGTGTTTATTTTGTTTTATCTAAATAACATTTTTCATTTATTTTACATATTAACTGCAGTTTCCCCTCCTTCCTTTCCTCCTGGTCGCCTCCACCGCTTCCCATCTCCCCTTCCACTCCTCTTCCGCCTCCAATCAGATGGAGCAGGCCTCCCATGGGCTTGAACAAATCATGGCGCATCGAGTTGAGGCAGGACTGGGCTCCTCTCCTCCAGGCAAGGCTGGACTAGGTAATCCAGCATGGGGAACAGGTTCCAAGAAACCAGCTAAGTGCCAGGTCCTGACCTCACTGTTAGGAGCCTTACAAAGAGACAAAGCCACACAACTGTCACACACATGCAGAGGGCCTAGGGTAGTACCATGAGGCTCCCTAACTGTTGGTCCAGAGTCCATGAGCTCCCAGGAGCGCCTGTCAGCCGTCTCTGTGGGTTCTTCCATCATGATCTCCCTGGCTCGTAAAATCCCTCCTCCCTTTCTTCAGCAGAAATTTGCCATGTGTCCAAGCAATGCATCGTGTAGTTGATTTCTGTATGGAGCTCCTGAGTTGTCTGTGTACAAAGCTGTACAAGTGGAACAAAGTCACAGTGCACATACTAGGAACTGGAGACCCAGGACCTGTGTTATAGTGCACACGCTAGGAACTGGAGATACCAGGACCTGTGTTACAGTGCACACCATGGACACTGGAGACACAAGGACCCGTGTTACAGTGCACACCATGACACTGGAAACACCAGGATTTGAGATGTCCAATAAGAAATACTGCGACCACCTAGTGGAGCTATATAAAAAAGGCCATACGTGCTTCAGGCAACCTGTTTGGTCGCATGTCCTACACATGCCTGCTGGAGCCCAGATGTGGCCACCTTGGTATTAGATGTGGAGCTTCAAGGTTTGCTGTCTGCCCTTCTGGGTTTCTGTCTTGCTCTGGTGTGAATTTTCCTTGGTGTCCTTCCATTCACCCCCACGGCAATAGGAAGCTTTATCCTGTGCCAGAGTGTGTGGGAAGCACACAGTAGGTTTCTTGACACCTGTGCCACTGTGTGTGAGAAGCACACTAGGTTTCTTGACTTCTTTGCCAGCGTGTGTGGGAAGCACACAGCATGTTTCTTGACGTTGTCTCCTGTGCCAGCGTGTGTGGGAAGCACACAGTAGGTTTCTTGACTTCTGTGCCAGCGTATGTGCTGGAAGCACACAGTGTGTTTCTTGACTTCTTTGCCAGCATGTGTGGGAAGCACACAGCGTGTTTCTTGACTTCTTTGCCAGCGTATGTGCTGGAAGCACATAGTGTGTTTCTTGACGTTGACGAGGGCTCACAGTTAGGAATGTTTGGGTTCTCAGAAGTGAATCTGGATGTTTGGATGGTACTGAAACTATAAAATCTGGAGTTCCAGGTGTGAACAACTTGAGTTACAAGCTCCTGCCTGGGAGCCATGATGCTGATGGGTGCTACCCCCTGGATTGTGAGCCCAAACCGTCCGACGTGTAGCATTTCTCAACTGAGGCTTCTTCTCTCAGATGATGACAGGCTGTGTCAAGGTGTAAATTAAAGCTAACCAGGGAAGCCAGTGTCCTTAACAGCATGCTAGTTCTAGTGGACAAGAGCTGGAAGAAACACATAGCCACCAACAGTAAAATGGACAGATAATGCATGCGTTAACCATGTACTCAAACATGGCAGAACAATGATTCTGAATGAGAGACAAGCAATGCAATAAATCTCACGAACGACATATTGAACCAAAAAAGCTGAGCACGAGGGGATGCTCACATGATATTTGTTGAAGCTTTTTTCTGTAGGAGACAGAAAATCCATTTATGTTGTTTGGAGGAGAACGCTCAGATGGTTAACGACACAAAAAACAGCGATAACGTAGGCGCAAGTCAACACTGGGAAGGCCATTTTAACTCCATTTTTGTTGCTGGGACTGAAGACCTTGATGCAGACAGCGGATGGAAGAAAGGGCTCATTTTAGCTCCCAATTCAGGTGACGGCTCATTAATGCAGGACCTTGAAGCAACTGATCCCATCCACAGTCAAGAGCAGAGAGAGAGAGAAGGTGCGTGCCTGCCTGCTTGTGATCAGGTCCCTCTCTACGTATATAGAATGCAGCACCCAAACTCAGGGCCTGGTCTATCAATTAGCAATCAAGATGACCTCCCTTCCTGCCAACAGACATGACTACAGACCGACCTGACCCAGCCAAACTCTCATCACAGAACTCTGGGAAATCAGGGAGGGGCAAGGACTGAGAGAGACCAAGGAGGCAGCTGGCACCTTCGTAACATTCTGGCTCCTGACGAATATGACGATTGCATGTATTCCCCATGACAGAATGGTGTTTTACATGGCTCTTCCATATGGTGATTGCATGTATTCCCCATGACAGAATGTTGTTTACTTAGCTCTTCCATATTGCAAGCCACTAAACAGTAAATCAAAAAAACCTCAAGTGAATGAGTGATCAAACTCTCCAGAGTTCTCGGAGTCTAAGGGAACTAACTTCTCTTACACATTTCTGGGCGAGAGCAACAGGACAGATCTCTCTCCTGTCTCTGTGACCTCGTCCTTCAGACAAGGTCACACCAAAGCACAGCCATGCACTTTCCCTGGGCAAGAGGGACAGGACAGATCTCCCCTCCCCCTGTGGCTTTCCCCTCCTGTATCTTGTCCATCACTCAGTCGTCCCATTATCCGCCCCCTCCTCCATCTTGCACTGAGTGTCTGGTAACCCTGCAGGACACTTGGGGTGGCCTCTTTGCATCACTTCCAGCAGATCATGGTGTGCTAGCCGGGCAATTTTTAGAAAACATGATGGGAGAGGTGACATCCGGTCAGAGGGCTGATGCTGATGCTCACAGTCCGTCTCAGGGCTGAGCTGTCATCTTCTAAGTGGCTGGACTCCAACTGAGTCACAGCACTGAGGTGAGGCTCAGCCTCTGGATTCCTGGGCATCGTCTCAGCAGGAGATGACAGCAGCCACCTGGCCTCTCCAGGCAGAGTCCGTGTGGCCAACAAGGTAGGTCTGAGAGACAAAACAAATGAACCGGAGCCGGGTGCCATCTGTCTGCCTTTCCCTAGCACCATAAAGAGCCCGTGAGCATCTCCAGTTCTGACTCTGAGTCAGTTCCGACTGCCGCACATTGCACATGCTGGCTACAAAGGGACCAGTCCTCTGCAAATGTTCTGCTGCCTTTGCTTCAATTCTAACAGGACGCAAACAGGCTCTCCATGAGAAGAGAGCTTGGCCGAAAGAAGGGCAAGCACTCCTCTCTGTCAACAGAGCCTGGAGGACTCTGCTCATCCAAAGGAAGGGACAAAAACCAATATGGCTGTTTAGAATCGCAATGCTAGCCACTGAGTGTATCAGAAAAGGCGTTCCAAGGAGGACTGCCGAGGCCCCAAGTGAGCAGGAGGGGGATTCTAAGCTTTGGCATTTTACTTCCTAATATCTCCGCTTCCTGCTCTTACCCATCAATAACTGCTATAGCTGCTCTCTCTCAAGTGCTGCAAATCTACCCGGAGCTGTGCACACACTCGGTAGCAGTATTAACTCTTCCTAAGGATGTTGCTATCAACACTGCAGCTGCTTGATAACCTCTCCCTCGCTGTCTCTTCCTCTCTCTCTCCCTCTCTAGTATTTTGGTAGAGATTTCTAGAAATGGCTTGCTTGGTCAAAGAATAACAGGACAGTTGGGACAAAGACGCTAGAGGCAAAGCCCTGTTTGCCATCCCACTGTGGCGGCAGGACACACGGGGGCTGATGGAGGGGTGGAGTGGGGTCAAGCTGGGAAGCCTCAGTTTCATTTTTTGGGGCAGATGTGCCCATGATGTCTCAGCTTCACCTCCAAATGACCTCTACTGTCACTCCAGAACTGGGTGTGGTGGTGTGTGCTTTTGACTCCAGAACTGAGTGTGGTGGTGTGTGCTTTGACTCCAGGACTGAGTGTGGTGCTGTGTGCTTTTGACCCCAGCAGCCCTCACCAACACAACTGGTATTAAAAAGATCCAGATCCAGAAGAGATGCCCATCATCCCTTCCTCCAGACGAGGTCACATCAAAGCACAGCCATTTCCAGGCAACAGGAATCCCCAATCCCCTGAAGTAAACCACTGACATTCAGAGGGTCATCTGTTACACCCTTACCGATCCTTTCTTATGTATCCATCTTTAACACCCCAGTTCAGAGTTCATGAAATAAGGTAAGTTAGATCCACACAGCTAGTGGGATACTGATGACCAATCTATGCCTCGCCATTACTGGATCAAATTTCCAAGTTGCCTGTGGCCCTGACAAGGGAAGGAAGCTCGCTCATCCCACAAGCTGGTCTATTTGGCAAACTAGCCTCCAGCTCGCTGGCCCAGTGTGTGGCCATTGCACGTCATTCTCTGTAGTTTGTGGCCAGGCAGGAACTAAGTGTTCAACTGCAGTGGATTTCCAAGTGGTGGAGGGCCCAATGAAGCTGGCACACCGCAGTGGAGGGCCCGATGAAGCTGGCACACTGCAGTGGAGGGCCCGATGAAGCTGGCACACCGCAGCTGGCCCTGTTCCACCTCTAGGAAAAGGACGACTCTATTTTGTGATTGAGTCAGAGTCTAGGAAAGAGTTGCTGGAGGTGGCGGGCTGTGTATATTTCTCCTTCAAACAGCCTTTGGAGATTAGATTTCCCATCTGTACCACAAGTGTTGGTTGCCAGGGTTACGATGCTATCCTCGAACAGAAAAATCAAACAGCTTCCTGAAACCTGCAAGTAGAGGTCACGCGTGGCACAGCACACGTCCTTTCTAGTGTACAGAAAGGGGAAGATGTGGCCGGAGGGCAATGAGTCTTCCTCTGGCTCCAGGCTGGTGAGGAGGAGGTGGCAGACCCCAGTGAGATCTTAATAACAATCCCCACAGGGCCATGGAAGTAATTTGGGGGTACCAGACAGCACACTGTCTTCTAGGGGTGACTCCCATGAGACACCCTGCAGTCTCTACTCACTCCAAGCCCCTGACTTCATCTATAGAATCTGTTTGGTGGGAAAACAGAAAACTCACAGAAATAATTACTATAAAAGCAATGACTGCCAAAAGAAATGTGTTGGGGCTGGAGAGATGGCTCAGTGGTTAAGAGCACTGGCTGCTCTTCCAGAGGACCTGGGTTCAGTTCCTAGCACCTACAGGGCAGTTCACAACTGTCTATAACTCCTGTTCCAGGGGATCTGACACCCTCACATAGACATACATGTAGGCAAAACACCAATGCATTTAAAAAACAAATCTTGGGTTAAAAAAAGGAAATAAAACTTAAAATAAAAAAAAAATGTGTTTTCCAGACCCTACCGAGGACTTCAGCAACAGTTTGCTCTTCTGCATTTCTGAGCCACAGGCAGATTTAGGGGTGGCGGAGCTGGGGAGTGGGTATTAGCCAGCCAGATGATTTAATTCTTCAGGCATTCCTGTCAGGAAGTAGGGAAGTGACCAGCATCTCCAACCCTTAGGAAAACCGGAAGAGAATCTCCACCGGCCTGTGCAGTTGCTCTTGGTTCTTGCAGGCGGTGCTGGAGCTGCCTCTTGTAACAACATGGCTGCCACTGCAGATCCTGCTGCCATTAGGACTTATGGGCACTGGCTCTCATTACATACTTCGCAGTGAAGGTGTTAGGAAAGTAATATATGCAGGCGGTAAAAATATAACTGAACAAAACCCAGAAAACGAGGCTCCCTCCTTCCAACCCTAGACGCCCAGACCCGCTCCGCAGAAGAAGCCAATCTAAAGTGTCACTTTAGACACTTCGTGCTTCTGTGGATACATAAATACATCTTAACAGATGCAGGATATATATATGTATATATATGTCATTACGCAACGTATTTTTATTACTTAAGACCATGTCTCTTGAACATATTTCCTGATTAGCACCTTTAAATGCTCTATATATGGAGAAACACATTTGGCAGCGTGGCTTGTTGGGGATCTGGGCTGAAGTTAAAGCTATGCGAAAAGATTTGGCTTAAAGAATTCAATAACGGGGACTAGAGAGGTAGCTCGGTGCTGCGCTTGCAGAGGATCCAAGTTCAGTTTCTATTGTCCATGTTAGTGGCTCACAAACGCCGGTAACGGGTTCCAGCACCCCCTCTGGCCTCTGTAGGCACAGCATGCACATGCATGCATGAACATGTGCGCGCACACACACATACACATGCACACACATACACACACACACGCACACACACACACACGCACACACCACCTTCAAGAATACAATCCCACTCTGCTCAGTAGTGACACTTTTGTAATAACCTCAATGTTCAGTAAGATAAAATCAACAAATCCCTTGATGGTTCATAGTTGAATGGAACATTAAGGAGGAAGTAAGTCACATCTCATGTTCTGCCTCTTCCAGTCACTCTCCACTTCCTGGATGCCATGGGGTGAGCAACCCCACTCCACAACAGTCTCTGCTTCTTCACTGCCTGGAAAGGAGGGAGCCAGCCATGGACGAACTGACGTTCTAGAAATGACGTGTCAAAGCAAACGATTCCTTCTTTTCTCTTTTCTGTTCTTCTTCTTTCCTCCCCCCCCCCCCCCCCCAAGACAGGGTTTCTCTGTGTAGTCCTGGCTGTCCTGGAACTCACTCTATAGACCAGGCTGGTCTAGAACTCAGAGATCCACCTCCCTTTGCCTTCTGACTGTGCCACCACACCCAGCTCAAACAGGTCCTTCTTTTGAGTGATTTCCCCCAAGTGTCTTTGGCACTGCAACAAAAATGATTAAGATGAGAAGTTTCACGAGGGGGCTTTGGAAACAATGCCGGGAGGTAGCACAGCACAGCACATAGCATCTTTTAGAAAGAGTCACGCGGGAGCCACCCGCGTGCTCCGCTCTCAGCGTGCCTCTTGCTTCACCCTGCTTCTAGAGTGGATGGAGTCTATAAGCCTGAAGAACAGAAAATACAAACTCAATTAGCATGAACATAAACTCTTCCTAGACCTCAGGGACTGGCGCAGACCTTGGTTTTTGTGAGGAGATCATTCTCCCTTCCTTCTCAGAGAAAACTTTGCTGCAGAATGGAATCAAGGCGGAAATCCTCCCAAGTTCCTTTCTGAAGAAAAGGGAGTCAAAAGGGTCCAACCTGCCACAATGGGAGCACAAATTGGATTCAGCTTCTGCTATCGAGTTACCTCCCCCCTCCTCACAGACACAGCGTCTCCTCTACAAAGTATTTATAGCAATAGGAACCCAGTGGTGTGTGATCCAAGCTCCCTTATGAAGCAAACATCAAGGCCGAGCTCTGGCTTGCAGGTTTGACACTACCTGCCTTTGGAGAATGAGGACGTTGAGCCCAACTTCGTCTCTGAGTGGTGTGGATCTAGTGCAGAAGAGAGGGGCAGCATTCATCTCCAGCACCAATGTATTTAACAGATCCTGGAGAAACCCTCTGAAAACCACAGTGTTAACCAGAGACAGGAGCCAAGGTCATTTGGTCTGTGGCTAGAGTCTGTGGGCCCTCGCTGTACAGAAACCACACACCAGGAACAGAGAGAATTTTAGATTTTTGCGAGGCAAAGACTGCATCCTGAGAACTTCTAGTTTTAGTAAAATGTCTAAATAGTTCAGACTGACCTCTCACCAAGAAACCAGAGAACAGAACAAAGCATCATTAGAGAACCTGGGGACATCGGAGATCTAATAAAAAGGTGTTCTAGTTTTGTTTCTGATGCTGTAACCAACACCCTGACAAAAGAAGCAGACAGGGAAAGGGTTCGTGTGGCTTAGGACTCCAGGTTAGAGTCAGTTAGTTCAGGTAAGCTCAGGAGCTTGAGTGAGCTGGTCACACGACCTCCATAGTAAGAGAGAAGTGCTGGAGCTTAATAGACGAGAGAAAAGCAGAGGAGAACTAGTGCATGGGTAGTATTTGCTCTCAGCCAGCTTCCTCCTCTCATACACTGTTCGGGTCCTCTTGTCTAGGGAATGGTTCCACCCACAATGGGCTGGGTCTTCCTCTATCAATTACCGTGCAAGACAATCCCCGGCCAGGTCCAGCTAAATGTTTGAAACATTTTTTCCTGTAAAAGAATAAATGAATGAATATCTCAAGCCAGAGCTAAGCCTCCGAGTCTTCAGATGTTTTAAAGAGATTTTAATAAGAGCTTAAACTTAATTATTCCCCAAAGACACACTGTCTCTGAAAACTTGAGTTCCTGTCATGGTTGAAAACCTCCCCAAATAAAAACTTCTTGCTATAGACCGGTGCTCTCAGCTGCAGCCACACCACCTGTGCCAGCACAGCTAAGATGCCACAGAAGCAAGTGGCATCAGCGGGATGCAGAATGCCTGGCCCTAACCAACAGATGCTATTTCTGAAAGCCGTAGACCTGTGAGTCACGGGGTGGGAGAGGAATTACATTATATTTCAGCACAGCATTTTTTCATAACTAAGTGTTTTAGAAGTTCCTATTTTTTATTGATTTCCCAGGTTCTTAGATTTTTCTTAAAAATATCCTGGTTGGGGCTGGAGACTTGACTGAGGAGTTTAGAATACCTGCTGCTCCTGCAGCTGACCTGGGTTCAGTTTCCAGCATCCACATATAGCTCACAACAGCCTGTAACTCCAGCTCCAGAGAACCTGACACCCTCTTCTGGCCTCCTCTGGTATGGCATGCACACGGTGCACATAACACACACAGAACAATACTCATACACATGAAATGAAAACAAATCTTAAAAATAAGCTCATTGAAGCCTTGTGAGATGAATCAGTGGGTCAAAGTGTTACTGGTGAGGCGATACCCTGTGTTTGATCCTTGGAATCTACGTGGCAGAGGGAGAGAACCAACTCCTGAAAATTGTCCCCTGGCCTGCACAACCCCTCATACACATATGCACATAAATAAACAAATAACAAATAAACACATATATAAGTAAATAGATAAATGAGGCTTAATATTAATTACAAATGGTTTGGTCTATTAGCTCAGCTTATTAACTAGCTCTTACAATTAAATTAACCCACTTTTATTAGTCTATATTTTACAGTGAAGCCCATGGCTTGTCACTTCACATCTTGCGTCTCTGGTGCTGCTGGCATCTCCCCGACTCCACCTTCTTTTTTCCTGTCTCTCTGCTTGAATTTCCCACCTGGTTCTATTTTGCCAGGCTATTGGCCAAATTGGCTTCTTTATTAACCAATGGTAATAAAACATATTCACAGCATACAGAGACATCCCACATTATAAATGTAATAATAAATTAAAAAACAACCTACTTTGAAGGAAAGCTACACATAAACATGTATGTATATACATGGAGAATTTACTTCTTCCAGAATGATCCTAATGCAAATTTTGATGAGGGGTTGGTTAACAGATTTTCCTGTGAACTGCGGAACACTGAATAACACTGGACCACTTCATGGCAGTGGTGCTGACTTTCCCTCATTGAAATGGGTTTCTGTTCAGAGAACAGATTTCCCCCCTCTCTCAGAACCAGCTGGACCAGCTCCGGATTTACCGGATTCCCCATAGCCATCACAGCACCCTTATGACACAGCTCCCAGCCGAGGAGGAGCTGGTTTAATATGGTTGTGATGTTCGGGAGGAGATGAAAACCATCGAGGAAGCATGGGTGTTGCCCCTGGAGAGTGTCGCACCATTAGGTGGTCATCACCAGTTGGCACACAGGGAACCAAGGGAGGGAGCGGGAGTCTCTTCTGTTTATGGTTACTCTTAACAGAAGAAACCCACTGGCAAAGCTTCCTCCCTAGTCCCCAGCCTTGACTTTACGTAACTGCCTTGTTGTTAGGGACAGAGCATGTGATGGATGGCCCCATTATACGGAAGACAGAGGCTGGCCAGGCACACCGGGCAAAGGGATGGGTACTGCCTGGGGCGGAGGATCCTCAGGATGAGGGGAAATTGGGTTTTTGTTTCTGCTGAGGCTGGCTTCCGAGTTTCCTTGAGATTTCCTATTAGCGTCTCCTGTAATTTTCCCATCTCCTGTGTTGTCTGTTTCTCAAATTAAATTCCTTTTAACTCCTTGGAGTGATTCCCATCAGGCTCTGATTGATGAAGTTTGGGATCAGGAGTGACTGGTCACAGAGAAGGTCATTTAAAGGTGGGATTCTAGGGTAGGGTTGTCACCAGCTAGAGCACATTTCAGAGGTGTCACAGTTAAGAGGTGAAACGTGAAAGGTCACCCTGTTGGTACAACTACAGACTAGCTTCCAGAATACCTGGAGCCCAGGCAGGCCTGGCTTCCCTGGTAAGGCCATGCCACAGTTCAAGCTGATGGTGCCCACACAGATGTGTAGTCTCCCGGAGGCATCCTTGAAGAGACCACCCCTCCTCCTTCCCCTTCCTTCTTCCTGGTGCTTGGAATATGGATTTAAACACTGGAACTCCTGCACACTCTCGGGTTACTGCTTAGGACCACAGAGGAGGACTCCTTAAGGAACCTTGTATCTGGTAAAGAGCGTCCTTACAGCCCAAAGACCGATGAACCACCAGTGGAAGCCAGGCAGTCTTATGGTAGACAATCGGGATCCAACTGTCCAGCCAGAAAGCACATGAAGGCCTGGGATAGAGAGTACAACTCACATGTTTATACTTGTTATACCTCCCCATCAATCCTTTTATCATTTCATAGCCTTTGTCTCTAGGACAAATTTTGGATTATAGTCGTTCCTTCCTTCCTTCCTTCCTTCCTTCCTTCCTTCCTTCCTTCCTTCCTTCCTTCCTTCCTTCCTTCCTTCTTTTCTTACCCAGGCTGGCCTTGAACTCGCCTACCCTCTCGCATCAGTCTCTTGCATCAGCCTCCTGTGTGGGGGTAGCCTGGCTCAGGGGTGACGTCACAAATATTTGAGAAATCGGAACTTTAAGGAGACTTGATGCAAAGCTAGAGTAGAAAGTCCATGTGTTCTCATGCAGAAAGCGACAGAGCCATGCAGCTCCCACCAGGGTCGAGGGCCATGTTTATCAGCTTGTCACCAACTCGGATCATCTGAGAAGAGGGAACCTCAGCTGATTGTCTGTTATCAAAAAGTGAATCCAAGAGGCCACACGCCATTCTGACCTCGAGGACTCGGGCAGCAGATCCTTTCTTCTTGAGTCTCACATGGCCAGAGCTGTTCCCCTTCCTCCCAGTTAGGGCCTTCATCAGCACCTAAAACATACCAGCCAAGATGCTAAGCCAGCAGGAACCCAGTTTCTCTTGTCAGCTCCTTCAAAAGACTCCCAGCCCCAGCACAAGCTGTGAACCACCTGCACTCATCCTGAAGCCTACCCGACCACAGCAACACGATCTGCGCTGGAAACCAGCTCTGTCATAACTTCAGCTGAGCTTGCTGAGTCGGGGATCTGCTCCCTGCCCACTTCCTTTCAGCTTTAGTTTGATTAAGTCTAATAAATCTCTTGCATAGATTTCAAGGTCCTGGAGAGGGGTCTTTCTGCCTGCTTCCGGAGTCATGTGCTTATAACCACTGGAGTTCTGATGAGACAGTGTGATGGTTGACTTCACTGTCAGCTTGATGGGGTTTAGAATCACCATGGAAACATCTCTGGGCATGTCTGAGAGGGAGTTCTAGATTAGGCTGGAAGACCCACCCTGAATATGGGCTGGAGTCCTGGACTGAGTAAAATGAGAAGGTAAGTTGAGCACTAGCGTTCATTGCTTTCTGTTAACTCGACCCTCGGACCACAGACCACAGACTCAGCGTGACCGGTTGGCGCACCACCATGCTTCTCCTGCCGTCGTGGACTGCGCCCTGCAGCAGTGAGTCAGAAGTAATCCTTCCTTCTTCAAGTCACTTTCATCAGGAGTTTAGCACAGCGATGAGGGCAGTGGCTGACACATAGGGATGAAGCCTGGGATCCGCACTCCTGTGCTACTGTCTCTGGCGCTCAGTCCTGTAACACTCGGGCGGGGCCATTCTGGCCTTACTAGGAAAATGCCCCCGGCACCTGGGGTGAAGCCTCAAGGGCTAGCTCCTATTTGCTCTGCATCTGAATTGTCCACGAATCCCTCTCTTCTGCTTCTTTCCACAGACTCCACCCCCCTCTGACCTCAGCCCACCCCAGTGTTCTGGAGTCCTGTGGTCCCTGATTATTCTCCTCCTGTCTTCACTCTCAAAAGCTGGAGCTTTCCCAGGTGACCATCTACCCTCTGCCTTCAAAGCTTGTGGACATGGTAATCTGCTGTCTGTCTAAGCTCCCATTCCCTTTGCTCTTAAGAATTAAAGGACTTTTTTTTTTTGTTTTTATCATTTAAAGCTCATTTTAACTAGGTTCCTGGGGTATCCTTAGACTCAACCCTGCTGTGCCATTCTGGCTCAGTCTTTTCAGGTTTTTTTCTATTTATTATTTTGAGAGTCTAAGGTGGGCCACAGAAAAGATATGATGTTTAAAATTCTGTCCTCAAGCCCAGCCTTGGAGAGAACAGGAGGAGAATCTGGAATGAGGAGATGCGCACTACTTCCCCTGCGGCCCTGCCCAGCCTGGCATCTCTCCCTGGTGCTGAGGACACAGCCCAGGCTGGCAGTGGCCCACTTCCCGGTGCTGGGAACCTGGCTAAATCTGGACACTCCCCACCCTGGGCCCACAAGATGGGAATTTCTGCCATTGTGAACTTTCTTGTTTCAGTCAGGCTGTGAAAAGGGCTTTGCTACTTTGTGCAGCGGGAATTGTGGACGCCATTTTTCCACTACCTACAGACTCAATGTTTTCTTAGAAGAGAGATCATCTGCCATTTGTGTGTGTGTGTGTGTTCTGTCTCTGTGTTTGTGTCTGTGTGTGTCTGTGTGAGCATGTGTGTGTGTCTGTGTGTGTTTTTGTGTATGCGTGTGTGTGTCTCTGTGTCTGTGTATGTGTGTGTTGTATGTGTGTGTCTGTGTCTGTGTGTGTGTCTGTATGTGTTTGCGTCTGTGTGTGTCTCTGTGTGTGTTTGTGTATGCGTGTGTGTGTCCGTGTGTGTCTCTGTGTGTGTTTGTGTATGCGTGTGTGTGTCCGTGTGTGTCTCTGTGTGTGTTTGTGTATGCGTGTGTGTGTCCGTGTGTGTCTCTGTGTGTGTGGGAGAGAGAGAGACAAAGAGACAGAGAGGGAGAAAGAGAATGTGTGTAAGAGAGGAGAGTGTGTGAATGTATATGTGAGAGCATGTGTGTATGAGTGTGTGTGTGTGTGAGAGAAAGAGAGAGAGAGAGAGAGAGAGAGAGAGAGAGAACAGTGGGGAGTGCTTTGACTTTGACTCTGCCTGGGTCCATAGTCCAGACTATAATTTTTCTTAAACATATGATCCTATTTCCAATTCAGTTAATTTTATGTTCTCCTTCCTTTCCTGTCTTTTGTCTCTCCCTTCTTCCTCTCTCTCCTCTTCTTTTGTTGGGAGCAATGAGACCCCAGACCCTGAATTTCTTGTAAACAACTTGTTTTCCCCTGATCTGAGTGCCTACAGCTTCTCTGAGCACGAGACCTTTAGGAGTTCCTGATGGCAGGAGAGTGGTTTCTGGTGGGTTTGGCTGGGGCGTGGCTATCTCTATATAATCTGCCCCTGAACACAATAAAGGGGGCATTCATGGGGAATTCAATGATGACCCGTGTTGCATCTCTTTGTCTGTGTGTGTCTGTGTATTTTGACCTCCAGCCCCTTGCCCGAAGCTCGGGAACTGGGTGCCAGCGCACAGAGCTCAGACACGGGGGTGCGGTGCGTGGCATTCTTTATTTTATTTTTTCAATGCTATGAGCTAAACTCAGTCTCAAGCAATCCAACCAGCCCCGCCTTTGTTTTTGCATAGTGTGAGTTCAAGCATGATCACTAGGGGGCGCAGGAACTGTATCACCAAGGGTCCCTCAGGGGCCGCCACTGGGGTATTCATGACATTTAATGGACAACGTGGACGTTTTTCTTTTAAGTTTTAGAAAACCTTACAAACCAGAAGACAGTAAAATTTCTATATTGATGACAAAATTCAGTCCAATAAAAAAAAAGGAGAGGGGCACTTATGAAACGCCCAGATAGCTAGCTGGTCTGCTTCAACATGCGACCAATACATCTATCAATTCAGCAAGTATTAAGTATGCTTCCTAAATGCTCTGATTGTCTGAATTCAGTCAGGTATCTCACATGTGGCACCAGGATGGTTTAGAATCGCCGGCTAAGGAGAGCAGGACCCGTTCTCGTTAGGTAAGAATCCAACAGATTTCCTTAAAAGAGCCCTGTGAAGGTTTAGGACTTTAGAGATATCTAGTCCAAGCAGCTTTAGAGGAAATTCCATATTTTTCTACTCAGATTCCATTGGATAAAAATTTCAGTCTAGCTCCCGTTTACTGTAAGGTAAGACATTCATTTTTAATCCTTCCTATGCATTGAGATTGGCACCATCCTACCTCCAGTGCAAGAAGGTTCACTCACCACATAGCAACTCTGGAACAAACTGGCCACTCCTCCCTCAAAGTACCCATACCGTCTGATATGCTAGATAAAGAATCGTAATGCCAAGTTCCAGCATCTCCCTTCATTTGAAGCCTTCGCAGAGGGGAAAGGGCAAACCACGCTGAGGGACCAGAAGTGGGGAATTCGGACCCTGGAGGACTTGCTGTTTACCGGACCGAGGAAATCTGAACACAAGGCACAGAAGGTCAAGAAGTCGGCTGCACCCAAAAGGGAAGCATGCTTGAGGCTGGAGCATGTCCAGTGGGGATGCGGCGGATGCATCTCTCTTCCTCCTTCCCTCCCTCCCTCCCTCCCTCCCTCCCTCCCTCCCTCCTCCCTCCTCCTCCCCCCTCTTCCTTACTTTTTCAAGCAGGCTTTCTCTGTAGCTTTGGAGGCTGCCCTGGAACCTGCTCTGTAGACCAGGTTGGCCTCAAACTCACAGAGATCCGCCTGCCTCTGCCTCCCGAGGACTGGGATTAAAGGCGTGTGCCACCACCACCTGGTCCATTCTTTCTGTCAACAGGGAAAAGGTGTTTTGCACTTAGTCCCAGGACAAATACAACTGCAAGTGTGGAGGAGGAAGGGAAGAGAAAAGATGGGGGAGGGGGGGAGAGATGGGGCTGACTGGAAGATGGGAGAGAAAAGGACATGAGGGAGGGAGAGGGGGAGATGGGGATAGAGAGGAGAGGCAGAGAGGAGGAGGAGAGGAGGAGAGGGAGACAAAGGGGAAAATGGGGGTAGAGAGAGAAGATGGGGGATAGAGAGAGAAAGAGGGGATGGGGAAGAGAGGAGAGAGTGCAGGCGGGAGGGGAGAAGAAAAGCTTGGCTTGAATTAGATGCTAGACTTGGAATAAATGATCGTGAACAGAGGGTAGATGGATGGGTGGAAGGACAGATGGACAGAGGGATGAATAGATAGAATGGTGGATGGATGGATGGACGGATGGATTGGTGGAAGGACAGGTGGACAGAGGGATAGAGCGAATGATGAGTGGACGGATGGATAGGCAGAAAGATGGGTGGATGGAGGGATAGACAGAACGATGGACGGATGGATGGGTGGGGACCGATGTCACAGATGTAGGAAGAATTGGCACAAAGGTCACATTTGGAGGCCATGTGCAGGCTTGAAGACAGAGCAGCAGGTGCCTACAGTGGACACTGCTCCTTGTCGCTATGGAACTCATTCTGGCTTTGACCACCCGGTTGTTTTATATATGATGTAGATGGGAAAAATGTTTGAGCTTGGTTTCTGTTTCAGAGAAATCTTTCAAGCATGGGACACTACTTAAAACCACACCGAGATATCTCTGAACCGCTTCAGAAGGTTCACGATCACAACATCAAATGCCATCAACTATTGATGATTCCAGAACTTCTGGGAGAGCTTTCGCTCCACACAACGAAGCTCGGCACAGCTCACATTTTCCTCTGACCCCATGACAAATCTCATTTCTCATGTCCATAAGTTCTCAGTTTGATGTCTCAGGGCGCAAGAGCACCCACAGAGCCAGGATTTATTTTTGATCGTCTCATCTCTAGAAAGAAGTTGACCTCTAGAGAAACACGGGCTGGATGGGCCTAGATTTAGCACTGTTGAATCATCAGAGGCAAACAGCAGGACCTACATCCTGCAGGAGAAAGGGGCTCATGTACAAATTAGAGCTTGGTTCTCGGAGCCCCAAAAAGTCCACTGTAAAACTCCAGGAGAGGCATAAGAACATCAGGTAGATGGTTTGCCTAAAGCAATCATTGCTCGGTTTTGAAGAAAAGATTTATCTTTTGGTTAACAAGGGTAAATTTTAAACATTTCCACTTCCAATTCAAAATTAAATTACATTGTTTTGATTTGTATTTCCACATATTAGAATTTTTCTCAAGGATTGGTATATAATTATTGGGAAGCAAATTTTGGTGGAGGTTTAGAACGTATTTTGAGTATGGCTCTCCACATATGTGTGTTTCTGTGTGCACAAGGCCTTCATATGTGTGTTTCTATGTGCACAAGGCCTTCAGGACCTCAGAAGATCTCTCCTTGTTCCTGTATGCTAATTCCTTCTCTGCTCATGCCTGCCGTGTGTGTGTGTGTGTGTGTGTGTGTGTGTGTGTGTGTGTGTGTGTGGGGTGTGTGTGTGTGTGTGTGTGTGTGTGTGGCCAGACAACCTCAGTTCCAGTCTTGTCTCTCACCAGGTTTGGGACAAGGTCTCTGTTGTTTGCTTCAGTTTATTCCAGGACAGCCGGCCTACTAACTTCGGGGCTGTCCTGTCTCCCTCTCACCAAAGGGACAATGCTATTTCAGATGCATGCTTCCATGCTCCACATGCTTCTGTGCCCCACATGCTCCCGTGTCATGCATGCCCCTATGTCTGGCTTCATGTAGGCTATAGAGCTCCAACCTCACACCCTCATGGTTGTGCAGTGAGCTCTTTATCCACTGAGCCAACAACCAAATATCATGGCCACTGGATTTTCACAAAAGTGGAATAATTTGGTGTATCCTGACTTCATGTCTGGTTTCTTTGGTTCAGTATCATTGTTTCTTCTGTCCTCACCACTCAACACTATCTTATTGTGTGGCTATTCCGAATCTAAACCACCTTTCTCTTGTTTGTTGGGAGATGTCTGAGTCTGTTTATCTTACATCCTTTCCTAGGAGAACTGTTGAGTCACGGGGTAGGCAGAGGTTTGGCTTTAACATGCAGCACTAGCAAGTCACTCAGTGCTAATCTATTGACCACAGCGCAGCAGAGCAGGAGAGTTCTGGTTTCTTACCACCCCTGACGTCTCCGGTTATAGCCAGGCTCTGTCACTGTCACCACCCTGGGAATTTTGATGCCATCTTACTATGGTTTTATTGCTGTTGCCCTGAACAGCTGATGTTACATCTCTTTGCCATGCTTGGTTTTGCTTGAGAAGAAACTAAGAAAACGTCTTATTTCTTACCCCTGTCTCAACATTGGAATTGTTTAAATAAATAATACAAGAAATCAATGTACACATCTCTAACAATGCTCATGAACTCTTTGGGAAATGAAGTATCCTGGCATCACACTACCTAGAATTCCTAATATGTGTTAGTGACTACCTCACAGTGCAAAATGACAAGACATGGAGGAAATATTGTATTATAATGAACACTCTACATGTATGAGGAAAATGGCTTCCAGTGCCAGCCATGATGGGATGGCAAGTATAAGCAGCTCTAAAATACACAAAAATATTATAAAATACATATAAAAAAGTCAAGACTGTGGGCCGGACAGTGCAGATCTGCTGTCCTTGAGAAAAAAGAAGACCCACAAGATGTGAGAGGAGCCTTGCCGCCGGCTGGTAACAACTCCTGGCTCCTCAATAGTCACTCTTGCACATGAACCAGTCATTAGAAACCTCCTTCCATCCACACATCAGAATGCCAGTCTATCAGTCTGTCTGTCCATCCATCCATGCATCCATTCATACATCCATGCATCCATCCTCTGGCTCACTAGTTGAACCCCAATTGATTCGGAAAGGACAGGATTCAGAAGTTAGACAATAGGTTGAACTTACAAACCATGCTAATAAGGGATTTTAAGTGTATTTGGATGTGAGCACCAGCCCCAAGGGTTCTTAATGTCAGCTTATGCCCGCTGAACTGCCAACCGAATATAAAATTACACAGTGATGTGGAAACACTTAATGAAGACCTAGATCTATTTGGACTTTGATAGATCTAACCCAGGAAACAACTGAAGTGAAATAAAACAGATATGTCATGTGATGGTTCCATCTTCACTGTCAGCTTTAAGGGACTTGGAATTCCCTGGGAGACACAGCTCTGAACATGATTGTGCTGGTGTTCAGAGGATTTAACTGAGGAGGGGAATCAATACGTAGATGGCATCTTTCCATAGTCTGGGGTCCCAGACTCAATAAAAAGAAGAATGTGAGCTGAGCACCAGCATTCATCTCTCTCTCTGCTTCCTGACTGTGGATGCAGTGAGCTGCCTCAAGATTTTGACATTACACATTCCCTGCCATGATGGACTGTACTCTCGAACGGTGAGCCAAAATCAGCCCTCCCTCCCCTCCCTTCTTCGCATCTCCCTTCCTTCTTTCCTCCTCCCTTCCTCTTTTCCCTTTCCCCCTTTCTCTCTCTCTTCTTCTTCCTTCCTCCCTCTCTCTGTCCTTCTGTCCCGCCCTCCTTCTTCCTCCCTCTCTCCCTCCCTCCTTCCCTCCCTCCCTCCTGCTTCCTTCATCAGGCACTTTGTCACAGTAATAAGAAAAATAATTAGCATACTTATATACATACACATATAGCAATTTTACTGTATGTATGTCAAACTGCTACAGCATAGTGACGATAAACTCAGTGGTTTGAAATATAGCACCCATGTCCCATGTATTAGCTCACACGTCTGTAGATCAGGCTTTTTACATGAAGTGACTGTTGTCTGGGCAACATATTGCAAAGCTGAAGTCAGGATGCCAGTAAATTGGATTATTTCTTGGAGGCTTGGAGGATGCCATTTGGCTGTGGCAGAATTCAGTCCTTGTGCCTGGGACTGACGGTCTCTTCCCTTGCTAGTTGTTGGTGATGGCGGAACTCTCAGCTCCTAGGGGCTGTGCACGTATTCCTTGCTGTGCGCCACTCTGTCTTCTCAGTATCTCTCTCCCATCGTGGAATCCATGTCACACCTTGAGTCCTTTGTTTCTTGCATCCAGACTCAGAGAGCTCATGTGATTGGTCAGGCACCTTCCCACGGTCCCGGGAATCGCATAATGCGAGAATACCAGGAAAGGAGGAATCTCGGCGATTGTAACCATTAGCTTAGCTGTCAACCTGATGACATAGACTCACCTTGGAAGAGGGTCTCAGGGAGGGGAGGGCTGTCTACACTGAGTTGGCCCATGGACATGTCTGTGAGGAATTGTCTTAATAAGTTAATCAATGTGGGAAAGACCCCACCCACTGTGGGCAGCACCATTCTCTAGGCAGGGATCCTGAATTGTAATAAGAGTAAAGAAATTGAGCTGATTACAGACAAGCAAGTGAGCATGCATCCTCATCTCTTGACTGCGAATGTGATGGGACCAGCTGGTCCAAACTCCTGCCTTGACTTCCCCACAGCAATGGACCTGGATCGTAAGCTCCTTTCTTCCCTAAGCTGGTTTTTGTCATCGTATTTTATCACAGCGTCAGAAACAAAACTAGGGATCATTTCAGAATTGTCTCTATCTGCGGCTCAGACAACTGCAAAGACAGCAAGACACACAGAATAACATTCCTGGACTGGACTATGTTCAAATAAGTGTTCTCAGAAATAAACAAATACCAATCTAAGCCAGCAGCTTTCGAGTGTCAGAGAGTGGGGTAGCCTCATGCCTTCGACACACGTTTCTTTCTGTTGCCATCCTCACGTACTAAGCTGCCTCTCATGGCAGAGGAAGTAGGAAGGCTGTACAGAGAAAGCGGTTGGTAGGCAGAAGCCTGGGAGCTGTCAATCACACCATAAGTAGGGTCACTGTCAGGGCATTGCTGGAACTGCTGCCAGGAGCAGGGGGGCAGAGGGGAACCCCGTGTATTGAGACAATCAAATGAGTTTCTACTGACTTCACTTTTGGGGTTTCTGCCCACACTAGACAACATTTGCAAAATATTTGGACAGAAGTAGAACGCATTTGGCAGACATATGCCGCCAGTTGACTGCAGACTCCGCGGTCGCTGCAAGGCAGTGCAAGGCAGGCTTTTGGGGCAGTGTTACTGGGAGATGGGTTAGTATAGGCCGTGCATGGGGAAGAATTCTGGTGACTTGTTGAGGGCTGACTCTCCTTGAAAAGACTCCCTGCTCCTCAGGTTCTCATTTCTGAGTCGCTGATTATGGAGTGAATAGAAAATCCTAGGCTGGGGTTGCTACTGAATTGGGAGTGTGTTTGCTTTGCATGCCTGAAGTCCCGGTTTACTCTGCATACACTGGGCTTGGCGGTGCCTGTCTCCTAGCTCTGGGAGGAAGAGGAGTCAGGAAGATCCAAGGTGACGTTGAAGACCATCCTCAGCTACTAGTGAATTGGAGGCCGGCTGGCCTGGGATACTCGAGGTCCTATCTTAAAAACAATATGTTTGTGTTTTTTTGTTTTTTTGTTTTTTTTTTTTTTTCCCTTCAAACTGCCAGACTTGAGCCCTACTGCTGACTGGTCTCCTCAAGCCTGGGAGAACTGTTCCTGCTGTCACCTTCCTTGCTGCGACAGCCAAGCCTTTCCTGCTTGAGGCCTGAAGCTTGTTTCTATGCTTCAGAAAACTTGGCAAGTGAGATTTTTCTTTTCCGTAGTAAAAGTACAGGAACAAAGGAACCATGTTTGCCCAAAGCCTGTGAGTCACTTGGGCATCTTCTCGTGAACTGTGTTCTGAACTTTCTCAGGCCCTGCAGAGCTCACGGGACGTCTTAGCAGGGCCCTGCGCTGCTGTGTTCAGACAGGAGAGCTGGGCCAGAAAGCCATGCTCTATGATGTAATCTCCCCATAGCCACCTCCCAGTTCCTGCTCCCCACGGTGCCCCAATCACCCCTTCTCCATCCCATAAGACAAATTTCAAGGTTAAAAACTTTTTTTTTTCCAAGTCAGTGAAGGCTTTGAGGAGTAAGATACACCTTCCTGCTTTAGACTCCTAAACTCCAGCCGAGGCCAGGCGATGACATCAGGGCAAGTAGGAAGGAGAAGGCGCGGGCTTGCTCTGCCACACTTCACATTCCAGGGATCTGCTTCTGAATGCAGCCAGCACCGTCCCAGTCCAGGTCATAGTACAGGGAGTAAACTTGAGCCCACCACAGCCAACATGTTGAAAACGACCCCACCCCCATCCGATAGGATGACGCTGAGCTTGAAGTAAGTTACATAGATCCCTCTACAGCAACTCTCCATTGTGGCCACATGTAGTGTACACGCCTGTGGTGCCAGCATTCTGGAGACGGGCAGGAGGCTCAAGAGTTCAAGGCATGCCCGGGCACATCATAAATGTCTAAAATAATGCTATAATACATATGTATAAACACACACATATGCATACAACATATACATACATACATAAAACTAAAACATTTTCCTACAATGGTCTGTGCTTATAAAATAGAGAGGTGGATTTTTTTCTCCTTGCTACAGATATTGTTGGCTTGACCCTTGTAATAGGATCAGTCCATGCCCCTGGTTGGTCTGGAACACACAGAGACCCACCTGCCTCTGTCCCCAAGTGTTGGGATTAAGGGCGTGGGCTACCATGTCCCACTAACAGTGTTTTATTGCAATAGCATTCTACATGGGAGGGACTAATAGACCCATAGCTGTATCCCCACCAGAGGAAGAAGTGACTGTCCCCTTCCAAATGAGCCAGTGTCCACTTTTTTTTTTTTTTTCGAGACAGGGTTTCTCTGTGGCTTTGGAGCCTGTCCTGGAACTAGCTCTGTAGACCAAGCTGGTCTCGAACTCACAGAAGTGTCCACTTCTTTAACCTGGAATCTGGATACAGACAATTGTCACAGTCAGCATCAGGGGTCAAGGGAACACAAGCCTAGAGTCACCTGGGAAGAAGGAAACTCAGCTAAAGAGTTGCCCAGATCGTATGGCTTTGAGCACACTGGTGGGGCATCTTACCAACTGTGGATTCATACAGGAGGGCACAGCCCGCTGTAGTGGGGGCGCAGAGGAAACTACCCGCACCAACCAATATGACCTATAAAGATGGACTAGGAGTGAAAAAAAAAAAAAAGGCAGGTGGCCTCAATGGAGTGGCTTGAGGGACCAAGCCAGACGGCATCTTGAATTGTTTCCAGCACGGGCTTGCTGGAGTGAGTGTGCTGGTCTTCCTTTTTTATCTGCCACTGTGAGTGAAAGTGTCACGTGAGTCAGTGTTCCCCGTCAGCCTTCCCGAGTCTCCTCTGTCTCACCCTCCTCCGTCCCTAGTCTCCTCATTGTCATTTAAAAACCTTGACTTTTAAGCCGTGTGAGCCATCCCTATAGTATTTTTGTTTAGAGAAACCGGACTTGGGAAGGCATCTCTAGCTGCAGATGAGGGGTTCTAAATCCTGAGTTGGACAGAAGGCGCCGTCAAAATGATATAGGACGCCATCGTCCTTGCCTCATTGCCTCGCAGCTCACGCTGGAAACTGCAGCCCTAGAAAAGGGAGCCTGGAGAGCAGACAGGATCCTCTCAGAACAGCGGCATCAGCATAAATGAGCCCCTGGGAGAAGAATGAGGTGGAGTTACTTGTCCAAACCCAAGAAAGCCAGAGCAGACAGGAGCTGCACCCAGATGACTGGACCCACATTGCTCTGATCCCTGCACCCAGGAGCCCCATCTAAGGAAGAGGGCACAGAGTAGGTTCATATTCATAATTACATTATTTCTTACAGATTGGCACCCTTTTCACTGCCAGCGTGGCAGTCCACGCTATCTTTGGTCTGTCTTATTTTTGGGAGTGATTTCTAGAAACTTCACATACTGTAATTATCTTCGGTGTATCAGATAATCCAGAATCTTAGAAACATCGTGTTTTCCTTTTGTTCTTGGTGAGTGTGTGCGCAGGTGTGGAGGCCAGAGGTGGTGTCTTCACGGATCACTTCCTGGCTTATATATCGAGGCAGGGTCTCTCACTTGACGGAGATCTCTGTGCAAGCTAGTTTGGCCAATCAGCTTGCTGGGGGGAATCCCATCCTTCCCTCCCGAGCACTGAGATAGTAGATGTCCACTAACCTGCCCGGCATTTTTATATGGGAGCTGGACTTAAGAACGATTAATAAAAACGCAGAGACAGATACTGGGATTCAACCTGAAGACCAGAAAAGCAAAGCAGCCAGCCCCTGTGTCTTACCTTGACCTCGGTACGAAAATGGTAAATCTGCCTTCAGGAATCTCAGAATGAGACTGAGAGCTGTCTCTTCTTGTTTTATAATCCTCTCTAGCGCTGGGATTAAGGGTGTGCACCATTACCGCCTGGTTTCTATGGCAAGCTAGTGTGGCTACTGGGATCAAAGGTGTCTGTCATTGCTGCTTGGTCTATAAGGCTGACCAATGTGGCTGTTTTACTTTTCTTATCCTCAGGCAAGCTTTATTTATTAACATACAAATGAAACGCCACTACACTGGATATCTGAACACAGATTCCATGCTTGCACAGCAAACCCTTCTCCAGCCAAGCCATTTCCCTAGTCCATGTAAAGAATTTTGGGAGCTCAGCCCAGGCTGCACTATGGATCTCTGCATCTGCTTCCCTCAGTTGCCAGGGAAAGGTTCTATGATGACAATGAAGGTCGTCATCAGTCAGGGTGGGGAGAAGCCCAGGCTTCTATGCAAGCAGGACGGAAGTCTCCAGAATGACACATCTGTTCTCATGGAGACACTGCCTCAGTGATGAAACAAGGAGCCCACAGGAGTTCTGCTTTCACGGATCCTGCATCTGCATGAGCTGCATGAGCTGCCTGGAGACCAGCAGGACAGGCATCCACATGGGGCTTAACCCAGAGACTGGAAGACAAGAGGGATGGAGAGTCAGCATGGTGCCTGCTTCCCTGGTCCTTTGCGTTGTGACTGTGTTATGTTGATTGCATTGCATGTGTATGGCTGTTTGCCTGCATGTATGTCTATACATCATGTATGCACAGTGTCTAAGGAGGCCAGGAGGGATGGTAAATACCATGGAAATGGAGTTACAGGCAGTTGTGAGCCGTCGTATGGATGCTGGGAATGGAACCTAGACACTCTGGAGGAGCAGCCAGTGATCTTGACTGCATCTCCTCAGTCCCTCAAGTACTTTTTAAAATAATACATTTTCTTGGACATTTTCATACATATGCACATGTATCTTGATCATACTCACCCCGTCCTGTTCCTCTGACATCCCAACACATTTCCCTTCCAATCTCATGCCCTTTCGTTTTCAAATTTCCCTCCTGAGTCTGATTAGTGCTGTCCAGATGCACATGGGGGTGGGGCCATCACCTGGAGCATGGGCAACCTATCCGTCATCACCCCATAAAGAAAAGTGTCCATCTCTCCTCCAGGAGTGGTCAACAATGGCTCCTAACCTAGGAGTGGGGCCTCAAAAGCCCCTCCATCATCCATGATGGAATCTGAAATAGCTTGGTCTCGTGAGGGAGGCTACAGGTGCTGGGAGTTTGTACACCGTAACCATGGTAACTACAGATGCTGGGAGTTTGTACACCACAGCCATGGTAACTACAGATGCTGGGAGTTTGGACACCACAGCCATGGTAACTACAGATGCTGGGAGTTTGGACACTGCAACCACAGTAACTACAGATGCTGGGAGTTTGTACACCGCAACCATGGTAACTACAGATGCTGTGAGTTTGGACATTGCAACCATGGTAACTAGAGGTGCTGTGAGTTTGGACACCAAACCATGTTTGTCCATCAGGAATCTATAATACATGGTGGAGTTATGACAATATGGAGCAGACTCTAAATTCTGTCACATGGATCTACATTTGCACACTTTGTCTCTCTCCCTGTCAGTATGCCTCCCTTTGCAAGATTGGTACGGAAGTTCAGTGGGAAGAGAAATCTAACATCTGGCTCTCACCTTGCACAGTCTCTCCCAGCCTCCCAGAACCTCATCCTTTATTCTCTTTCCTCTGGGTGAATTAAGTGAGGGTCCAGCTATATGATTGTCCCACAGCTGGTGCACCTACAGAGGGACAGTCACCACATAAGAGCGTGTTGGCTTCCAGCTGTTCTGAGCCCAAACACTGACCATTATCTTCTACTAGTTACAGAGGGTTCTTGGGTGGACAGAGAGGAGCAGCCATGAAGACAGTGGTCTCTCACCAAGGCAAGAGCCTGCATTTCCCCAAACTGTGCAACTAATTTTATGTAAATTAAAATTTGGCAACCACTATGAAATGGGAAAGAGTATGGTGGAGCTGAGCCCAGGAGAACATGGAAGGATGAGGGAGCATGTTGGTATGTGTGGACCAGGCTTGTGTGGCAGGCTGGGAGGCTCTTAAGAATAGGTAGAACTGGATTGGAAGGATGGCTCAGCTGGCAAGAGTACTTGCTGCTTTTGCAAGTTTGGTTCCTGGCACCAAGATTGGGTGGCTCATTACCACCTGGTACTCCAGCTCCAGGGAATCTAACGCCCTCTCCTGGCCTCTTTAAGTATATGTGTGCACACATATACATAATACACATTTAATTAAAAATTATTTGAGAAAAGAGAATAGTGGTTTATGGTGGCCATGCCTGGGGAGCAGCTGTGGCTGTTGATAGTGCTCACCCTGATGCTGGCACAGATCCTAGTGCCCACAGCCCAGGCAGAGCAGACACTGCGCTCACAGAGCCGTCCCCTAAAGGCAGTGGAGGGGGAATAAACTCATCTGCTTGATGGCAAAGCGAGTGGTGTTTGATGTCACTTTGGGAAAGCACCTTGACAGATGAGAAGCCCCACACAATGACTTTGCTCAAAGGCCAAGATGTCCCTGGATTCTGTAGGTTTTACCCATGATTCTATAGAGCTCATGGCTTAAGGAGCCAGAGGTCTTGTGCGATGTCTCCAGCAAGGTGTAGAAAGCCAAGTACCCTATTGTTGGCTACATGGCCCACAGAACCCATAGGAGGATGGCAGCCCCACCCTGGGCTTCGTGCCTGAAGACCAGCTCTGTTTGCCTGCCCTGCAAGGGTTGCTCCTTGGTGAGATGGGGGATAGGTGTGAGACATCCCATGGAAAAAGCCGCTGAAGCCTCAAAGTCCCCTGCCCTGAATAAAGCAGATGTCTAACTTAACCTGAAAGAAAACAGCAGTAGAGAAGCTAACAGGGCACTGTTGGCGGCCCCTCTACCACTATCCCCTCCCTTATCCTTAGTGACAGGTTGTTCACACTTGGCCAGCTGCCGTCAAGTCCGTTTTTCTCCCCCTACCCCCACCTCAGAGCTGCAGAGCTGACTTGGTCTGCAGGTCTCTGATGTGAGTCGGTGACATATTTGCATTAACATTTGTCGTTTGTCTTCAGGGACAGTCTGGGTGGCCTCAATGAAGGAGACAGTGCACACTTGCGGCTGCCTGATTATCTCCCGCACCTGGTGTAGCTTGCACCTGCCTGGAGCAGCAGGCGGCCTCCTCCATCTGTCAGCCTCTCCATCCTTCTGTGACAGCGTGACTCAGCTGAGGGCGGAACACAGAGGTCAGACCTCTCACCAACCTCAGCCCACTCCGTCCTCAGTGCTCCACCGGGAGCCTGGCGTGGAGTGAGCTCCTTTTTGCCCTTGGTAAGTCTCATTGAGTTCATCCACCTGGAGGCCCTGAGACATCTCTAGGGAGAAAGAAACGGGCAGACAACAGAGGCAGCCATGAGTGCCTTAGAACTGTGCCCGACTCGGGACTGTATGAGCTTGAGCATAACCTCTGGAACCAGAGCCAGTGAAATCCAGACTTGAGTGCTATAGGCTTAGTTAGCTTTAATAGTCAATACAGCCTGGAGCCCTCTGAAGGGAGTCCCAACTGAGGGACTTTACAGGTCTGCTGTGAAATATTATTTTAAGATGTGTTATGTTTGTTTATGCTTTGGAACATTTGTTTTAATGATGCAAAGATGTGTTGTATTCTTTTATGTTGCATTTGTTTAATTCTATGGAGCTGTGATTCTTTGTCTAAAACACTTTATGGTCTAATAAAGAGCAAGGCAGGAGAAGGGGTAGGCGGGGCTGATAGGCAGAGAGAATAAATAGGAGGAGAAACGGGGGAGGGGAGAACCAGCAAGAGAGAACAAGGAGAGAAGGACAATGGGGGCCAGTCATAGAGTAGGAGTGAAAGTAGGATTTACAGAAGAAAAGGAAAAAGCCCAGAGGCAAAAGACAAAAGGGATAATTTAAGTTAAGAAAAGCTGGCTAGAAACAAGCCAAGCCAAGGCCGGGCATTTATAAGAAAGAATATGACTCTGTGTGGTTTATTTGGGAGCTGGGTGGCAGGCCCCCACAAAAAGCCAAAAGAATGAAAAGGGTAAAACAAACAATAGCATTTTGGTATTTCAATGTGGGGCTAGAGTAAAAAATAACCAACAAACCAGGTCGAATTTGTGGGTGGGTGAGCACATCTGTGGGGGAGAGTCCTGACTGATAATTGATGCAGGAACGTCCAGCCCCCCACGGGCGGCACCATCCCTAGTCAAGTGATCCCGGGTGGTATAAGGAATCTAGCTAAGTAGAAGCCTGTGAGCAAGTCGGCAAACAGCAATCTTCCATGGCTTCTGCTCTGAGTTCCTGCTTGAATCCCCACCCTGGCTCCTCCTGTGACGGACTGGGACCTGGAAGTACAAGCAGAAATGCATACTCTCCCCTGTGTCGTTTGGTTATACTCTTTGTCCCGGCAGCAAAATGACACTAGAAGGGAAACTGAGCTCAGCCACCAGCCCAAGGCTTTCGTTTTTACTGTGTCTCCTTCTCAGCAGAAGAGGTGACAGACAGTTAACATGCTGAGGCTGTCCCTCCAAGCTCTTTCTGTGCTGGTTGACATCCAGCGAGGGTGTCACTCCTGAACGGGAGATAAAACACACAGGTTAGCTCATTAGAGAACAGGGGTGTGCTCTTTGCATGTCATCACTTCCAAAATCTTTCTCTCAAAGGGATGCTTGTCTGATCCATACCAATAGAAGCAGCATACATATATATGGATATATATATCCACAAACAATGGCTATATAGTGAATAAATCCCCAAGGCAGAACCGAACAGTTCTTTATGACCCAGCCTTGGCTCTGATACCCCCTTACACATTCTCCAATCCATATCTTGCCTCAGCTTCTTCTTTATTGAGCATTTTGGTGGAACGGGTAAAGGTGGGACGTGCCCTGGGGTGCAGAGCTCATAGTGACGATCAGTGTGTAAGACAGGGAGTGCCAATGACATGGTACAAGACAACATTACCAATGACGTCACACCTGTACTGGCTGATTCTTGTCCATCTTTTCTAGTCTTGGGTGTGCCATTTTATAAACTCCCAAAGCCAGTTTTCTAATAGCTCTGAAGTGTACTTTCTGTAAACATTCCTTTCAGACGACGGCGGTGGGATGTCTATTTCATCATCAATCACTTCCTTCCTCAGGCCCCCACGTTACTCTCGTGACCACACAGCCAATCTGCTCTGGCATTTCTTTCTAATGTGCTGACTTCCTAGCAGGAAAGATTGAAATGCCCTTGAGACTTAAGGATCTTCTTTAAAATGCTATTATCTTCAAAGTAATAATTGGCTTAACCTATATAAAATACGTATGCACTTTCTTGTCTACCACAAGATTTTACCATAGTCCTTTTTAAAATTCTTTGTCGGCACTATAATGAATTAAACAGAGTAATTTTGCTTTGCCATCAATATGTGATTTTTCTCCCTGCTCTCCCCTCAGCTTGCCTGCAGAATGATAAAAGCTATAGGCTAAAGACTGTTCTTTCTGAGAAATGACAGCCCAGAAGGACAGTTCTGAGTGCTGGCAGTGAGGACCACACCTGTTCCTCTAATCACTGCTCCTGTAATGAGCGTGTTCCTGGCTGCCGGCTTTTCAGAGTTGCTAACCCACCTCTGGGAGTGGAGGCCTGTCAGGCGGAGTGAAGAAGCAGCAGGCAAGATCCTAGCTCCCTTCTCACCCAGAAGCGAAAAACTTTCTTAAGAGTAGACAGCCATGCAGGGTCTGGAAACTTCAGAACTGGTTATGCAGACACAATGTGACAGACAGAGAGAAACATTGTTTCTGAAGGTGCCAAGTGTTTGTTGATTCCTTCTTTAAGGCACTATCATGATTTGTCATTTGCTGCCCTGGAAGCATCCGCTGAACCAGGCCTCCAGCCCTTGGTTTTTGAGAAACACAATCTCACTGCATAGTCAGGCTGGTTTGGAATGTCTTGTGTCACACAGGGTTGTCTGACACTCCCCATTATCTTTCCTATGTCTCCCTGGGGCTGGGCTTATAGACAGGTGCCACAAAGCCCAGCTAATGGCTCTGTTTTTGAAGGTCATGCAGGAAAGCCCTTTGTGTTAGCTTTCTGTTGCTGTGATAAAAATACCACAATCAACAGCAACTTAAGGAAGAAAGAGTTTATTTTGGCTTTTGGTGAAGCTCCAGAGGGATATAGTCCAACGTGATGCGGGGAGACATAGCAACAGGCCATGGGAACAGAAAACTGGCCAGTCACACACATCTCCACACACAAAACAAAGAGCAGCAATTGGAAGTGTGGAGATGCTATTAACCCTTAAATCCCACCCCTGTGACACATTTCCTCCTGCCTGCAGGGCTCCATCTCCCAAAGGTTCCATAACCCTCACAAATAGTGCCAATAACCAGGGACCAAGTGTTCAAATACTTGAAGCTATGAGGGACATTTACTCTTTCAAACCAGTAGTTCTTTCCCTATATCTTGACAGCATCTTTAATGCACTGTCGTGCAAACTGGGTAGAACTCAATGGGGCCTTCACTGAGCCCACAGGATTCATGAGAGACGTTGCATGGGAAACCCTAACACAGGCAATGATGTTTGGATGTGAAATGTCTCCCATAGATTTATGGTTCTCAGTGAGTGGTACAATGAGGATGGTTGTGGAACCTTCAGGAGGCGGAACCTTATTGTAAGAAGTACATCTCTGGGCCTGGGTTGGGGTTTTATAGCCATCCCACATTTCCTGTTTAGTGCTTCCTGGGTGTAGACACAATGTGACCAGCCACCCCACACCCCTGCATGTCAAGTACTTTCTGTTGTACTCTTCCTGGGATGTTCTGAGATCCTTAGGGCTGGAAAAGGCCCTATTCCAAGCTGTCTGAAAGAATGACCCACAGGTATTGCTGGTGTCTGTAGAAGGAACAGTGGGCTGCGTTCCTGCTGCCCAGCTCCCGGCTGCCTGGCTAGCTTATGCCCCGAAATAACAACACACAAACTGTATTCATTTAAACACTGCCTGGCCCATTATATCTAGCCTCTTCTTGGCTCTCATATCTTGCTTAACCCATTTCTAATAATCTGTGTAGCATGTCTGACCTGGCGGCTGGCTCCATGGCGTCTCTCTCAGAGAGGAGAGGCATGGCGACTGCCTAACTTCCCTTCTTCCCAGCATTCTGTTCTGTTTACTCTACCCACCTATGTTCTGACCTATCAGGCCCAGCAGTTTCTTTATTAATTAACCAATGAAAGCAACAGATAGACAATTGACTTTCCCACATCAGGTGTCTCTGCTGGTCATTCAGTTCCGCTCAGCCCCCGCCCCCCCCCACACCCCCAGCTCAGCTTCCAAAATCATTGCACGAGGCACTGGAACTCACATGACCATATTATTGATGCCTTTGTCTCTAGCCTTTTAAATCTTGAATCCACCTAGGTGATCGAGTGTCCTCTTGAGTCTGACCTTTCTAGGCCTATTATGTTCTGCGGATGTTTTCATCCCTAGGTATTAACTCCCCAGGTCTGGCCACACAGACCCAGGTCCTCACTGTAAACCACTGGTAATTTTGCACGCTTGTTCACTTCGATGTGTTTATCATCTTGGCCAAAATAGTCTCCCAGAAAAATTATTTGCTGAAAAATTCTGCTTTTAATATTCAAAGAACTCCCATGCATGTGTCTCTTCTATGACCTGAAACTCCCTTTTTCAGGGCTGGTGAGAGGGCTCAGTGGTAAAAGGTATTTGCTGCTCTTGCAGAGGACTCAGGTTCGGTTCCAACCCCAGGGAACTGGACAACTTCTTTAGGCCTCCATGGCTACCTGCCCATATGCTCACAGATATGCACAAATAAGTAATAAAATGAATCTTTAAAAATAAAATAAAACACTTTTCTTCAAGATTAAATATAAAACTTTAATTAAAATATAGGAGGCAATAAAATAAAACTCTAATCCTTTTATATAGTCAATGAAATGAAATAGAAAGAAAGGCACAGTGGATTCTTTTTAATGGATCTATCCAATCTCTAAAAACGATTTCATTATCTTTCCTCAAATAAGCGGGCTTGGATAATGCTGCTGCTTCTTTATGGAAGCTAACGTTTTCCAGTAAAGTTATTATTCACTCAGTCAATAGTAAAATAATTTAATCAGCCAAAGAAAATGCTGCCTCTGCAGTTAATGTCTGGTCTGCTAATGAACACACACCCCTCTGCAGACCACAGCCACTGCTTGTTTCTGCCCCATTTAGTTTCATGTGTTTATGTGGGAGCTGAGAAATATTTCTAATTCTGTCAGCAACGGGGGTCCGGCTGTGCAGCCCTCCAGTCCCCAGCATCAGCTGTAGTGTTCCCAGCTTAGATCTCCAGTCTCCACCCACTGACACAGAGCTGTTCTATACAGAAGTTGTGCAAACATGATAGAGTTCGTGTGACGAGTGTGTGCATACATACACTCATACACATACTCAGCATACACACACATACATACTCACACATATGCATATATACACATACTGACACATACACATATACACTTACACACATACTCAGCACACACATATACACACATACTCACACATACGAATATACACACATGCTTACACATATACATATACATTACACATACATACTGATACATACACATATACACACACATACTCAGCACACACATATACACACATACTCATACACATACATATACATACATACACATATACACACATACTACTCAGTGTTCACATATACACACATACACACACATACTGTCTTAGTGAGGGTTTCAATTGCTGTGAAGAGACACCATGACCATAGCGACTTTTATAAAGGGAAACATTTAATTGGGTTGCTTACAGTGTCAGAGGTTTAGTTCATGTCATCATAGTGGGACATGGCAGCACACAGGCAGACATGGGCTGGAGAAGGAACTGAGAGAGAGGTCTGCATCTTGATCTGCAGGGAACAGAAGAAGATACTGTTTACTGGGTATAGCTTGAGCATATAAGATCTCAAAGCCCACCCTCACAATGACACACTTCCTCCAAAGAGGCCACGCCTACTTCAACAAGGCCACACCTCCTAATAATACCACTCCCTATGACCAAGCTTTCAAACACATGAGTCTATGGGGGCCATGCCTATGCAAACCATCCTACATACTCAAACACACACATATTCAGCACACAATACACAGTCACATATACATATGCATACACATACGGTTCTTCACACATATACACACAAATATATTAAAGCACATACATACACACATGCATATACACACATGCACATATACACATACATTCCCACCTGCATACACACACGGTGGCCTCTCTTTAGCCTCCACAGCTGCACTTTTTGCATCTTGCACGCTGTGATTAATGTGTCTAATGTTCTCATGCGCGGGCTGCTTGCTTGGCCTTCTTAAAAGATAAGTAAGCTAAAGAAAACTTTTTAGATGTATTTATTTTATTTTATATTTTATTTTATGTGTGAGAGTGTTTTGTTGCATGTATATCTGTTTGCAGCATACATGCCGGTGCCCTCAGAGGCCAGAAGAAGGCATCAGATCCCCTAGAACCAGAGCTACAGATGGTTGTGAGCTGCCGTGTGAGTGCTGGGACCTGAACCCAGCTCCTCTGCAACAGCAGCCAATGCTCTTAACTGTAGCTGCTTTTTTTTTTAAACTCTTTTACTTTTTGGTTGTTGGGGGGTCTGCCACTCAGCTACCAAATAATCACACAGAGACTTATTCCTGCTAATAAATGCCCACCTTAGCTTGGCTTGTTTCTAGCCAGCTTTTCTTAAATTATCCCATCTACCTTTTGCCTTTGGGCTTTACCTTTCTCTTTTCTATATCCCTTTCTTTCCTTCTTATGCCATTTCTGGCCGGGTGGCTGGGTGGCCCTGTGGCCCTGTGGCCATGTGGCCGGGTGGCTGGGTGGCCCTGTGGCTGTGGCCATGTGGCCGTGTGGCTGGGTGGCCCTGTGGCCATGTGGCCGGGTGGCTGGGTGGCCCTGTGTCCCTGTGGCCATGTGGCCGGGTGGCTGGGTGGCCCTGTGGCCCTGTGGCCATGTGGCCGGGTGGCTGGGTGGCCCTGTGGCCATGTGGCCGTGTGGCCGGGTGGCTGGGTGGCCCTGCGGCCGGGTGGCTGGTGGCCCTGTGGCCCTGTGGCCGGGTGGCCGGGTGGCTGGGTGTGGCCCTGTGGCCGTGTGGCCGGGTGGCTGGGGCGTGGCCCTGTGGCCGTGTGGCCGGGTGGCTGGTGGCCCGGGGTGGCTGGGTGGCCGTGTGGCCCTGTGGCCGTGTGGCCGGGTGGCTGGTGGCCATGTGGCCGTTGGCGGGGGTGGGTGGCTGGTGGCCAGCCCTGGCGTCCTCTTCCCCTTCTTTTTCTCTTTCTATTTATCCTCTCTGCCTGGCAGTCCCACCTGTTCTTCTCCTGCCTCACTATTGGCTGCCCAGCTCTTTATTAGACCAATCAGGTGTTTTAGACAGGCAAAGTGGCAGAGCTTCTCAGGGTTAAACAAATGCAGCATGAAAGAATGCAGCCCATCTTTAACTAACATTCCAGTGGTTAACTCACTCACCACTGAGCAGTGTCTCCAGCCCTACAGATACCTTTCCCCAAGATCTGCATTTGGCTGTGAAACACTAACTGGAGAACCATTACCTCAAAGATTAGCAGACCCATTTTTGGAAAGAGTTCTTGTTGTAGACACCAAAACAAAGCTTCATCAGACTTTATGAAAGAAAAGAAACCAGGGAAGCTCCATCATATTAAAAAATGTATGTTTTGGCGGTTTCTACCCAACAGTCACTAAGGGAATATTTGTCATTAGGAGTTGAAGGAAAAGTTTCTGAGCTAAAATAAATACCATTATGTACATATCAGCACCAGAATGTGGGTAAATTCAAAGAATGAAAGTCAGGATCCGGTGGTGGCCCATCAGGTCAACTTGGCACAGCTGGGAAGAGGGAGCCTTGATTGAAGAATTGCCTCCAGCACACTGGCCTTGGGCGTGTCTGCAGGACATTTTCTTGATTGATAGTTGATGGAGGAAGGCCCAGCCACTGTGGGTAGTGTCACCCCTAGGTAGGTGGGCCTGGGCTGTGTAAGAAAAGTCCTGAGCACAAGCAGGAAGAAGCTGGTACGCATTGTTCCTCCATGGTCTTTCCTGCTGTGACTTCCCTCAGGGATGGGCTGTGACATGGAAGTGTAAGCCAAATAAACCCTTTCCTCCCACACTTTTGGTCACAACAGAAGGCAAACTAGAACAACCATTGGTACCAAGAAACTGGAGCATCTGTGACAGACATGACCGTGTTGTTTTACAAAGGCTTGTGGAAGCATTTGGAACTTTAGACTGGGAAAGTGTCTCAGTTACTTTTCTATTGCTGTGAACAGACCAGGACCAAGGTCTCTTGTAGAAGGAAGCATTTAATTGTGAGCTTGCTTAGAGTTTCAGAGGGTGATTCCGTGACCATCATGGTGGGGAGCATGGCAGAAGGCAGGCATGGTGCTGGAGCAGTAGCTTAGAGCTCACATCTGATCCATAAGTTGGAGGGAGGGAGATGGGAAGAGAGAGGAAGAGAGGAGAACAAAGGAGAAGAGAGGAGAGACTGGGCCTGGAAACCTCAAAGCCCACCTCCAGTGACACACCTTCTCCAACAAGGCCACACCTCCTAATCTTTCCCCAAACAGTTCCGCCAGTTAGGGAGCAGACATGCAGACACACGAGCCTGTGGAGTCCATTCTTATTCAAACCACCACAGAGAGCCGTTGGTGCTTAGAAGTTGATGGGATGTTCTGTGGGCGCTTGGAAGGTAACACAGAGAGAAATGCAGACAAAGGGTCTGGCTTGTGAAGTTTCAGAGGGATGTCAAGACTCTACCAGGGGTATTTATTCAATATTTTTTTGATGAGGAATCTATGGGATGCTTTACTGGGACACTAATGCTGCTCAGCTGGGGCTGGGAAATCACCTGTGATTAAGAGGAGACCAGCATCATTGAAACGAAATCTTCTGGGAGAACTTTCTCAGGGTCAGCACTCAGGAGTTATGGTCTGGGGCGGGGGAGGGTGCATGGTTGCATTTCATGTTGGCAGTAGAACTTGGTCGTGTGAGAGCCTCCCAGGTGACTTTGGTGGCGTGAAACCTGTAGAGCTGAAGGCATCATGGAGAGGAGCTGAGACTTGGCACAACATGGCAGGGTCAGAGTCTTTGAAGAGAGACCAAGAGAGCCATTGGTGAAGGGGCAGCCTCAGTTGTAGTGGAGGCCCCAGGATCCTGGAGATCCAGGACCACAGGACATCACCAAGAGCAGTGGAGGCTGTGGAGTGGAGCTGTGTGCTTGTCAGCCAAGTTGTGGGTGTTATGGATGACAGAGGACAAGAGGTGGGGATAGCTAGCCAGATAGTAGATGATAGATTGATAGATGACAGGTTGATAGATGACAGATAGATGAGAGATAAGTAGATAGATGACAATAGATAGATGGTAGATAGAAGATAGATAGAGATAGAGAGAGAAAGAGAGATGTAGATAGATGGTATTTAGAGAGATAGATGGGAGATAGATGAATGATAGATAGATAGATAGATAGATAGATAGATAGATAGATAGATAGATAGATAGATGATAGATGGTAGACAGACAGTAGATATATGAACTGCTTGGCTCTCCTTCCCAAGCTCGTATGTAACAGTATATTTCCTATCTGACAAAGGAAGACCCATCTCATCCCCACTCAGAAAACTAGCATTATATCCAATCACATTTGACACATGGGACTAGCGTGTGTTGCTTTAAATGAAGCAGATGGAAAGGTATGGGGCACTGGCTGATACAGAAACCTAAAATAAAGAACCAGCAGCATCCATAGAAATTCTCTTTATCCCAATCTACTTATCAGTTTGTATTGACTACGATTTCATATACATGTATACTTTTAAAGAAGATTTTCAAGTGGTGTGTGTGTGTGTGTGTGTGTGTGTGTGTGTGTTGGTGCTTGCAGGCCACAGGGTTGCCATGGAGGTCAGAGGATGATTTGTGGGTCTCTGCTCTCTCCACCATGTGGAACCCCAGGAATTAAACATAGGCTTGACAACAAGAAGCACCACTGGCCCGTCTTGCTGTCCCTGAACGTGGCCTTTTTAGCCTAAGTTCCTCACTCGGCACGACACCTTTGAAGTTCAGCTATGGCACTGCACCCTCAGAAGGGTTCTTTCTTTCTTCTTAAAACCAATATTTATTTTATGTTTCTGTGTGTCTGGGCTCTGTGTGTGTGTCTGGCTCCTATAGAGGTCAGAAGAGGGCTCTAGAGTTGCAGTTGGTTATAAGCAGCTGTGTGGGTGCTAGGAACTGAACCCTCGGTCCTTCAAAAGAGCAGCCTGTGCTCTTAACCACTGAGCAACCTCTCCAGCCCCTTGATTTTCCTAATAGTGTCTGATATTTAGTCATATGTACGCCCTCCAGTTTACCAGTTCATTTGCAAACATCGTTACCAGTACAAATCCATTCTAAAATTTAAAAAAATAAATGAGCAAGGATGATTCGTTTCTGTCAAAGGCCTGGGGATGAACTGTCCCTAGTGGTCTAGCTATGTCCTCTACAGCTCTGATCTTGGAGCCACTACTGGCAGAGTGACATATGTTTATTGCTGGTATATATGATATGTTTTCTCAGGTTGATGAGCTAGCTTACAATAAAAATGATGTTGCTGAATCTTCCAAGAATCCTCATTATTTTTCTCTACCTTCCAGAGAAGTTTAGGTATCTGCCAATACCTAAAATCTGATTTTAAAGTGATCTCCGACTATGCACTTGACTCAGGGGTAAAAATCAAGACAGGGAATCTGGGCAAGTGTGGGAGAAACACTAATCTGCTCCCGAATGTGGAGCTAGGCTTTGTGTACATCTGTTATTTTCTAACGCTTCGCCATTTGAGACCATAGCCCAAGGTTGGGATAATGAGGTTGGAAGACCAGCCTATCACCATGTGGGTAGCTCACCAACACACCCTCCAGTTGTTAGACGGTGACTGTGTCTAGCTTCAGTTGACAATGATAAGTAAACAAATAACATCAACCATATTGCTCCCAGCCTAATGGTTTGTCTAATTAATTTATTTCCAGGCACACCAAATATAATTTGATGTCCTAAGACAGTTGTGGTGGGGACAGTAGTATCTAATAGTCTCAGAGTCCATCAGCATCAGCCTGTAGGCAAATCTGTGGGTTGTTTTCTTGAATAACAATTGGTGTAGGAGGGCAGAGCTCCCTGTGGGAGGTGCCACCCTGGGTAGATCATCCTGGGCCATTCTCCCATTTTATAGACGATGCATTGGGAACTCCTAACCAGGAGCACAGTGAGGGGTGATTTCTAGGCACCCTTTTGCATGTAGAGTGCGTATCTGTGTGTGTGTGTGTGTGTGTGTGTGTGTGTGTGTGTGTGCATGCACACACATTTTCTTGGATGGCTGCCCCATTTTATTTTCGCTCATGACCCTTTCAAGAAGACTACAAGGATGAAGCCGAGGTCCTAAGTTCCATACCCTTAACAGATGTGGAAGCGTCCGCTTGTAGCTGTCTCTGCAGTGAGAGGACTAGCCAGATCCACATTTTGGATGTCCTCAAAGTGGGCACAACACCGCAGTCTACAGCAGCCTTGGTTCCCGGCCAAGGAAGCAGCTGAGCTTCTGAAGGCAGGAGCCAGGGCTTGTGTCTGCTTGGGAGAAGTGTTGGCTCCATCAGCACAGGCATCACAGTGGGCTGGAGCAATTGCAAATTAGACCTTCTCATTTGCAGCTCTCTCCCTAACAGCTGTTTAGAGCCAGCTCTCAGCCGCGTCGGCTGTAGACTCTGGGAACCGTGCTTGTTTCTTACACAGACCTGGAGGCAGCAGGGAGTTCAGCATGGTCTCCAGACCGTAGGGAACACACTGGGCAGCTCTTCCACACTGTCCCTTTTGGTTTGTTCCGTGGCCATGATCGCTCGTCAGTTTACTGTAGCAGATACTGGGTCCTTCCCCGTGTTGTTCAGGTGATCTTAGCCAAGCCTCTTGAGTTTAAATTTTCTCTGATTAAGCAGAACAAGGCTCTGGGTTTCCCCAGGGTTACTGTGTAGATGATGGGAGTTGATATTTATACTTCAGTGAGGGAGCCTACAGCAGATGAGGCCAGGAAGTATGTAGCTGTCATCATCTTGAAAGATAGACAGGGGAAACCAGAGCACTGTGGGAGTAACTATGGAGATCTGGAATGTTTTGGGGAGCCAGGGAAGCCTTCTGATTTAGGGAGTATATGTGTGTTGTTAGCATACATTTATTCTAGATAATATTGCATGCCACTATGACTTTTGTACATATATAATGCATTTTAATCATATTCACCCCATTGACCTCTTTTATCTCCCTCCGACACCTGCTGACCTCTTCTTCCCTGCTAGAGGTGATGCGGTAAGCAGAGATTTCATAACCAGTTAGGAAACACGGAGCAGGCGTCCTGAGATGGCTGCAAAGGTTCAGACTTGGATGGCCCCTGACACCACCTTTTTCTTCTGCTAAAGGCGGTTAACAATACCTTGTGGTTGCTGTGGGGCTCTTCCAATGCTTGTGTCGTGTTTATAAACACGCTCAACTCTGCAAACTTTGAGGAAGTGAGCTGGTAGAAGGCTACTACTTTCAGCGCAGGGCTCAGCAGTGACGTAATCCACATTTGGGGCCAGATGGTGCTGGGAATGGTTTAGCCCGTGGAGCTGCTTAGCCACATTCCTGGTTTGATCAAAAATGTTTCCAGACCTGGAGGGAGAGCTCAGTGTATAGTGTCCTTCCAAATGACACTCGTTCAATTCCCAGCACCCAGTAATAGGCAGCTCACAACCTGCAACTCCAGTGCCAGGAGACCCACCTCCCCACACAGTTAAAGTTAAGAATAAAATCTTCAGGAAAGTTTCTACATGTGCCTACCCTTCTGCCTGCTGTAGGGAAGTCATTCTAACGATCTTACCCCAGAAGCTCACAGCATCTATGCCGAATAAACCAGTTTCTTCTTCCAAGTTCAATGTCAGGAGAGAATAAAAACAAGCAAGTAATAATAAAATCAAAGTCAACCTGTGCCTTGCCAGGGTCTAGGGGGGTCATAGGGATGATGTACACTTTACCTCATGGTAATAAACTGAACAGAAGCCAATTGCCCAGCATCCCCCATGCTGAATGGTTCTAGGTAGAACTGGCCAAAACAGAAATCTGCACAAGAACTGGAGTTGGCCACTACACCAAGGGGCTCTGGGGTCTAAAGGAGGGATGAGCCCAGACAGGGGTGCACAGTTCACTCCAGCATCTGAGGTCTGATGGAGGATGAACCCTGGCTGAGGGAACTCTGACCTTTTACAGCCCCAGCCTGTTGATTGGATCTTGCAGTGAGGTGGGGGTGGGGCCACCTTCCACAGACTCCAGCTTCCTCTTCAGGATAGTCCTTTCATACCTGAGCATGCTCATCTTATCAGACTCCCCCAGCAAGCTCAGGCAGCATCAGCAGCACTTTCGGAGGCCTGCAGGACTTGTGACTCTCTCTTCTATGGCCTCGCCGCTCAGCTCAGCTTCCCCTGTGACTGAGCGATATGAAATTTCTCTATCTCCATCCCTTACTCCACATCGCTTGCTGTGGTTGTGTGATTGAGATTTGATGGCCGTCCTCTCTGCCTCGGCCTCCTCTGGGATGAGCATTTCGGGGGTCACTGCCATCTAAGACATCGTGAGTCACGTCCGTCCCAAGGGAGGGTATCTGGGATGTGACTCAGAGCAGAGGCTGAGCAGATGGGGCCAACAGTCAACCTCCTTCCTAATTCAATAGGCAGTAATAGATTTACCCAACCCTGAGAGAGGGCATGTCTGTTCTAGAAGTCAATTTGTCTGGCTTACAACAGAGGATGTAGACTAAGTAGAAAATGAACTCTTTCCAGGCCAAAGAAGCGAGGCTTTAGAACCCATGAGCCCCAGATTTAAGGCTGGTTGGGATGGTGAGTTCAGCAGCATGGGGCCCATCATGCTCCCACTGAAAGTGGCTTGGTCCTCTATCAGTCTTAGTTCACCCTTGCCAGCACTGAACGAGAGCAGTGGATTCTGACGTGTCGTTCAGGTAAGAGATGATGGAAAAAGGCATTGAGCAAGAGGAAGGGGAAAGAGGCAGATGGGGCAGAGAGCAAGGGATTTGTTACTGAACCCATGAGTGTCCTGGTGATTGGAGTTCAACTCTTGGGAGTTTTGGGGAACAGTGTAGAAGCTATGTCTCACTGGGGTTGCTGAGTTTTGAGCAGAGTGTTGGTCTAACTTCTGACATGCACTGTGAACCTCCTCCACACATGGTAAAAGACCTGAACCCTACAGATGCAGGCATTGGCAGTAGGAAACAGTCCAGCATGACTTAAGATGCCCGGGCTCAGGGCAACACACCAACAGGCGCCGAAGCATCTGGTGCTCTCTGGGCCTCCAGATTTTGTGCATATGGTTCAAGACCAAGACAGAAATCAGATCTTAGAAGAAGAACATTAAAACAAAAATTGTGGCTTGTGTTGGGTCTAATCTCAGGGAAAGCAACAATTACCACCATCTTTAAGTCCTCAGTCCTTCATACCAAAGCCTTTCCCACCCGTCTTCCTCTGGCTACCTGTGCACGGTGAAGTGTGTGCTGTGTTACTTGCTCCGTTTGTTTATTTTATATTATTCGTCGCTTGGCATCCTCTTCAGATGTAATGAGCACACACCCTCCCCTTCTCTTGATCAGAAATGTGTCACTGGGCCAGAGAAAAATGGCCGTCATTGGAAAATGTCACAAAGCAACAATGTTTCCATTTGTTTTGTGGCGCTAGAACAGAATACCCTAGGCTGAGCAGCATATTAAGTAAAGAGATTAGCTGGGCTTGTGATCGTACTGGCCAAACTGGCCAAACAGCACGATGCTAGCTCATGATAAGGAGCCCCTCACTGTGTCACAGCATGGCAGAAAAGCAGGAGGGAAAATAGGCACAAGCAAAGAGACCAAGTAGCTGGGGGAGCCTTGACTTAGAGCGAGGGAACTGTTCTAGTCTCGGGAGACTGAACCAACTCCCAGTGTGTGGACATTACTTTCCTCTCTCCCAAGGGCTCGCCTAGTAAAAGGACCATGACCAGGGTATTGGGTCATTCTGAAGTTCCATCTTTCCCTCTGGCTGGGCAGTCAACTGCCGCATTGAGATCCTGATGTCCAAAGTGCTCTCTTTGTCTGTCTCTGTCTTTCTGTCTCTCTCCCTCTTGTTATCAACCACTGCACTTCTCCCTCACTGTCATGCCCCTGGAGGTCTGGGCCCAGCGACTTCTTGAAGTGCTGAGCTGAATTCGTGTCCACTGGAATTGCTTTGTACTCTCCAGCACCTGGGCCGGAGTTTTGATTCAGGGGCGTGGTGGGCTCTGCTACTATTATCTAGAACCTTTTCTAAACATGAGATACAGAAGTTCCCTACCCACCCTGCCATCCAACATCAGCACTTAGGAAACATGCATTTATTTCTTTGTGATTTTGCCCATTTATTTATTTTTTTGTGTTTGTTCATTTAAAATTTTTATTTATTGAGCAGTGGTGGCACATGCCTTTAATTCCAGCACTCGGGAGGCAGAGGTAGGTGGATCTCTGTGAGTTCAAGGCCAGCCTGCTCTTCAAGAGCTAGTTCCAGGACAGGATCCAAAGCTACAGAGAAACCTTGTCTCGAAAAACAAAACAAAAACAAAAAAAATGTATTTATCCTATGCATGTGTCTGTTTGTTAATGTGGACACGTATATCCCATGGCACATGGGAGTCAAGGGACATCTTTCAGAACTCTGTTCTCCTGTTCTGTTGAAACAGGTTTGTTTTTTCCTACAGGACTGCATACTCTAGGCCAGCTGACCCATGAACATCCAGGCTGTCCTCCTGTGCCCACCTCCTGTCTAGCTGTGGAAGTGCCAAGACAGACAGAGTCACGACCACATCTGGCTTTTCATGTGGGTTTGGGCACTGATTTCTGGTCATGAGAGGCTTGTGCAGCAAGCTCCACCCACCTCCCGAGCCTCTCGCTGGGCCGTGTGTTCACATCCTGGAGGCACAGTCTTGCTTGTCAGTCTAAGCTTGCCTGGAGCTCTCTATGTGCTTCAGCTCAATTCCCACTCATGGTCGTCTTGCCGCTGCATGCCAAGTGTTGGGAGTGCGGGCATGCACCACTGCATCTGGCCTCGCAGCATTGAGAGAGAACCAAACCTGAGTCTGTTCTGAATCAATTACGTGAAATGCCTTGGAATTGGAACACGGCATTGGCATATTTAACAGGTTCCCTGCTGAGTGCAGTAAGCAGCAAGGGTCAGAACGACCCCACGGGACAGCAGACCCTGGAGGGTGGCACGTGTGATGCTGGGAGGGTTAGTGACAGCTGTCTGGACTTGGAAGAATTCATGATCCTGTCAATCTGGGGGGCGACCACAATTTTATTCCCACTGGGTTTCCAAGTGAGGTGGCCTCTGTTTGAGGGGAGTTTCAGCCTGAGGTCAGTTTTAAGGGTGGCAGGATAGCAAGCCCCACCTCACCTGTAAGTCCACTGAGTCTCCACCATGATTCAGTCAGAGCTTACGATCCACAGACTTCAAATCCCTGCGATAACCACTTCATGACACACAAGCCCATCATGTCCGACGTCGCAGCCACAGCTGGTCTCCTGTGTTGTGTGGAAGCTTACCTGGTGGGCCACGCACACTCAGTTCAAATTCCTGCCGGCAAGAAGGAAGATGCATTAGAGATTACAAAACTAATTTAGCCTCATTAATCAAGATAATGTTAATTGTTCCCGTCTTCTTAATGAAGGAGCACTAATGTGTGCAGAAATACTTCACCCAAGACAACCTAGAAGTTACCTCCTCCAGGGCCCGTGCTCATAATGAAGGCTTTTCTGGGGGAACCAACTCAGTGCTCTGTGAACCCTGCCTGGGAGGCCAGGATGCATGGGAAGGCAGAGCTCTGGTTCCAGGAGACTCCAGGCTAGTGAAGAAAGGCTTCATTTAGATTATCTGTAAAAGTCAGAAGTTAGACCAGGGTGCAGGCGACAAGTGGATTAGCCTGTCACCCAGTGCTTGGTAGGATGGAAGCGTAAAACGGTGAGAGCAGGGCCAGCCTGGGCTACATAGTAAGACTCCTGTCTCAAAAAAATAGAAATTAGGGCCAAATAATGCCATATATATATGTGTGTGTGTGTGTGTGTGTGTGTATAAAAGAATTACGGAACTCTGTGTGTGTGTGCACACACACACATGTGCCAATGCTCACATACCATAGCATGTATGTGGTGGTCAGAGGAAGACAATTTCAGGCATTGATCCAAAGCCTCTCTCTCATGTAGTCCAGGCTATCTCGCCAGCCAGCTTGCAGGGGTCCTCCTGGCCCTCCCTTTCATCTCTCTGCAGGAGTGCTGAGATTATCGACATGCCCTGCCACATCCAGATGTCACATGAGCCTGATCTCAGGCCCCATGTTGTCCAGAAAGTGCTCCACTCACTGAGCCATCTCCCCAGCCCTAGACTCTTTTTGTCAGGTCAGGTGGCTCCACGAGCAGATTGGTTGCTAGTTCAACTTCCTCTGGCGTGTTTCTTATCACTGCAGAGGCAAAAGACTTGGAACACTCAAGAGGTCATTGATGGCGAGGCCAGACCATCACAGGTGCTTTAGAACTGGTACCCAGCAAGCCCGGGGCAGCTGTCTAACCCTTGGAGGAGTTACTGATATGGTTCAGGTAGAGGGTTCTAGCGAACTCTGAAGAACCGAGGGACCTCTTCCCAGTGTGCCTATGGAGCCAGTGCACATAGCAGTAGTTGCCGTTTCCTCCTAGATCCTTCCCGCAGGCTTCCCAGGGCCGTCCCTCTCTGCCAAGCCCTTAAGAACAACACCAAGACCAGGGGCGGTCACCCAGTCAGGAAAGCACAGGACCCAAGTTTGACATCCTGCATCTGTAACCCCAGTTCTGGGGAGGCAGAGGTAGGTGGGTCTGGGGACTCACTGGCCAGCCAGCTTAACCTAGCTGAGCCCATGAGTTCCAGAGAAAAGTTTTGTAGAGCCACTACTCAAATACAAGGTGGAGAGCATCCTGGGGAAAATACCCGAGGCTGACCTCTGCCGCTCCATAAATCCATAAATAAAATGTAAGCGGGTGCTACTGGTATGTCTTACTGAAAACCTCCCTCTGCATTTGGAGACCAGGAGTCCTGACTCACTCACTCCTGTGTGTCTCCAAACCCAGAGTGGCACCAGGCATGAGCTGGCACCTAGGACTTGTTGCTAGCACAGCCGAAAGCTTTTCTAACCCTTCTTCTCTTTCCCCACTTGCTATTCTTTTTTTTTTTTTTTTTTTTTTTGGTTTTTCGAGACAGGGTTTCTCTGTGGCTTTGGAGCCTGTCCTGGAACTAGCTCTTATAGACCAGGCTGGTCTCGAACTCACAGAGATCCGCCTGCCTCTGCCTCCCGAGTGCTGGGATTAAAGGCGTGCGCCACCACCACCCGGCTGCTATTCTTTTTTATAAGTAAAGTTTGTTCCCACACAATTCCAACCCATGAACTATATTTTTTGACTCACCTCCACTTTGCCCCTACTAGCCTACCCCATTTCCCCCTTTAACTAGTTGGGTTTTGTTTAGTGTGCCACAGAATTTAGTCAGGGCTGTCTCTTTGTTCCTGGGTTTGGAACTGGCTATTGGCGCTTGGGGATTCACCAGTGCATACAGAACTGGACACCAAGCCTCCCTGGCTCTTAGAATCCATCCATTATCAACAGGTCAATGGTATGTGTGAGGCCCTGTGGGTCCCTTCTCCCTTCATGGCGACTCTGAGGAGGGCTGACTTCTGTGCACCCAGCGCCACTTCACACCACTACTGAGCTCCTGGGCCCCACATACGTGTCCACTTAGGAGATTTTTTTTTCAGCCCCTTTCCAATCCTGTGGATTTTACGTTATTCCTGTCTCCTTTTCTGGAATATTCCCTGAGCCTCTAGAGAGTGGTAGAAGTGTCTTGTCCAGCCTTGGCCCTCAGCTGACCTCTATTCTCAGCATCCTGTACAGTCACTGACCCAAAGAGCGGTGTCCCTGTTTAGGACTGCACCGTGGATGCCTTTGTATTTTGTGCCTTTGCACTCAATTCATCCAGGCTACTTCCAACAAAAAGGTCAACCTCCAACGCTTTGTAATTTTGATTTCTGGGGCTTGGCGAATGTCTGCATGTAGTTCCACTTGTGCAGAAGTGAAATAAAGACAGATGGCTCTCTCCAAAGAGATGAAAATGCACCAAAGCTTTAGTTATTCCCCAGCCCTCTTGGGTCCAAAGAAAGACTCTCTTAGTGACTCGGGAATGGGAGGAAATATCTGTCTCTGGACAAGAAATAGGGCGCAGCTCATCTCTGGGCACTAGCAGGTACACTCAGAGGTCACATTTCACACAGCAGATGCGATTTCATTATGAAATAGAGCAGAATGACTTGGGAACAGAAATCTGGTTCAGGAAGCCTTGAAGTCGTCACTGGTCTCATCAGAGCACGAGCTGGAGATATTTCAAGTGCTTCCAGATCGCTACTCTCTAGTTAAACGAAGCCTCTTTCCATGTATAGCCACGTAAAGTTAGCTCTGCAATTCAACATTCATAAACAAAACCTGATTTGGACAAAACGATGCCATTGTTGCTTGAAAGGCAGAGAAGTTGGACCAAGGTAGTGGATTAAATCTGTGGGTTTTCCTGAAAGCCCTAAATGTAGCAAAAAAAAAAAAAAAAAAAAAAAATCCAAAACAAACGGGAAAAAAAAAAATCAAACCTGGCAAGCAAGTCCCATCACCGCCAACAGAGAAGACAAAGTGAAGTGGCTGATTTGAGTGAAAAACAGCATACATTGTTTCGAGAAGGTTCTGTGATGTTAGCCTCCTGCCGTAGCTACTTATATGGTAACCCTCCTCTCTAGGATATGTGACCATATCCTGTGAGAGCTGGGTGACGCACCTAGTTGTAGCACCATTTAGAAAGCCTGGTCTTCATGCAGAAGCGTTTTCCTTGAACCCGAGAAGTATCTTCTTGCCCGGTGACATCAGTGAAGGCTGTAGAAAGAGCTGCAGCAGCTGCAGTGAGAAGCTAAACAAGGACACAGCACCGCTTTGTCCAGGCACCTCATTCTCTCGGGGCCGTCTGTCTACAGGCTCCTCCCACGCTGGGAACCGGTCATCTTTTACTTGATAACCGGTCATCTTTTACTTGATACCAGATGCAGTCAATTGACAAAGCCTAACCATCACAGAGACAGCTGGTTACTGCCTCTGGAGCAGGGGCACTCAACCTTTATAACCCGTGACCCCTTGAAACAGTTCCTCATGTAGTGGTGACTCCCAACCAAAGCAATTTTCCCGTTGCTACTTCACAACTGGAATTTTGCTACTGTTATGAATCGTAATGTAAATATTGGAATGCAGGATATTTGGTAAGCAACTCCTGCAAAAGGGTTGTTTGGCCCCCAAAGAGGTCGCGACCCCCAGGTTGAGAACCACTGCTCTATCAGGTCATCCCTGGCTTTAAAATGTCTTTGGAATGTGAAAACAAGGCAATGGGGATTGAGCTAATGAGCCATAGCCTAGGATACGCTAAATCCTCTTCCTGTGGCCACACAACTCTCTCTTGAAAGCAGCTGGGAACTGCCTCTGATCTGGGGGAAAGTTCGTTTTCTCTCCAGAGCCGTCCCTCTACTTTCCGACTTCTAAAACCTTTAGTAGCTTTCTTTGATTGCCTTTGATATAAAAAGCCAACCACTCAGCTTGCCAACTATGAATTCTTATGGTCTGGTGCCACCCGCGATCTAGCCTTGGGAGGGCAGCCTCGCTGGAGGAAGCAGGTCCCTAGGAGGTGGGCCTGAAGGATTTATAGCCCAGCTTTCTGTGGTCTCTGGTTCCTGGTCCTCTCAGGCACAAGCAAGCAGCCCCTCACTCCTGCTGCCATTCCTTCTTTCCCTGTGGTGATTACGGTGTCTCTCAAATCAGGAGCAAAAACAAGTCCTTGAACTTGCTTCTGTGAGTGTTTGGTTACAGCAAGGAGAAAAGTGATTATATGTGTGTGTAAAATATATAATATATACTTATATGTATAAATACTTATATAATATAGTATAGATAATTGTATAATTATACATATATAGCTATATTACATAACATATGGTATATAACTACTTTTCTACTATCCAATGAAATATATATATGTATATTTTTAGTGAAAAAGTATATAAATGTCACTGAACTTCACAGTAAAATGGTAAGGTCAGTCTTATCACACCTATTTCATGAATGATAAGACCAAGACTAGAGGAATTAAATATGAAGCCAGGGACCCCCATCCTGAGAAAGATGAAAAGCAGGAGTTCCCACCTCTATAACTTCGCACCGTTTTTCCATAAACCACCTCGAAATTAGGCACCTGGCTCTGAGTACCCATCGTCTGGGCCATGATCATTGATAGTCCTATAACCCTTATTATGAGGTTAATGCCCGTGTGAAATCTTACTTAAATGATTTGAGGTGGGGATGAGGGGTAAGGAGTTGAGGGAGAACAGAGGTGTATGGAGGATCAACAAAAAACAAACCTGTATGAAAATGTCACAAGGAGACCTGTTATTTTTGTGTGTCAATAAAAGTGTACAAAGGTTGTGGGGAAAATGTGTAGATTTGAGTCTACAATTTTGGTTTGAGACTTATATTTGGTTGATGGTTATACTGGTTGTTGGTTGTTTTCTTGAGCACTTTAAAAATAACACAATATGCAATATCAGACATACATAGATATAAGTTTAGAAATTTGGGAAAGAATATACATTCTCTCTTACAAGACTCAACCTAGAAGTGGAATTTGGAGGGAATTGCAGGTCAGATGAACTGTGTAGAAGCAGTGGGCATGCATTCTGCCCACGTCCATGCGCCCTCACTGTCTCGGGCCGTAGCCACCCAATTTTCTGTCCTTGCTGAACATGTTTTCTGGTCTCCATCATCTCCTTTTCCAGTGCACGCAAGGTGAGTCTGAAGCACTGGGGAATGAATATCCCATAAGCGGCCTTAATTCTGTGACCAGTTGATGGGAACTGGTGTATTCGTCTCCTGTAATCCCTTTACCCCTGGTGGAATAAACATGAGATCTGAGTTCTGCATTGGCTACCAATCCCTGTGGTGGCGGCATGCTCATTGGTATATCCTTATGCCAGGAGACAATGTCACATTTAAAAAACCCTCAGGACAATCGTCATAATAAAGCAAAGTTAGTGAGGTTATTAAACAGAGGTAAGGGGCAGTTTGTGCTTTAGATTTTACTGTTGGCAGAGACAAAAATGTAGGAAAAGCACTGAATACACCCAACACAGATATGCAGGTATCCTAAGTGAAGAGTCACACTCTCGTGTTTCCCCAATGACTGTACTTATGACTCCGTGGTTTTCAAGGTTACATTGTTTAAAAGTGTAATTTACATGGGTTAAGATTGAGCAAAGCCAGGAATATTGGGACATGCCTTTAATCCAAACACTTAGGAGACAGAGGCAGGCTGATTTGTGAGTTTGAGGATAGCCTGGGCTTCAAAGTGAGTTCCAGGACAGCCAGGGCTACACAGAGAAACCCTGTCTGAAAACAAACAAACAAACAAGATTAAGCAAAAGTTGGGCCCAGGGAGATGGCACAGTGGATAAAGGTGCTCATTGCCAAGCCTGATGACAAAGTCTGATCCGTGGACCCACATGGTGGGAGGAGAGAGCAGACTCTCGCCTCCTGTCCCCACCTCTGTACACAGAGACACTAATAAATAAATGTACACATTATTAAAACAGTAAGTGAAGTTTAAATTGTAAGTACATGGAACTGGAGAGATGACTCAGTGCTGAAGAGCACAGGCTGTTCTCCCACAGGACCCAGGTTTGATTCCCAGCACCCACATGATGGACACAACTGTCTGTAACTCCCGTTCCAGAGAGTCCAGCACCTCTTGTGGTTTCCACAGGCACCAGGCACACATGTGATGTATGGACAAGAAAAATACCCATACATATAAAATAAAAATAAAATTACAAAGAAACAAGCATAGAATCTAATCTCGGGCTGGGGCTGGAATCAAGAGAGAAAAGCCTGTAAGCTGCTTCAATTGCTCTGCTTTTGACAGTGATGTCAACCATCGACTACATCACACTGTAAGGATTTTGCAGGCAATATGCATCTCAGCTGGGGAGCCCAAAGTAGGGCTAAACAGAAGGCGTGTGGGATGGCAAGGAAGCAGACAACCTTTCAATGTGTGCTCAGCTCTCAAAAAATAACCTCCGGGATGCAAGCCTCACCACACTAAGTCCCCCAAGTCCCCATCAACCATCGCCAGCTTCTCCGAGCAGAGCTGGGGTAGCTTCCTAAAAGCAGAGTTTTTCAGGACGTAAAAATATCAAAGCCATTTTTTTCCTGTTAACTCCTATCTGAGAATTAAATTATGAACAAAACAGCAAAGATTAACAGAAAGAGTAAGGCACTGGGCTGGAAACCTGTATTCCTGTTACCTCAGCTTGGCTTGGTGAACTGGGGCATGACTTGACCTTTCTAAGCTTTGCATTGGAATTTCAGATGAAAATATTAATGAAGATGAACTGATATAAAAGTGAATAAGCAAATTTGTTGCTGTAACCAAATACCTGGCTCGGTGGTTAAGAGCAGGAACTGCTCTTCCAGAGGACCTGGGTTCTATTCCCGGCACCAACACGGAGGCTCATAACCATCCATAACTCCAGTTCTGGGGATCCAATGCCTACTTCTGACCTCTATGAACTCATACACCTATGTCAATCTGTTTCTTAAAAAGCAATTTGCTGAAGGACTCATTTTGACTCACTGCTTGGAGAATGAAGTCCACCAGGGTAGGAAGCCATGGAAGAGTTCACGGTGGCGGGAACATGGCCAGGAAGCCCCCCACCAGAGCAGACCAGGGAGCAGCAGCAGGGGACGTTCTTGGTCCCTTTTCCACTTTATTTGCCCCAAGACCCCAGTGCATGGGACAGTGCCACCCTCACTGGGGATCCGTCTCCTCTGTTGCACTCACAGACATGCCCAGAGCTGTGTCTCCCAGGTGATTCCAAACCCAGTCAAGTTGACAGCAAAGATGAACCACCAGAGGGTGCTACCTTATGTAAGAAAAATGAAATAAAACTCTCAGTATACATCTGCTCAGTTCTGTGAAAGGACACACTAGGATAAATAAAACCAGAAGCTAGACCACAGCCAAGCTAGCAATTATGGAACCAGCCTGGACAGGCATAGGGGTCGAGTACCACTTCTGAGTCCTAAAGGGAAATCAACAGGCAGGTTTCTTCCCTAAGCCAAGGCACAGTGTAAATGCAGACTACATGGTGGATCCATAGGATGGTGTGAGGGGAACCATAGGATGGTGTTAGGGGATCTATGGGATAGTGTGAGCGGATCCACAGGATGGTGTGAGCAATCCACAGGATGGTGTGAGTGGATCCATAGGATGGTGTGAGCAGATCCATAGGATGGTGTGAGCAGATCCATAGGATGGTGTGAGGGGATCCACAGGATGGTGTGAGCAATCCACAGGATGGTGTGAGCGGATCCATAGGATGGTGTGAGCGGATCCATAGGATGGTGTGAGCAATCCACAGGATGGTGTGAGCGGATCCATAGGATGGTGTGAGGCAATCCACAGGATGGTGTGAGCAGATCCATAGGATGGTGTGAGGGAATCCATAGGATGGTGTGAGCAGATCCATAGGATGGTGTGAGCAGATCCATGGGATGGTGTGAGGGGATCCATAGGATGGTGTGAAGGGATCCATAGGATGGTGTGAGCAATCCACTGGATGGTGTGAGCAGATCCATAGGATGGTGTGAGCGGATCCATAGGATGGTGTGAGCAGATCCATAGGATGGTGTGAGCGGATCCATAGGATGGTGTGAGGGGATCCACAGGATGGTGTGAGCAATCCACAGGATGGTGTGAGTGGATCCATAGGATGGTGTGAGCAATCCACAGGATGGTGTGAGTGGATCCAAAGGATGGTGTGAGCAATCCACAGGATGGTGTGAGCGGATCCATAGGATGGTGTGAGCAATCCACAGGATGGTGTGAGCAGATCCATAGGATGGTGTGAGGGAATCCATAGGATGGTGTGAGGGGATCCACAGGATGGTGTGAGCAATCCACAGGATGGTGTGAGCGGATCCATAGGATGGTGTGAGCAGATCCATAGGATGGTGTGAGCAGATCCATGGGATGGTGTGAGGGGATCCATAGGATGGTGTGAAGGGATCCATAGGATGGTGTGAGCAATCCACTGGATGGTGTGAGCAGATCCATAGGATGGTGTGAGCGGATCCATAGGATGGTGTGAGCAGATCCATAGGATGGTGTGAGAGGATCCATAGGATGGTGTGAGGGAATCCACAGGATGGTGTGAGCAATCCACAGGATGGTGTGAGTGGATCCATAGGATGGTGTGAGCAATCCACAGGATGGTGTGAGCAGATCCATAGGATGGTGTGAGCAATCCACAGGATGGTGTGAGCGGATCCATAGGATGGTGTGAGCAATCCACAGGATGGTGTGAGCAGATCCATAGGATGGTGTGAGGGAATCCATAGGATGGTGTGAGGGGATCCACAGGATGGTGTGAGCAATCCACAGGATGGTGTGAGCGGATCCATAGGATGGTGTGAGCGGATCCATAGGATGGTGTGAGCAGATCCATGGGATGGTGTGAGGGGATCCATAGGATGGTGTGAGGGGATCCATAGGATGGTGTGAGCAATCCACTGGATGGTGTGAGCAGATCCATAGGATGGTGTGAGCGGATCCATAGGATGGTGTGAGCAGATTCATAGGATGGTGTGAGCGGATCCATAGGATGGTGTGAGGGGGATCCATAGGATGGTGTGAGGGGATCTACAGGATGGTGTGAGCGGATCCATAGGATGGTGTGAGGGGATCCATAGGATGGTGTGAGGGGATCCATAGGATGGTGTGAGGGGATCCACAGGATGGTGTGAGCAGATCCATAGGATAGTGTGAGCAGATCCATAGGATGGCGTGAGGGGATCCATGCGATGATGTGAGCAGATCCATGTGATGGTGTGAGCAGATCCATGCGATGGTGTGAGCGGATCCATAGGATGGTGTGAGGGGATCCATGGGATGGTGTGAGCAGATCCATGGGATGGTGTGAGGGAATCCATAGAATGGTCTGAGCAGTCACAGCTTGACGGACTTCTGAGAGGATTAGCATCTCTCATTATGTCTTGTGCTGTCAGACATAGGTGCTGGATGGGAGCATGATTACAGCACCAATTGTGGCTGATATTCACAGCTCTCCTTGGGATCTTCTTCTCGGGGTGTGGAGTGAGCTAGCTCCCAGAACAAGGAGACTCACTTCTGCTTTGGGCTTCACGCTTTAAATTTTGTCCAGTGTGAAGGATTCTTTCTCTGCCTTGGGATGAAAGCTTCCTCTGTAATTTGCTTTCTGGCCATTTGTAGATAGTAAAAGTTCCTACTTATGATAATTTAAAAATAAAGCATAGACTCCAAATGATTGTAGTCCCACATGGTACTCTAGACCTCAAACTGATTCACTAGCTTTGAAATTGATTATTATTTTTTAATTTTACATTTACAAGGGTCTGCCTGCCTGCGTCTTGGGCATTTTCTGTATGCAGTACCTGTGGAGGCCAGATCTTCTGGAATTGGAGTTCCTAGTGGATGTGAGCCACTGTGAGGATGCTGGGAACTAAACCCATGTCCTCTGGAAGAGCAGCCAGTGCTTTTAGCCACTCAGCCACCTCTCCAGCCCCATCTGCTACTTTTGTAGTTAGGGCCTTTTGTCATGTTTTTTCCTCCCTATACCTGGACTGCTGGCCTGTTTGATCTCCTTTGCCCTACAGATAGGTGACCACTTGATTAGTGAATAGCCATTTCAACCATTTAGAAGTGGCTAGCTAGCATTTCCCTGTTCCCGTTCGGTCAGACCCCAATCTGCTTAGTGTTTTCAGTTACACATGTTTCCTATGCTCTTGGGAGCCCCCCCCCCCCCCCGCCCCTGCCTTGAGGAGAAAGAGGACGGCCCTGCACACAACACTCCCAGTCAGAGCTTCCTTGAGTGCTCAGCAATTCTGCCCTCAACATCAATGGGGTTTAAGGCTCAGGAAACTGGAGCCAGCAAGACGGCTCAGCAGGTAAAGGAGCTTGCCACCAAACCTGACAACCTGAGTTCAATTCCCAGAACCTAAATCATAGAAGGTGAGGATGAACTCCTGCCATGTTCACTTGTGCACTTTCACGTGCGTACACGTGTATATGTTCACACTTGCATGCACATGTGCACAAAATGTTTTAAAAGCATTATGAGGAACCAGGTGGTGGTGGCGCACGCCTTTAATCCCAGCACTAGGGAGGCAGAGGCAGGCGGATCTCTGTGAGTTCGAGACCAGGACAGGCTCCAAAACCACAGAGAAACCCTGTCTCGAAAAATCAAAAAAAAAAAAAGCATTATGAGGCTATTTTGGGTTATTTTCCTTGCAGCAATTTTGGTCTCACCCCCTCTTGGTGCTCCCTTTTCCATGTGTGGCCCCCAAGATGAGCAACAGTGCCCCTCTTGGCTCTCGCTACTCCACGTGTGGCCGCCATTCCCCAGAAGCTTGCTGGAAGCAGGAGAGCTCAGGTCACCATGCAGACTCACAAAGCCTGCACGTATCGGGTAGGGGCAGGAGTGTGGGCAAGTAAGCAAGATGCTCGCCACACAAGTGTGAGGACCTACAGAAGCTGGGCGTGGTGGTGCACACCTGCAACTTCATTGTCCTGCGGTAAGGTGGGAGGCGGAGGTAGAGCCCTCAGAAGCTGCATGTCTTCGACACCGCAACAAATGATGCTGATAAAAGCAACTTAAGGAGGGGTTTGTTTTCGCCACAGTGTGAGGGTCCAGTCCATCATGGTGGAGAGAGAAGTCATGGCAGCAGGGTCTTGGCCTTCTGTTCTCTCGGCTTCCAGCTGACCAGATGTGGCCCCTCCACAGTGAGAGGAGAGATCAGGAATTACTCAGATACGGACTCAGTCTTACTCCCAAGCCCCCATAGAAACAACCAGAATAATGTTTGAGTGAATCCTTCAGCTCCTTATGGTCCAGGTCAAACTGATGGCATAAAACTAAACATGACAGCATGTACGTATGTATATGTAGACATACATAGCACACACATGTATGCATGTATGTACACCTACTGATCGACGTGCTTATCTGGATGCACACACATAGATACTAGATAGCTCTGTGTTGCCAAGTGTGTGCACACACAGGAAGACTGGCATATATGTACACTGTGGTAAAGAATGTCTATTCTGCAGAAACCGTGCTCTGCACGAAACCCCCACAAGTTCCCTTTAAACAATAAACACACCTGTTAAATGATCAGCCTGTAGTATTAGGTAATTGAGTCAGAAAAAATTTTACCTGTCTCTGGTCACATGATATCTTACTACAAATCCCTTGGGGTGAAAGTTTCCCAAGACAGATTAACAGGAAGGCGTACGTTACTGCATACAGTGTTCCGTGCCTTTGTTCTGGGTCATGTTAGCATGTGATAGGCCATGTGTCCCTCTGGACCTTCCTGCCAAGCGAGAAAAATAGTTTTTAAATCTTAATACTCTGGCTTTGGTGACAATGCTTCATTCTTCTCTAGGGGGCTGTTTGGTGGTAGGAGAGCCTGGTGTGGAGTGGTACTGGGGAGCGGGCCATCACAGAGACATTAAAAAGATCTGGGAGGGAGGGTCGGACTACTTTTTGTTTTGCTTTTTTTTTTTTTGTTCTAATAGTTAGTCAACATGCTTAAAGGAATACCAAGTGAAGTAACGAAAATGTTACTTTTACAAATAATATTTTTGGGCCTGTGAAATGGCTTAGGGATAAGAGCATCTGGTGATTTGATTTTGGTCACCTGGGATCTCATGGTGAAAGGACAGAACCAACCCTGTGAGTTGTCCTCTGACCTCCACAGGCACACCATGGCCTATGTGCACCCACACATACACAAATAAACACATAACATGTAATGAAACATGCTAAACTTTTTCTTGGAACTCAAGTTTGGCTTCATAAAATTATCTACTAAACATGATATCTGTGCACGGGAATAATCGAAGATTCCCCACAAACCTTCCTGTACTGGGTTGGAATTCCTTCGTTCCAGCTTTAGGATGTGGTCACCATAGTGCAGCACGGGATGGAAAGTAGGCCACTGTTGTGTGATCTTGTACTTGTGTTCCGACAAATAAAGCTTGCCTGGAGATCAGAGGGCAGAGCTAGCCCGCTACTAGTGAACCTTAGACACTGTGCGGCCGTGGTTCATGCATTAATCTCAGCGCTCGGGAGGTGGAGACAGGAAGTGACAAGGTACAGTGTAGACAGGATCTCCGCCCTTTTGGACGAAGGAAGCAGACAGGTAGGCTCTTCCAGGTTTTTACCCTGATATCTGACTCCTGGTTTTTATTGATTAATATTAGCTAGATTCACGCTTCAGATCACAAATAAACTTGCAGCATAATCATTTTGTTGATACAATTGGATAGGAGCCTCAGATAATGATCCCTGAGAAAGAAGATGTTTGCTTCTGACACAGGCCTTTGTTTTCTCTTGTGCTGGAAGTGACACAGTTAATTAGATACTTGAACAGGAGAGATAAGGGACGAAGACTTTATAGACCACAGTGACAAAACCGTTTAGAAAGGGCAGCCTCCCGATATGCTTAATTCCCGCGAAGGACAAACTGGTCTAATTTTTAATTATTATTGTTTACAAATGTAGTCCTTCTCTTTCTGGCCCTTAACACGCTTTGCCTAGTGGGACACACAGCGGGGACAAAGCCCTGACTAGGTCCAGGAGCCCATCTCTGGACCCCCAGCATTGCCCAGATCCCCTTATTAGAGACAGGTTTCCAAGCAGGAATGTTATTAGGGTCACATCAACCCAACAGAGCAAAGAGAAATAGTTACAGAAGGAATGGGGGACCCAGTGCTTCTCAAGCCAGGAAAATCGCTGTCATCTTTCCAGAGCAGAGACGGAACCTGGCAGGTATGAGGATCAATATGAATAAATATGAATTCTACTAAACTTAGACCCTGACCCTTTCCCGGCATTATTCTCAGCAGCCCTGTTAGGTTCAATTTAACGATTGCATGCTCCTGTGTGTGTGCCATGGTGCTTGTGTGGAGGTTAGGAGGCCAGCTTCAGTTGTTGACCAGATTCTGACATGCTGGGGCAATCGTTACAGAGGCTGAGAAAGGTTTTGGTTTTATGTGGTCTGGCCATTGCCTACCCACAATTCACTCCCAGGGCTGAAATCCTGCTGGTCTTTCTGCCTTCAGCATCTGCCTCTATGCTGAAGTCCACTGTCCAACCCTCCTCTCACTTTCCCCATTCTGAGTTCCCTGAGACCAGTCAGGACTCTGTGCCGGATTCTGGAAGCACTAGATAATGTCTTTTTCATCTTCACCTACTCTCCTAACTATTCTCGTCGTCTCTTGGGAGAGCAGGGATCTCTCTGTTTCCTTCCTACACAGTAGAGGGTCCTCCATATGTCTCCCACCCCCTCTCTCAGCACCTGTGTTTCAAGTGGAAAATGGTTTTATTTGCTTGTTTCTTGTTTGCTTCATCTTCAGAGAAACCGGATCTAGCTGGTCCTTTCTTAGAGGTGATCCCAGAGGTTATGAAGAGCTCCGAGAAATGCCATCACAAGAAGGTATTGTTTTATCATTTATTTTATGTTTCTCTCTCCATCTTTCATGTGTATACATGTGTTATGCAAGTGTTTGTGTTAAGAATCTTCTCCCATCTGCCTTCCACTTTATTCTTTGAGGCGGGGTCTCTGATGAGCCCAGAGCACACCGATACGGCTGGTCCAGCTAGCCAGGTTGCACTGGGGAATTCCCTATCTCTGCCTCCTGGGACCTGAATTGCAGCTGGACACCATACCGACCCCACCCAGCCCACCTTACATGGGTGCCAGGGGTCCGAACTCCAGTCCTCAAGCTTACTTAGCCTCAATGACCTGGTAATGCTATCTCAGTCTGCAAAGAGAAACATTATTTCCTAATGGAACTTTAAAATACATGAAAATCCAGGTCACCTGATATTTAAAATCTCAGTGTGAACATTTGCTGTACACAAAAGCCACTGAGAACCTTGAGTTGTAACAGCGGGGGAGCGTTTTCCACAGGCATTTTTATCCAGCCATAGCTATTACCAAGCACTCCCTGGATGCTAAGGCTTTGTCCAAAGCACTCAGAGATACCAATGAACGTTTTGATGCCTGGCCTTCATCCTAGCAAGGATTTATCAGGAGATGGAGCCATACCTGCGACTCCAGTTCTCGGAGGACCAGGAGTTCAAGGTCAGCTGTGATGCCATAGTGCTGGATAGCCTGGGCTACATGAAGCCTTGCCATGACTTTGAGCACCAAAGAGTAAGACGATGACAGTGTGTTACAAGATGACAAATGACATGGAACAAGAAGAACACAAAGCAACCTAGAGGTTGTCAGGACACAGGTACAGGGCAACAGGGGTCAAGTTCGTCTGTCCCCTGTCTTTGGTGATGCCTCATTCCGCCATTTGATTGCAAGATTGTTGTCGGATCTCAGTGAACAAAACCACAGCAACTAAATTATAACCCAGAGTTAGAAGGTGGTCAGGAAGGAAACACCACCCACAAACATGTGCAAGCACACATACACACATGTGAACATACACACATGTGAACATACACACATGCATACACACAATCACATATACACATGCACACACTCACACACAGCCCTGGCTACATTTCTGGGAATATTGTTAACTTTTCACCCTGAGCACAGATGTGGCTGACTCAGCTCTGTGGGTTTCACCAGCTCTGATTTCAGAGAAGCATTGTAATATGATTTGCTTACAGAAGTTATGAACTTGTCTGGACTTTTATTATAGGTCACAAGTTTCTTACAGCAAGAAAGACTGTAAGAGTCATTAATCAACATTCTGTAAAGGATCATCTATGAGATCACCATGTTCTCACATTTGGGTCTCCAGCAGCAGAAGCAGCGGCAGCACCCAGGACTGGACACCACGTGCAGCGATTGACAGGCCGCTGTGATTATATTCTGCTTGACTGTCGCAGGGTAGAATCAATGTTGCTTAGAAAAGCAGCAATGCTTTTAAAAGCCGTAATGTAGTAGGAAACAAAGAGCCACATGATAAAATATTCAATGTTCTAAAAAACCACCTTGCAGAAAAGTACTATACTTACCAGAAACAATAATTATATTCTCCACATTTCTATTTCTGCTTGGTCCATTTACTTCATCACCTCAAGACACACAAGTTGCTCACTTGTTTGCTGTTCTGAGACAGGATTTCATGACCTCAGACTCCCTATGTAGTTAAGCCTGGGCTTGAACTTCTAATCCTGTTTGCATATATATAGGATAGCAAATTTAGACATGTGTCATCATGCCTGGCTACATCTACTGAATTGTAGACAGAAGTTTCTGTCCTGACAAGTCTCACAGTCATTCAGTCCCAACAAAATACACAGAAGTTTATATTATCAACTGTTTGGTCTATTAGCTCAGGATTATTATTAACTAGCTCTTACAACTTAAATTAACCCATAATTCTTGTCTATGTTTAGCCACATGACTTGGAACGTTTTCTCAGTGCAGCATTCTCATCTTGTTTCCTCTGTGTCTGGGTGGCGATGGCAGACTGAGCCTTTCCTCCTCCCAGAATTCTCCTAGTCTGGCCACCCCGCCTATACTTCCTGCCTGGCTACTGGCCAATTAGCATTTTATTAAACCATTACAAGTGGTAAATCTTTACAGGGTACAAGAGCATTATCCTACAGCGCCGAATTGCTGTTAAAGAGCAGAAATTCAGATGCAGTCTGTGCATTGGCTCTCAACTGCTGTGGCAAAATGCTTGATATAAACACCTTACAAAGAGGAAAGGGTGATACTGGCTTGCAATTCAGCCCACAGTTGGCTAGCTCTGCTGTCTGTGTCTGAGGTAAGGTGGTAAGCAGGACGGACACCGTTGCTGCAGAGCAGTGTGATTGAGATGACTGCTCAGGAGCAAGGACAAGATGTGATGTAGCCTAAGGATACACCGCCAAAGATGGGTTCCCACTGGCAGGTGACTCAGGGATGATGAAGAGCTCTCAAAATCCAGTCGGTCACTCCAGCAGCTCCACCTCTGAACACCGCTGCACTGGGGCCCAATTGTTTCTCACACGAACCTTTGCAGGCAGTTTACATCCAAGTATTGTGGCTCCCTTGTTTTTCCTACAGCAGCCTGACTTGGACTGTGCATTCCCACCTGCCGCCTCTAGATGGGGCTATTGACAGGAAGGACCTGTGAGGTTTGACTCTAGAGATGTCGAGATTTCTTTGGTTAACTGGAAGCCCTGGCTAGTCCACACTATAGTAGACCCTGTGCTGAAGGGCAAACTGTAGCTGTTTACACGTCTGTGCTCAGTCACAGATCCCAAGAAGCTGGCTTCTAGAGGCTTCCACCCATCCTCCTGGAATTAGGTTACTCCATGTTCCAATTGCAAATATCTAGATGCTTATTTATTTTTCAACGATGTGTGTGTGTGTGTGTGTGTGTGTGTGTGTGTGTGTGTGTGTGTTGTTTTCATGTCCAGCCCAGCTTTGGAAGAAGCATTTTATCAGCGGCAGACATGTACACCACTCTTCAGAAAGACTGTATTATGTGCTCTTCCACACGGCCTCTCCTGCCTGCCTGGGCTTCTGCCTTCTGCCCTGTTTCTGACTGCGAGCACCTACTGGCTCTGTAAGTCACCACACACAGGAGGACATGTCCCCACCAGGGCACAGGGCAGCCCACCATTGGTGGGGGGCGGGTTATAATAAGTAGCCCATTGCCACAGGTGAGGGCAGCTTTAGTGCAAGCAACTCAAGTCTCACAGCTCCATATGAGTTTAGTAGGATTTGTACTCAGTCCTGGGCTGGTCTTTTTCTGTGGCACCGCTCCCCCTTGCTCCTTGGAGCATCTCATTAATAAACCACATGCCCCTAAATTCCTATCCCAGGCTCCGTATCCGAGGAGCCTCACCTAACACAGGGCGTGTGTGAAAGGCGTACACTGGATTCAACATCTGGCAGGAATTTCAGGAGATGTTTCTCCGTGTGTGGAAGGCTCCATGATTGCATTTCCACAAAGAAAACAGGGCAGGTTATGCTTTGGAGTAAGTCTGAAAGAGTTACTTGTGCCCCCACCCCACCCCCACACACAAAGTGACAGTATAATACTCCTATAATGTAGTTTTAGTGAGTACTGACTTAATGATCCAACCTCATTTGAAAAAATAGAAATAGATTTGTGTGCGAAAAAAATCACAGTGGGATGTCATGTCGAGGTTACGTAAAGCTGAGAGCTGCAGGGTGGTAGAAAGGACAGCGAGGGCCTCAGAGATTGTGCCAGGCCTTCTCCAGCAATCAGGAGGGCAGCCTGCCCAGGAGAACATCAGAAGCCACGTGCCTGGTGCCACTCCAAAATCTCAGATTTTCCCGTGTTTAAGGGACAAAAAGAATTTATACATCTCAAACCCAATCATTACTATTTAAAAAAGATTGTATGTATGTGTTATGCTTGTATGTTTGTGTGTGGGTATTTTGCCTGCATGTATGCTGTGTACATGTATGTCTGGTGCCCATGGGGACATGAAGAGGACATCATTTTCCATGGGACTGGAGTTACAGATAAAGTTGTGAACCGCCATATGGGTGTCAGGAATTGAACACAGGTCCTCTACCTGAACAGCCAGTTCTCTTAACCATGAATCCATCTCTCCAGCCCCCAATCTTGACTACTTTATAACTGTCATATATAGTTCTTGTATCATGGTATAAAATAATAATAATGTATCATAATAGGGTGTTTTTGCTCACAACACACATTCTGTGTGGGCATGTGTGTGCAGGTCCAAGGACAATCTCAGGTGTTTTTCCTGAGTGGTTATCTATTTTTTTTCTCAGACAGGGTCTCTTATTGACCGAGTAGGTTAGGCTGGTGGCCAGGGAGCTCTAGGGATCATCCTGGCTCTGCCTCCTCATCACTGAGACTATAACCTCCTGGCCTTTTAACATTGGTCTTGGGATCAAATGGAGTTCCTCACACTTGTGAGGCATATACTTTCCTGACCAAACTATCTCCCCAACCCATAATAAATTTTCACATTCCTGGGATAAACGCCAGAGGTTGTAGATGAAAGTTTCTGTCCCACCCAGTCCCACAGCCATTTAGTCCCAACAAAACACACAGAGGCTTATATCAATTGTAAACTGTTTGACCTATTGCTCAGGCTTATTACTAGCTCTTACAATTTAAATTAACCCACAATTCTTATCTATGTTTAACCATGTGGCTTGTACCTTTTCTCAGTAAGGCATTCTCATCTTGCTTCCTCTGCATCTGACTGAGGACTGCATCTCTGCCTTTCTTCTTCCCAGAATTCTCCTACTCTGGTCACCCTGCCTATACTTCTTGCCTGGCTACTGGCCAATCACCATTTTTATTAAACCAATATGAATGACAAATCTTTACAGTGTACAAGAGCATTATTCTACAGGAGGAGGTGATGATTGCAGTGTAAGTTATGTCTGGTTTGAATTCTGAAAGAGATGGTGACATCTCAGTCCAGGATGATTTGTGTCATTGAAGTCCCTACCAATGCATACATGATGCTTCTTCTGCTGTCCGTTGGTGTGGTCACATTTTTTTCTTCCAGGTTTTGGTAGCTGTGTATCAATATCTGAACACAGTCCCAGTGTGCATTTCCCTAGTGGCTAATCATAGTGAGCATCTTTGGGTGCCTGCTTGTTGGTTGGGTGTATTCTTTGATGCCATATCACTTCATGGTTCTTTGTTTGTTTTGTTTTGGGTCCATTTTAAAATTGGATTGCTTAGAGTTCAGTTTTACTGTTGAATATTAAGCCTTCTGTATGTATTCTCGATAGGTTGTTGGCTGCATATGTGATTTGAGGATGCTTTTTTCCAGCATGTCATGTTTTTCTGACACTCTCTCCAGGTCAGAAATGATACTTTTTCATAGTTATCATATGCCAAATGTTGTTATGCACAGAACAATTTCATATGCATTGTATCAGTTAATAAACAATTCCAGAGCAGTAGAGAAGACTACACAGTGTTTTATTTTTGGTGAGCCCAAGGTGTGGCTGGGTTAAGGGGCATGTCCCAGTTCACATCCAGGAGATGAGCTCAGACCAGCACTCTAGTCTTGTGATTAATGCTCTTTTAATTCTCCCCAGCATCCTCTTGAGACACATCTTCTTCCAGCCAGTACAAACTCATCAATCTTCTGAGAAATAGACTGCCTGAGCTCTGTTTTAAAAGAAGACGGGATGCAGTTCCTCGTGAGCTCAAATGTCAAACAGCTCTTCTTGGGGGAAGAATCCATTAAAGCCCATCCAGTGGTCAAGATCGTGCTGAAATGGAAAAAAAAACCAGTTTTTCTCTGAGTCATGGGAGGCAAAAGAGGGGGTCCATCTTTCTTTTTTTTAAAAATAAATGTTTAGAATGTTTATTGTTTGTTTAGATGTATGCCACACGTATGCAGGTACCTATGGGAGCCAGACGAGGGTGCCAGATCCCCTGGGAGCTGGAGTTATAGAGGACTGTGAGCCACCAGATGTAATTGCTGGAAATAAAATTCAGGTCCTCTGCAAGAAGAGCAGTGCTGTTAACCACTGAACTATCTCTCCAGTCCCCGGGGGAATGAATCTGATTGGAGTTTGGCACCATTTTCCAGGATAACAACTCAGGATTGAGCAAGCATGGAGGTCACAGTTTGGAACATTTTTTTTTTTTTTTTTTTGCCATGCGCCTGGACACCCACATCATCTTCAAGATGCCAAACCTTTCAGGTGACACATGAAAAAAAAAATCAATATTATCTTTGCAGGCCCCTTATATATAATATAATCAGAGCAGGCCCCTTCCCAAACTGAAGGACTGTGAGTGGGGGCGGGGCTCCTTCCACTTTATGGGTTTCTGTTGTGGAATATTACTTTAACCATGTAAAGGTATGTTGCTTATGAAACATTTGTTTAATTATGTAAAGATGTGTTACTGTTTCACCTTGCTTGCCTAAGGCATCTGATTGGTCTAATAAAAAGCTGACAGGCCAGTAGCTAGGCAGGAGAGGGATAGGCGCGGCTGGTGGGAAGAGAGAGTAAGTAGGAGGGAGAGTCTAGGCGAGAGAGAGAGAGAGAGAGAGAGAGAGAGAGAGAAGAACAGGAGAGAATGATGGAGAAAGAGAGGGAGACACTCAGGGCCAGCCAGCCACCACCCAGCTCGACAGGGAGGGAGCAGAGAGAGTAGGACATACAGAATGAAAAAAAGGACATAGGACCCGACCTCAGCGTATTGACCTATGAGATTTAGACCTGAGATTTTGAAATCACCGGCGTAGCGCTGTAGAAGCTTTATGCTCAGGGAGTCGCTGATCCATCAGGACACACTACCCAGGTGTTTTCCCAGTTGAGCTGCTGGAGGCTGAGGCAGTCTGAACCCGGAGCTTGCTGGATGTAAACGCGCAGTGCAGCCATAGATTGCAGGGCAATCTCAACTCCTAGTCATTCTTGAGTGACCATGAATTGCAGACACGTGCCCCAATGCACTCCTCACTTGCAGTAGTTGCAGGCTCACTACTCCAGAGGTGCAGCGGCTGTGGGGGCACGCGCGGGATTAGAACAACCCCTTGAACCAAGCGCGAAGTAGTGTGTGTTGAATGAATGAGTGTGGCTAGTGTACTAAATTACCCGGAGAATAACGGAATCCAGTCCGGGGTCACAACGGTGACCTAAAAATACCCTGGGGGCAATAGAGTGAGAGGAGGCGTTGGTGGAGAATCATGCTGTCTTTGGTGAGGCTGGAGCCAGCAGATCGCGCTGTTCCTAGGACCAGGCAGGCCCAGGTTGCGGTGACCCATCCCTCAGCGGGCAAGTCTCCAAGGCTGCAAAGCCTTCCTTCAGCTCTAGAGATGACCCGAAGTTAGGTCTCTTGTGTGTGTGTGTGTGTGTGTGTGTGTGTGTGTGTGTGTGTTTGTGTGTGTGTGTGTTTAGTGGGTTGTTCACGATTGCGACCCCCGCACCGCACTGCGCCGCAGCCCGCAGCGCCCCGGGTGCGCGCAGCCCCAGCCCCGCCTCTTCCCCATGCGCCCCGCCTCTCCCGGCGCGTGCCACCCGCGCACCCGGGGAGCTCGCTAGGAACCCGCGGGGTAGGCGGCCAGTGTCCCGGCGCAGGCGCGCTGGTGTCGCTGTCGCTCCCGCCGGCCGCCCCGCACGCGCCCCCGCCCCGCCTCCGCACGCGCCGCCGCCCCGGGCGTCTGTGATTGGCGGTCAGCGGGGCCCGCAGGTGGCGGCGACCGCAGAGGCTTAGGCTGGCGCTGGCTGGCTGCCTGGAGCGGGCGACTCCCTCGCCGCCGCGCGCCCTCGTCCTGTCCGCGCTGCCCGGCTCCCACTGTGGCTGCGGCCCCAGCTCGGGAGCACCAGGGATCTGCAGCCTCGCGGTCGCGCCTTAGGGGCTGCGGCAGGTGACCCGGGGCCACCCGAGGCGCGGTGGCCCTGAGCCTGGCCGCCATCCATGAGCCTCGCCGCGGACTTGATTCAGGCCGGCCACCCCAGGTGAGTCCTCGAGCCCTCCCCTTAGCTCCCGCAGCTCGATGCCATGCTCCCCTGCCACGTTGAGGCAACTTTTGGGGTGGGTGTCTGAAGATGTCGCGCGCGCGGTCCCCCGCATCTGGTGCGCGTCCCAGACCCGGGATGCGGGGCATGACAGCCTGCCTCTGCTAAGGGGCTGGTGGGGATTTGAACTTGGCCAGGACGGAGTCATGTCCGCCCCTTTCCGTGGCTGCCGGGGCGGGAGCTGGCCCCTGCGATTCTGCGCTGGCCACGTAGCGCTCGGGCTGCGGTGCACCGCGCACCTTGCTAAGGGACTAGCGCTCTGGCGGGCGCCTCAAACCACCCGGTGCGCACCCGGCAGCTGGCCAACACAGGCCACGTGACTCTTTTTAGACTCCTAATGTTAGCAAAATGGTGCTAATTAGGGACTCTCCGAAGGTCACGGCCGGCGCGCAGCGTTAAACCCCCAAGGCAGACTGCTTCTGGGCTCAGCCCCCAGGCTGCCAGTTGAGGAGAGGTGCGCTGGTGAAGGTACTGGGCGCGGTGTCGCTTTTCATCATGGTCTCTTTCTATCACTCCCCCATCTCCAAAGACACCAGACTTGGAGAGATCACGAGTTCACCCACAGGGGCTCGACAGAGGTTTGGGGGGTAACCTCTGCTTATCTTCCGTGTGAGCGTTCCGTGTGAGCGTTTGTGTGGTGGAAGCCCTCGCAAGTGCAGCATCTGAGACACCATCCTCTTCTGGTCACTTAATTGACTGATGTTTCCGCAGAATGCGGAGTAAGGGACTCTGCTGAGCGCCGGCGCTTATTCATAGGCTGTGTTTGGCTTCCGGTCACCCAAATAAACCCTGTCCGCAGGACCTGTATTCCAGCCACTCTTTCGAGACACACACCAGAAAAGGCCAGAGAAGGGAAGCAGGCATGCCAAAAGGCAGCTTTCTCTAAAGATCTCCCATCTGCTCCTAGAAGATTCGTTGAAATGGACTCCATTTCTGTCGGCCCCACCCCCAACCCTCTAATATACATTTTGTTTATTTTCTCGAGACTTTCCCAGGGAGAGATGGACACCTGCCCTCGGTGTTGTCACTGTGATCCAGATCTTGGAGAGGCTGCTCTCTCATTTTGGGCTGGAGAGAGAGTTGTTCCCCTGTCCTGCCATTACCCTGTTCCCACAGGACCTCCAGCTACAACCGTTACACTCAGCGATGTCACGGCTGCTATCGTCCTGCGATGATTGACAGGTGTCTTACAGACCTGACTGGCAGGCATCTTTTGAGCCTCCTAGTCTTTATCTATAAGATGGAACCACCCTGATTCAGTCTTGCTCAAGCTCTTGGGGTTCCCAGGGAACCATGTAAAAATGCACCGGGGGCCGGGCAGTGGTGGCGCAAGCCTTTAATCCCAGCACTCGGGAGGCAGAGACCTGCGGATCTCTGTGAGTTCAAGGCCAGCCTGGTCTACAAGAGCTAGTTCCAGGACAGGCTCCAAAACCACAGAGAAACCCTGTCTCGAAAAACCAAAAAAAAAAAAAAAATGCACCGGGGTTGAGACACCAGGTGGAAGGGAGATGTTGCCAGGGATCTCGGGAGGGGTGTGGAAAACGAGGTGACTCAAAGATTTGACAGCGACATCAGGACCCTGTCTGCAGATCAGAATATCTTTTTCTAGAGACATTTAGTTTTGGTAGAGCTTCAAAAACTGCTTTCTATCTTCATGTGGGTGTCCATGGCCTAGATGTGGTCAGCTGTGTCTTCTGAATTACTCCCCCACCTATGGAGGAGGAGCCTCTGTGTCTCTGGAGCTGGGGACTCTAGGGGTATAAGAAGCGCTCTCTCTCTCTCTCTCTCTCTCTCTCTCTCTCTCTCTCTCTCTCTCTGTGTGTGTGTGTGTGTGTGTATGAATGTGCCGATTCACAAGTGTGATTAGTCAAGCATGTCTCTGTGATGGTGTGTGTGGCAGGATCCTCTTTGTGATCTGGATTGTAATCTTTCTGTGTGGGAGAGGGAAGCGTGGAATTTATTCACCTCTGAGAAAGGGAACTGCTAGCCACATCTAGTAATTTAAACTAGTAGTCTTTTAGATCATGTTCTGGCATGAGGTGGGGTGGTGGTAAGACGGGCTAAGTGGGGTAAGAAAACATGTCTGTGACTTTGGTGTTTAGTTCAGTTGGATTCTCTCTTGCCAAAAAGTGCCTTTTAGGAAACCAGGTTCTTCTTCTCCCTCCTCCTTCTCCCCCTCTTCCTCTCCCCCTCCTCCTCCCTTCTCCATTTCCGTGCTTAGTTCTCGTCGCGTCCGACATGGTCATGTCTGAGTTCAGGCAATGCAGTATTGTTGATCAGCCCCTGGTCAATTTGTTTTAACATTTTATTAAAGTATATATTAAAGTATAATGACAAAGAGTTGTAGAGCTCAAAAGTGTATATTTGGGGTTCTTAATATCTGTGAATTTGAGAGACGGCTGAGCAGTTAAGAGTACTGTGCTCTTTCAGAGGACCAGAGTTCAGCTCTCAGCACCTGCGTGCTGCCTTACAACCAACTGTGACTCCAGTCTGGGAATTCTGCAGGCATAGCATGCACATGGTACACATATGTGCACCCAGGCATATATGCACACATGCATATACAATACAATAAGTAAATACTTAAACTGTATACCTGATGGATTTTCATAGACTAGCCACGCCTGTGTATCTAGTTTCCAAACTAAGAACAAAAATACCACAGTCTTCCTATAACTCATGAAGAGCGTTAGCTCCCCCAAACTAACATTGAGATTGGCCAGGCAAAGTTCATTTAATTTTTATTAAAGTTTTTGGCTATCAAGCTAAAATGAGACTTTCAGGGTTTTTTTTTTCTTGATTCCTCCCTTTTAAGACAATGTCTTTTTACCTATAGCTCAGAGTTCATGAAACTCTCTATACAGTTTAGGCTGAATTCAAAACTGTGGTTATCCTCCTTCCTCAGCCTCTGGTGTGCTGGGATTAATGGCATGAGCCATGTCTGGCTTTTTTTTTCCCCCGAGACAGGATTTCTCTGTGTAAACAGCCCTAGCTGTCCTGGAACTGCCTCTGTAGACCAGTGCGAACTCACAGAGATCCTCCTGTCTCTGCCTCCTGAGTGTTAGGATTAAAGGTGTGCACCACCACCACCTGGCTCTGGCTTAATATTTTTTTTAAAATCTCCTCTTTTTTTCCCCATGCTTGACATTCTTTTTTATTTATTAAAGATTTCTGTCTCTTCCCCACCGCCGCCCCCTTCCCTCCCCCTCCCCCCAATCAAATCCCCCTTCCTCATCCGCCCAAAGAGCAATCAGATGCCCTTCAATTGAAGAATGGATGAAGAAAGTATGGAATATATACATATTAGAGTACTACTCAGCAGTAAAAAACAAGGACTTCTTGAAGTTTGCAGGCAAATGGATGGAAATTGAAAACACTATCCTGAGTGAGGTAAGCCAGACCCAAAAAGAGGAACATGGGATGTACTCACTCATATTTGGCTTCTAGCCATAAATAAAGGACATTGAGCCTATAATTCGGGTTCTTAGAGAAGCCAAATAAGAAGGAGAACCCAAAGAAAAACATATAAAACCTCCTTTTTATAATGAGTTCAAACTAGGAGTCATTTATCTATGGCAGAAAGTTAGGAGGAAAAGTTTGATCTTAGACCTGAGCAGAGAATCAGTGGACAGCCCCACCATCTAGGGATGATGAGTTCTTTAGTGGGGTGACAGCTAGTCCTCAGATATATCAGACATTGATAACTAGAGTTTCATTTACTCGTCTGAATTGCTTCTCCATTGAGTAAATTTGAAGGGTGCACATCTTAAATTGCATGATATCAGTGAAAAAATATGAATGAGCTTATTTTTAATTCCTCGAAGTTAAAAGCTGGACGGGATCAGGAAATTTCTGCTGATTTATGAGTGGATGGGGCTGTTTTCACATGGTAGCTCCATGTTGGCTGGAGAACACAGGCACCCAATGCCATGAGCCCTCAGAAAAGAATCCAGAAATACAACCCAACACCGAACATCTCCAGAAAGTTCCTCTGAATACTGCTGTCTGCTCTTTGGTTGGAAGGCCCTTTTTGGCCTCCTACAATCAAATTCATGGGCAGACTCCCTCCGAGGGTTCAGTGCTGGTTTGTGAGTTGGAGGCAGGTGAGCTCTGAGGTCACGCTGCATTTTCCTCAGCCGTGTAGGGCTCTGGTGGCACATCTCCGGGGTGTTAAAGAAGGCCTGCTCAGGTGTGTGTGCATTATATGTCACCCCAGATTCCCCCAAAGGTTGAGGGTTCTTTTTCCCCAGTCCAGTGGCTCCTTTCACTAGAGTGGGTTGTAGAGAATGGGGGGGGGGTTACTGGGGGCAGCGCTCCCAGCATCTCTCATGAGGAGGGGAGGATGCTGTGTCTGCCATGGAGAGGACTAAGTGGGGCTGCCCTGTCCTTGCCCACGGCAATGTTCGTCATCACCTTAACAAGATGCTGCTTGGAGCTTGGTGTTCTTTCAGTGAGTATATTAGTTCTCTCTGCTGTGACAACATACCCCATGAAAGCAATTTCAGGAGGGAAGGAAGGAAGGAGGCAAGGACAGTCCGAGGGTGCAGTCTGTTGTGGCTGAGGAGGTATGGCTGCAGGACCGTGAAATATGAGGCGGCTTGTCTCACGTTTTCACGTCAGGAAGTAGAGCGAGGTGGATGCTGGCGCTAACCTGCTTTCCTTCCTTCCTCCTTTTCTTTATCCTGGGCTCCCAGTCTGTGGGACGGTACCGCCATATTTAGTTGGGTCTCCCACCTCGGTTCAGCCTCTCTGGAAACACTCTCACACACAGGCCCAGAGGTGTCCTCTGTGGTACCAGATGACATGGTGTTGACAATGAAGACGCACACACGGTGGTACTTGTTGCTGAGAGCGAGCAGTGTTTGCAGGCAGTGGGGATGACTCCACAGCTTCTTCATCTTTCCAGGTGGGAGGGTACGCCTTCTGGTTCAGCACTCTGCCGGAAGCACTTGGGAGGCAGAGACAGGCGGCTCTCTCTAAGTTCAAGGGCAGCCTGATCTGCAGAGTGAGTTCCAGGACAGGCTCCAAAGTTAAACAGAGAAATCCTATCTTGAAAAACATTCCTTAGAAGTTTATGTGTTCTGTGAGGCAGACTGAGGGTCTAGGACTGAGTGTCCAAGACAGCTTTCCTACACAAACTGGGCTCTTCTACAGGGTGGTGAGGGCTTCCAGTCATTGTTTTGACTTAACGTGTAGGGGCCACTTAACCCCAAACACAGGATTGGAAATCGAAAGGTCTCCTGAGTGAGTGTGAAGTTCACACAGGGAAGTGTGAGAACGTGGAGTTGGAGTCCTGCCATCTGCCATGTTGGGACCCAAAGCATGCCCATCAGTAGCACCCCCCCCTCCTTGATCGCCAGGGGGGGTCTGTCTTACCTGGTTCTGGTTTTTTTTTTTTTCTCTAAAGATGAGTTTTTTAGGCCGGGCGATGGTGGCGTACGCCTTTAATCCCAGCACTCGGGAGGCAGAAGCAGGCGGATCTCTGTGAGTTCGAGACCAGCCTGGTCTACAGAGCTAGTTCCAGGACAGGCTCCAAAGCCACAGAGAAACCCTGTCTTGAAAAACAAAAAACAAACAAACAAACAAAAAAAAAAACCAACCAACCAACAAACAAAAAAGATGAATTTTTTACTAGCCATTGTAGATTTACTAGTTAGCTTTAATGTCTTGATAAAACACCATTGCCAAAAGCAATATGGGAAAAGGGAGTTTATTTTGGCTTAAGGTACCAGAGAGGGAGTCCATAATGCTGGTGTGTGTGGCAGTGTGTGTGTGTGTGTGTGTGTGTGTGTGTGTGTGTGTGTGTGGCAGTGTGTGGCTGGAGCAGGACATGATCACATTTCATCACACTGGAAGCCAAGAAAGTAAGAAGGAAGTCGGGCCAGGTAGAAACCTCCAAAGCCTGCCCTCAGTGACCCACCTCCATGTGGCAGCAAGGTTCCATGTCTTAAAAGTTCCAACTTTCCCAAACAGCGCCACCTACTGGGGGACCAAGTGAGTGGATTAGTTGATTCTTAAAAATCACAGGCATACATGCAGGCAAAACAGCAATGCACATAAAATAAAAATAAAATATTTTTAGATGGATGGTGATGCACGCCTTTAATCCCAGCATGTGGAAGGCAGAGGCAGGTGGATCTCAAAAATCTGGTAGAGCTCCTTTGGATATCAGTATGATCAGTGTGGCAATTTCTCAGAAAATTAGGAAGCAACCTTCCTCAAGATCCAGCAATGCCACTTTTGGGTATATATCCAAAGGATGCCCAACCATGCCACAAGGACATGTGCTCAACTATGTTCATAGCAGCATTGTTTACCATAGCCAGAACCTGGAAACAACCTAAATGCCCCTCGACCAAAGAATGGATAAGGAAAATGTGGTACATTTACACAATGGAGTACTACACAGCAGAAAAAAATAATGACACCTTGAATTTTGCAGGCAAATGGATGGAGCTAGAAAACATCATTTTGAGTGCAGTAACCCAGACCCAGAAAGACAATTACTAACTTATAAGTGTTTTTAAAACATAAAGCAAAGAAAACCAGCCTACAAATCACAATCCCAGAGAACCTAGACAACAATGAGGACCCTAAGAGAGACTTACATAGATCTAATCTACATGGGGAGTAGAAAAAGACAAAATCTCCTGAGTAAATTGGAAGCATGGGGACCTTGGGAAAGGGTTGAAGGGGAGGGAAGAGGCAGGGAGGGGAGTAGAGAAAAATGTAGAGCTCAATAAAAATCAATAAAATTTAAAAAATGAAAACTAAAAAAATGCAAAACAACTTGTGTGTGTGTATATATATGTATATATATATGATGTATGTATTGTGTGTGTGTGTGTGTGTGTGTGTGTGTGATGCATGCCTGCTCGTACCAAGCATGTGTATGGAAGTTGGAGGACAACCTTTAGTGTTGGCCATCACAGTCCACATTGCCTGAAGCAGAATCTCTTGCTGTTTGCAGCTGTATTCACCAGGCTAGCTGGCATGTAACCTTCTAGGTCAATGCTTCTCAACTTGTGGGGTCATGATCCCTTTGGGGCAGAATGACCCTTTCACAGGGTTACCTAAAACCATCAGAAAACACAGATTTTCACATTATAATTAATAACAGTAGCAAAATTACAGTTATACAGTAGCAACAAAAATAACATGAGGCACTGTAGTAAAGGTCACAGCATTAGGAAGGTTGAGAACCGCTGGTCTGGGTGATTCTCGTCACCTCTGCTGTCTTGCTTAGGACAACAGATGCTCACTGCTGTGCCGTTTTCTGTGGGTTCTGGGGATTTGAACTTATGCCCTCTTAACTCATTTTACATCCAGCCTTCTATGATCTGCTTGGGTTTAAATATTACCCATCGATAGACAATAGGAGGTTTCTACCATTTGCAGTAAATGTCCCTGATAAATTTGTGGTCACATATGAGTGTCCAGCATCTGTAGTCCCAGACCGGAGAGCAGGGTGTTCTTGACCAGCCTCTCTCTGTGGTGTTAGGTCCAGTGGGGTCTGTAGATTACTTCACTTTCCACTACACCGTGGTGGGAGTTCCTGTTTTCTCTTGTACGCAACTGTGGCTCTAGGGTTTGCTTCATCTGACCAGCACGGAGCAACTGCCCTCCTCGCTCTGACAGTTTATGTTCCCCTGGAAGATTATCTTATTTCCCCCACCTTCTGTCACTCCTGTCTGCCGGGACTTTCACCTCTGAATCATACTCCCTGGTTCACTCACTCTAAGATGCCTCCTTTGCACCCCGCCTAGACTAATAATGGTAATTTAATAACAACGGGCTGGAGATGGCGATGATACCGGATGCTTTGTCCGTCATCTGAGACTTTCAGCCTTCTTATAAAGAGCCCTCCCCCAGCTGATCCTACGTGGCCAACTGTGCCAGAATTGGCTCAGACACTTCCTGCTCCCGGACACAGCCTTTGTAGGAATCTGTTCCTTTCACCGGAAAGGCCCTGCTCTGCTGAGAGTTCTGTTGCGGGGAGGTTTTATTTTCTGCACTTAGACTCATCTGACGTTTATATTTCCGCGCTGTCTGGGCAGAGGTCTGATGGCTTTCCGTAATGAAAACCATCTATCTTGTTATCACGGAATGAGTAATTTGTTGTTTTCTCACTTCTCCGTTGCTGTCTCAGCCATAGGCTGATGTTGGTTCGATTTTCTTTTGGATCTGTCTCTTGACTCTGTTCTGTCCCGTTCGTCTTGCATTCCTAGGTTAATACTGTTGGATGTAATTACCAAAACCTCGGAATAAATCACCCCATCTTAGACATTTTCTTCAAAACTTTCATATCCATTCCAGCCTCTTTGGTCTTAAACATGAGCTTTAGGGTCTTTGGATATCCTGAGAAGTCCTGCCATGGTTCCCATTGAATCTGTGGTTTCTGGAGGGGAGTCTTTCATCCTTGAATCTGTGGTTTCTGGAGGGGAGACAGACTTTCCATCCTTTTTCAGTTGTTGCATCTTACTCGTGGACTGATGGGTCTCAGCAGATGCCCCTTTTAGATGGTAATGAAGCTTTGTAACATTCTCCATGAAGCTCTGGGGACTTGCATTGGATGCTTTAGAGTTGTTTGTATCATTTTCACATTACATCCTCATGGAGGTGTAATTCTCATGCTGCGCCATGCACTCACTTAGCATTTATAATTCAAAGTTCTAAGTAAACTCAGGGTGTGCAGTGAGCACCATGGTTTAATACCTACTACTGTCGGAGCATCCTTTGCTGGTTTAATACTGTCAGGGCATCTTTACTAGTTCAATACCGTCAGAGAATCCTTGCTAGTTCAATACTGTCAGGGCATCCTTGCTAATGTCATTAGAAATAGACCCATCATCAGTCATTCCCCGTGCCCTCTCTCACTACACAGCAGATAATAGGAAACCTCCAGCCCAGTTCCAGTCTCTCTATATCTGCCCATCCCCGGCATCTCTCATATACTTGGGATCATCTTGCAATGCAATAAATGGTATCTTGAATGTGGCTTCTTTTAGTTAGTTATGTTTTTGAAGTTTTTCTGTGTTGCAGGATAATTTGCTTCCTTCCTTTGCATTGGTGTATTCTGTCCTGTGTGCACATCACATTTTCCTCAGCTGTTCCCCAGTCTCACAGGGTTTTATTGTTTTTTTCCCAGGGAGATCTTCATGCAGCTAATTACATTTCTCAATTGCTTCTTGCCCATGAATAGTTACAGTAATCGGTTTGTGCACTGGTTATCTTTCTTGCGTGGTGACAAAAATATCTGGCCAAAGCAACATAAGAAAGGAAAGAAAAGATACACTTCGGATCACAGTTTAGTCTGTCCTGGCGGCAGGAGTTAAAATGGCAGGTCACAGTGCGCGTGCAGCCAGTGGGTAGGGCGTGAATGCTGCTGCCAGCTCCTTTACCTCTGTTCGCTCTGGGCTCCACATGGGACAGTGCCGCCCACATTCAGAGTGGCTCTCCCCATCTCCGCCAATGCAGTGGAGAAAATTCCTCACAGACACCCTTGATGTTTGCATCCGGGGTGGTGCTAAATCCTGCCGTTGACAGTGGAGGCTAACCATCGCGTGCTGGTTTTTATATTATTTTTTCCTAGCATCTTAGTTGGTTATAAGTTTTTCTGGATATTTTTATAGAAAGCCAAATATATCACAAATAATGCTACTTGTAGCATTTTGGACCTCCAGCATAATGGAGCCACAGTATTGTTAGCCACCTCCAAGTTTGCGGTCTGTCTTTGATCCACAAAGATGTGTTCTGCGATCTACAAAGACTGAGGAGAGTGCTTCGGAGTGGAGCCTTGACATGCTAAGAAATTTTGTGCTTCCAATAGCATTTGACCTTGTTTTAAAAATTATATTTTTGTTTAATCTTATCGGGTTCCTTTCTTATATCTTTCTTAATCTCCTAAAGTTGAATTAGACTTAATAGTAATTCATTTTGATATTATATAAAGTATGATAAATTACGTATTTTTTAAAGTATAAAATTATATATTTACTATTGCATTTTTTCGGGGGAGGGTTTCACCCAGAGAATGGCTTCCACTTTCAAAAAGGCATTTTTCCTTCTGTTCCATTCCCATTGGATTGATTCTTCAGTGGAATCAAGGTCTTCAGGAAGGACAGGATTGGATCGGTAGGAAACTTCACAAGAGCTGATGAATGCGTAAAACTCCAAACAATTCCTGGCCCATTTCAAAGAGCATCATTTGATCAGGAATCGTAAAGAGCAGGCTTCATGGGAGACAGGGCTATCTGAATAGGATAGTTTGTGGGAGAGGTGGGATTTGACCTGGTATTTGAAATTAATATCCAGTTTATTAAGATAAGAACTCTACACCATGATGCCTATAAAATCCAAGCACACATGTTTGAGGATACAGAGTAACCTGGTGGGTACAGAGAAGCAGGAGACTGCAGGTTACATTGTGGCTGCTGGTTACATTGTACCCGGAATGATCAATGCTGAGACTCATCATGACATCAGCTTGGCTCTGACACCCTTGGGCCACCCCACCTTTCAGTTCTGCCACCCCAAAGCTGCAGATTCCAGAGGTGGACCTGCAGGATGCAGTGTTTGCCCTGCTAGATTTGGGGCTTGGGCTTCTCTTGCTGTTCTCTCCTTACCCCTTTGTTTGAATGGGTGTGTTTGCGCTGAGCCATTATATAGTAGAAGTCTTTCATGTGTGATTTGATTTTATAGGCATCATGTTATAGAGTTTTTCTTGAGTTTCAGAAGGGACTTGGGACTTTGGAACAATGTTGGGACTGTTAAGACTTGGGGACTCTGACAGGTGGCTTAAGTGAATTTGTGTTGTGAGATAACCAGGATCAGGAAAGTAATGTTACAATTCATAGTGATGTGGTATCAAATTGTGCTGGTTTAACCTTCATTAGCAGTTTGACTGGATTCTAGATCATCTAGACAAAGCTTTGGGCGTGTCTGTCTATGAGAGTGGGTGTGTCTGTCAGAAAGGTCTGACTGAGGCAGGGAAATCTACCCTGATGTGGGCAGCACCCTCCCATGGGCTGGGGCCCAGGACTGAAGGGAAAGGAGAAAGCAAGCCGAGCACCAGCGTTTGTCTCTCTCTACTTCCTGACTGTGGTTACGAAGAGACCAGCATCTCAAGCTGCACTTGCCATGACTTCCCTGCCTGGCAGACTGAGCCAATGAACTGACCCTTCTTCTTTTTAATCATGTGTCTTCACCATAGCAATGAGAAAACCAATCCACTTGTATAGCACCCCATGCTCCCGTAGTGCTGCCGCACGGGGAGGCAATCTGTCCTTATACCTCCCTTACGTCACTCTTGTGCTTTAGGCCACTATGTTGACGTTTTGTTTGTGCTGTAACAACTAAAGCTTGCCTGAAGATCAGAGTGTGGAGCTAGCCACACTAGTTAGCCACAGAGGCCAGGCAGTGGTGGCGCACACCTTTAATCTCAGCACTCAGAGAGACAGGGGCAGATGGATCTCTGTGAGTTCAAGGCCACCCTGGGCAACACAAGATTGAATCAGTTTTAAAAGAGAAACAGGGTCTGGTGGTGGTGACTCATACCAGTACTTGGGAGTCACATGCCTTTAATCCTAGCACTAGGGAGGTGGAGATGGGAAGGGATATGGCTGAGCAGAGAGAGGAATTTAAGGTGGGCAGAGAGAGGAATATAAGGTGGGAGCTCAAGGCATTCAGTCAGAGGATTGTAGAGACAGGATACTTGGTCTGAGGATTTCATAGAGGTAAGAACTAGTGGCTGGTTGCTCTGCTTCTCTGATCATTCAGCTTTTGATCCCTAATATCTGACTCTGGGTTTTTATTATTAAGACCAATTAGAGTGAGACCCAACAGGCCACTGTGAGGGTCATGTGAGCACAGGCCCCGGGATCTGCAGCGGCTGATCTGAGAGTGGAGACAGCTAAGGAGTGACTCACGGGATTGTGGAGACTCTGGACAAAAGAGTGATTCATGCCTCAGGTGGGAAGGAGTGGGATGTGTTAGACTTCATCATGCCTCTTAGGATGGCATGCAGCTTAACGGTATGAAATGTTTATTTCTGGAATTTTCCTTTTAATGCTTTCAGTCTGTGGCTGACCACAGGTAACTTCAGCCGTGGAAAGTGAAGCCTTAGGCAAGAAGAGCCAATCTCTCCAGCTGCCTTTGTGTTGGTTTTACCTCTCTCCCCAGGTCCTCTGTCGTCTTTCCTTACTCAAAAGATTTATACTCCCTTTCTATTCCTTGACATTTATTACGCAGTGACTTGGCATCTATACTAGCCTTGAAACATCTAAACTGAACCAAACTCATTTCTATCTTCAGCATTTCAAGGACTTTAACTGTGATTGGCCTCCTGTTCAATTTGTACCTCAGTGTTTTCTATTTTAGGTCAAAGTTAAATCATCATCTTTTCCATGTTGTATAATTTATTGATGTCATTATTCTGCCTTCATCCAACTTCACTGTCCACTTTCTGTGAGACAGGAGCCCTCACTGGCCTGAAGCTAACCAGTCAGGTGAGGCTGGCTCAGCAGGGAGCCCCCCAGGATCCTCCCATCCCCACTTCCTCATGCTGGGATAATAAGCACACAGGACCATGCCTGGTATTTTAATGTGGGTTTGGGGGGGTCACACTCAGGACCTCATGCTTGCAACCACTTCACCGCCCAAGCCATCTCCCTTTGTGCTGTGATTTGTCTCTTCCAGCTGATTTAGTAACTTCTGTGTTGATGTTCTGAGTCTCAGTAGGGCGTATTTGACAACGGCTTTGCTTTTTTGTTTCTGCTGCTCAGGATTATCAGAGCGTATGAGATGTTGGAGTTGTTGTCTAATCAATGGTCTGGAAGCCTCTTAGCTTTGTCTCATTGGATGTTGCTTCTCCATTCTTTCCTATCTCCTGCAACTCTGACTGATACATCTGGTCTGGGGTTTCCCTCTGTGTGCTGTGATTATCACTGACTAATACAGAACTGCTTTGAGTCTGTGATAGGGCAGAGAAAACTAAACTGAATGCTGGGAGAAGGAAGGCGGAGTCAAGGAGAAGCCATGGAGCCGCCACTAGAGACAGGTGCAGTGAAACTTTGCTGATAGGTCATGACCTTGTGATGATGCACAGATTAATGGAAGTGGGTTAAATTAAGATGTAAGAGTTAGCCAATAAGAAGCTAGAGCTAATAGGCCAAGCACACATTCTTTTCTTCAAGTGAGTCATTTCCACCTTCACGAAGGGGCCGTTCAGAGGATAATCAACAGATGACAACGTCCGTTCCTCCTGCAAAACCAGAGTGGCTCACTGGATTGCCAGTCAGACCCGAAGGTGGGGCCATGACCACTTCCTCTCTGATAAGCTATTCCCAAGTGGGTTTCAAAAATAAGGTTTGATCTTGGGAGGACAGACATTCGGTGTTCAAGACCTACATCCGATGAGCAGAGTCAGAACTGGAAAAAAACCCACCAACAGACAGTACCGCCTGGGGGAATCAGGGCTCAGCATGCTCGTTTCTCCAGCAGAAGCTAATCGAAGAACTAGTCAGCAGCAATTCCAGTTTTATTTTGTAAAAATTTGTAAGATAGTTTGGGATTCAGTCTTGAGGCAGATAAGTAATTTTGGTGTAAATCTGTGTTCTGAACAAGCCTGTAACACAAGCGAGATCACTTAGCCACAGGAACATGTTTGCTGGTCTGTTCTGACCTGTCAGGCGGATCCAGTTCTTACCTGTTTCCCTGAAGACAGGTCCCTGAAATGGCTCAGGAGCCCCTGTTCTTGACCTTTGATTATTTCACTTCTAGCCAAAGGGGAAATTAAGACCTGAATGTGAACCATACTTTAGGCTCAGCTTGATCTGAGAGTTCCATAAAATAGCGAAAAGCTGGAATGAACCCAAATTCACAGCACTAGGAGTGGGGGGGGGGTCAACAAAAACCATGTTCTAGCTAAAGAGGGACCCAGCAGGCAGGAGAGATGCTTCCCAGGGGGCCTGCCCATGTGGACTGTACTCCTGAGATGAAGTGGTTAGTGAGAAACGGGGCAGCAGATAGCGCCAGCTGCAAAGAGCAGGAAGAAGTGGATTAAACGCGGTGGCCACATCCTGGACAGCGTGCAGCATCTTCAGGGCTTCCTGCATAGGGCTGTTTTCGGGGTGACAAAGAACCTCAAAGAGCTGAAGGAACAAATTCAGAAAGGAGGCCAGTGGCAGAGAGCCGTAGGTGGCTTTAGGGACTTCTTGGAGTGGGTGACTGTTCCCCTCTGACAACTGGAGAGGAGAGAGACGGCCTGGCCTGCCTGATGGAGGTGCTTGCTGTGAGCTTTGCCTCCCAACTCTGCCTTAGCCTAACTCCTGGCTCCTTTAAGTCTGGCGCAGCTCTGGGCACGAGTTGTTATTCCAGCAGAGTGTGGGGAGTTTGGAATCAGCAGACTTGTGGCTGATCCTGTGGGCCGGCTTACTTATATCACACTGTACAGTCTGGCTTTTGAGTTTCAAAAAAAAAGTGACGAAAACTTGAAATAGATGCAGTAGACACCACTCAAGCTGAAACAGCCGCCACTGCCCTCTCACGGGGCAGCTGCTCTGGTTAGGTGACCGAGGCCCCTGCAATCCCGTCAATAGGATTCTGCAACACACTTTAATTACCCTTGAAGTGGTGAGTTTTAATTAAAGTGCGTATCTCCAAAGCCACTGCTGACAGAAGAGACATATATAACGCGTGTGTGAGGCCAGCCGTGGGCCAAGCTAATATCAAAGGGCATTAAGCAGTCTCCCCCATAAACAGGTTCCCGAGTTTAGATTTCTCCTTCTGTTGCCCGGGGTGGGCCTGCACCCCTTTTTCTTATCTACCTAATACGATGTTATCTGGGCTCCAGTATATTTGAATATGACATAGTCTGAAGGGCCCGCCTGCGTGCATGCTTTATTGTTAGCTCTTAAGTTGGAAATCTTTTGTTTTCTTTAATGAAAACTGGTCCAGTTCAAACACTTACCCAGACTTCTAGTATATTCAGGGTTCAACAAGAAAAAAGAAAAGAGGAAGAAAAAAAGTGAAGGTGGTTTTGTTTTGTTTTTAACTCGAGTCGTATGGCCACCAAAGTCACCACAGCCTAAAAAGAGATGAGGGTCACCGAGATTTATAAACAGTTTCATAGTAGGTGAAGTAAAGCTCGTGGATAGGTTATTTTTCCAACTCACTGGGTCATGTGATTCACCGGGGAACAACAGAATTCCAGGGTTCTGTTTCCATCCTCTTGTAGGGAGTCATGTCCTTTCTGTGACAGATGGCTGTCATGTATAAACCTCCCACAATGGCTAACCGTCCCCCCTCCTCTTGGTGTAGCCACTGGAAATACAGGTCCTCGTGGTCAGTGTTGGGCTGACCAGGAGGGAGGGATGCCCACAGAGTGGGACCCATGCACTGCCATGTTGGGCGGTGTGGCCTGAACCTTGGTCCCTGCGTACTGTACGCTCATTTTATAGAAGGCTCACTGGAATATCGAAGAAGGCCACCTTCCATGGGTTTTTTTTTTCTTGTCCATTTGGATGAACGATCTACAGAGGAAGTATCTAAAGTCCCAGGCAGGCATCCAAAGATCGTCAGGTTGCACATATTTGTACCCCTTCCTGACATCTCCCCGTTCTGACATTCCGATCCTGTTCTTCCCCTGTGACCCTACTGCTACCCTTAGTTGGACGGAGGTCAATTCTCCTGGCTGTGTTCCCAATTCAGGTCACTGTTGGCCTTCAGAGCCACCCTGTCTGTGCCTGACTAGCTTATGTGATGTGACCGAAGATGCCCAGGTGAGCTGCTATGAGCCTAATTTGAAGTGGGAATTTTCTGTAAAAGTGGGTTCTAGTCCCCGAGGCACCTGGAAGCTGGTTTACAACTTTAACTTAAGAAATAAATCCTCTCTTGAAAATGCGGAGGTGGCCACCTGCATGTCACCTTCTCACCACAGGATCTGCTTTTCCTTGTCTCTATTGATGAACGCAATTGGGGGCATTTTCCTTCCTATTTTTGGATCAACAACGTCTCTCAGTATCAAGGTTTTCTATTGAGTTTGAGGGATTTTTGAGGCACTTCAACTTCAATTGATCTTACATGGCATGGAAGAGTTGGCATCGTCTTAGCCACAGCACTCAGGCAGGACTTGGTGACCTTTTGCATGAGTTATTTTTAATAGGCTGCTCTCAAATCGATCAGTCCACACACAAATGCCAGCAGAACAGAAACAATTGAGTGAAGGCCGAGACTGGAGGAACTTCTGGGCTGGGGGAACGGTCTGGAGACTGGAGGGGATCCTAGGCTGAGGGTATGGTCGTGAGGCTGGGGGACTCCTAGGCTGGGGGAGCTGACATTCTCAGCTCTGACCCTCTGGTCAGACCCAGATTCCACCAGTTAGTCCTGAGAATTGATGCTTTGAAATTCCAGGTCTGTTACACAGAACCCGCCACACACAACTTGCTTTTAGTAGTCACCCGTTCCAGAAGGAACAGATAAAAATATCACCTCGAGCAAATTTGTGCTACATTTAAATGATTTATTTAATTTAAATTATTTAATGTCATGGAATATGGGAAGCCTTCCCAAAGTCACAGAATGATTCTGTAGCACACAGATCAAAATATTCAGTCCCATGACTTCTAAAGCAGCGCAAGAAATTAGAGGGTGTGCGTGTTTTGAAAATGATCATCTTGAGATGTCTAAAACAGCGGGGGTCACAAGGGTCAGTGGAGTTAAAGGGTCATTCTGGCTCTACCTTGGGCAAGGCTTCAGCCTTCTCTCCCATCCCACAATCCTAGTTCATAAACCTCTGAACCAATCTCATTGTCCCTCTAATTCTGTCACAATAGATATTGTAGGAAGCTGGGGTCTCTCTAGACATTCTCATCTCTTGAAATCCTTCCTCCCTTCTTCTTTTGCCCTGTCCTCTTCCCATAACCTGTAGGTACCGTGCTGGTCAGTCATCATCAGCAGACCACATGTGGTAGACATAGCCGGTCATCATCAGCAGACCACACACAGTAGACGTGGCTGGTCATCATCAGCAGACCACTCGTGATAGACACGGCTGGTCATCATCAGTAGACCACACATGGTAGACACGGCTGGTCATCATCAGTAGACCACACATGGTAGACACGGCTGGTCATCATCAGCAGACCACATGCGGTAGACATAGCCAGTCATCATCAGCAGACCACACACAGTAGACGTGGCTGGTCATAATCAGCAGACCACTCGTGATAGACACGGCTGGTCATCATCAGTAGACCACACGTGGTAGACACGGCTGGTCATCAGCAGCAGACCACACGTATTAGACGTGGCCGGTCATCAGCAGCAGACCACACATGGTAGACACAGCCGGTCATCAGCAGACCGCACACTATTGAATAGAGGAAAGGGTGCTTTCCTGAGTCTAGACAGTCAAGTGTTCTCTTCCAAAACCACAAGTTAGCTAACAGATACAATTAGTCATAACATTTCCACCCTTGACCCCTACATTCAGCTTTAAACCCTGTTAATCTCCAAAAAAAGAGAAAACGGAGGTACTTCTGGTACCAACATCACGAAGCACAATCCTTCAGACAGCTGGAAACTCGTTCTTCTTGCAGAAAACGATACAAAGTCCTATGTTTAAATACTCTGCTATAAAATCAATACATACATTTAAGATTTGTTAATTTCAATTTGTATGTATTTGAATGTTTTGCCTACATGCATATATGTATATGCTCCAAACGTGTGCCTGGTGGCCTTAAAGGCAAGAAGAAGGCATTGGATCCCCTAGAACTGGAGTTGTAGTCACCACGTGGGTGCTGGGAACTAAACTCGGACCCTCTTCAAGGACAGTGAGTGCTCTTAACCACTGAGCTCTCTCTAACCCCTAAAATAACTATATGTTGTGTAATAAGGGATAAGAGAAAAGGGAACCCAGAGCCTTATATAGTCAGCATGAAGCCTGGTCCAGAGAAGCCACCAGCTTTCCCAGAAGCCCTGTGTTAGCACATGTGGCACAGTAATGATGGTCCTAGGCCAAGGAGCCTTGTCTGCTGAGCTGCCCTGGCCCCTGCCTCTTCCTGTGAACCCTGTGTGCCAGCTTCTGTATCCTTATGACACCAACCCCTTCTTTGGGGGACATCTAATGGTTCTTTATTTCCAACCCTCCTGGACTTCATTTTAAAAGTGAGGTCTTGGCCGGGCGGTGGTGGCGCACGCCTTTAATCCCAGCACTCGGGAGGCAGAGGCAGGCGGATCTCTGTGAGTTCGAGGCCAGCCTGGTCTACAAGAACTAGTTCCAGGACAGGAACCAAAAAAGCTATGGAGAAACCCTGTCTCGAAAATTAAAAAAAAAAAAAAGTGAGGTTTAAACTCTGTTGAAAATAGGGGCGCCGGGGTTGTGTCCCCAATACCCCAGCCGCATGGCTAGCTTATGCCCGAAATAACAACACACAAACTGTATTCATTTAAACACTGCTTGGCCCACTAGCTCTAGCCTCTTACGGGCTAACTCTCGCACTTGGTCTAACCCATTTCTAATATTCTGTGTTAGCACCCCAAGGTGCGCTTACCAGGGAGATTCTAGCCTACGTCCATCTTGGGTCGGAGCTTCATCTCGAGTGTGCCTCAGAGCGCAGAGCTATCCTGTCCGCCTGCGAGACAGGAGCCTGGCGTCTCTGAGCGGAGCTGCATGATTTCTGACCTCACTTCCTCTTCCGCCCAGCATTTTCTTCTGTTTACTCCACCCACCTATGTTCTAACCAATTGTGCCAAGCAGTTTATTTATTGCTTATCCAATGAAATCAACAGATTGATATATGACACTCCCACATCAAAACTCTGTGGCTACAGAAACCTCTGGAGTTCCCATGATAGGAACCCAAGCTCTCCTGGGCCTGGAGAGCTGGCTCAGCACTTAAAAGCACTGGCTGTTCTTCCAGAGGACCAGGTTTGGTTCTCAGCATTGACAACCATCTGTAACTGTGGTGGTTGAATGAGAACAGCCCCCCCCCCCAGGCTCTTGTATTTGAATGCTGAGTCACCAGGGAGTAGGATTATAAGGACTAGGAGGTGTGGCCTTGTTCAAGAAAGTGTGTTACTGGGGGGTGAATTTTGAAGTTTCAAAAACCCAAGCCAGGCCCAGTCTCTCTCTCTCTCTCTCTCTCTCTCTCTCTCTCTCTCTCTCTCTCTCTCTCTCTCTCTCTCTCTCTCTGCCTGTGGATCAGGATATAGCTCTCAGCTACTTCTCCAGCACCTGCCTGCCACTCTGCTCCCAGCCATGATGATTATGGACTAAGCCTCTGAAACTGTAAAGCCCCAGTTAAATGCTTTCTCTTCTAAGAGTTGCTGTGGTCATGGTGGCTCTTCACAGCTGCAGACAGTGAGAAAGACCAGAACTGTAGTCCTGGAGATCCAGCATCCTCACCAGGCGCTGCACACATGTGGCACACAGACTTTCATACAGGCAAAACACACATACACATAAAATAAAAATAAATAACTTTTAAAATATCCAATTTCTGCAAGCTGTTGCTGGCCTGTAATTGAGGTCTTTACGCATAAATGGATGCTTCTAAGTCTGTCACGTGTTCCTTCTTGAAAGTATACACACTTTTCTTGCCTGCTATTAGCCATCTTAACTCTTCGGTTTAGGAACAAATGGGACTGTGGATTTTATCTGACTGTGTGATGACAGATTTAGAATAGAAGATGTCTGGATTAGTGAGGTTTGACTGTGTTCTTTAATGATGTTTTTTTCTCTAGCCTAATTAATTGTGTGGTCTCATTCTAAATATAGCTAGGTACAAGGTCTTATATGATACATATTTTATTACAGGCAGAAGAAATGAACTGTGGAAATTAGCTCGATTTGGGAAGTAACCAGGCTAGCTAAAGGATAAAGCAATTATATTTTTATTTATTATAAGGGGAAAACTCATGCCACAGGAACGAGAAGTCCAAGCTCAGCTGTGCCCCGCGGGAGTCACAGAGAGAGAGCATCCACGCCTTAGCTCGGATCCACCTCTTAGAGATAATTGACTATTAAGGTTTCCCCACCAATGGGTGAGGCATTTCTATAGTGGAGGAGCAAAGAGCTTCGTTAATTATCCAGCTGAAACCGAAAGGGACATTCTGGCCACTGCAGAGCTGTGTTCTGTCAGGTGTTCATTAGTGGTTTTCTGTGCAGGGCTGGATATGAGAGCACCTCAAGGACAGGAGGCAGATGAGGTGCAAATGGAAGAGACTCCACAGGCCTCTGCGATATCTAGAGAGTCAGGGTACAGGGGGGGGTGGGTACCACAGACCCATTGTCAAATATCACAGATCAGGCTGTGCTCCCCTATGGACACTCGGCTTTGTGATTTCCTTCGCCAGCAGTCATTACTGATAAAGCCAGAAAAAATAACATCAAGATTTATTATAAACCAGGTCACCTTTTGTCCGTCATGTGTGTTGCCTGTTTGTGTCTGTAAATGTGTAAATGTTTGATCTGTATACCTGTTTCATTTGAAACAAAGCTTAAGAAGTCTTACTGGAGAGATGGCTCAGTGAGTAGAGTGTTTTCCCTTAAGCATGAGGACCCAAGTTTGAATCCCAGGAACCCACATAAAATCCTGGGCAGCAGCACACAACTCTAGCCCCAGGGATCTGCCTGCTCTGTAGTGAGATGGGGGTAGAGACAGGGGAGTCTCTGGGAGCTCTTCTGCCAGTGAGTCTTGTGTGCAGCAGCAGAAAGCATCAGAGACACTGTTTCAAACAGGGTGGCAGGCAAGGACCATCTCCCAAGGTTGTCTTCTGACCTCCACACGCTGGCACGTGCTTCCCTCTCCCACCCTCTTAGATACACACACACACACACACACACACACAGACACACACACACAATACCTCCCCCCCACGCATCCACACACACAGAGATTTTTTTAAGTAAAGAAAGAGATGTGGAGGGATTGCAAAGAATCCAGGATAATCAAATGATAAGAAAACCCAGAGAGCAAAGGAAAATAATGCATGAACAAGATAAAAAGTTTAACAAATGAATCAAAGCCATAAGCCATCTCAGAGCTGAAGGGTGTCAACAGAGGACTTGATCAAAAGCAAACGAACAAATATCCAGTTAGAGAAAAAAAAAATGAAATGATGAAAGGAGCCCCCATGAGTTTCCCCTGCTGTAACAGTGTGTGAGCTACTTCTAGCTCTGATTGCAAAGTTAAAATACAAGCTTATGAAAATAACTAGTTCTAATAATATTGTTGGCTGTGTAGCAAAGAGCAGTATAAATTGCAAGGGGGAGAAGTAGGTAGCAGTTTTTATGGTTACTACTGAAGTTGTTTTAAGCATAAAGTAGTGCATGCTTTCTAAAATTTTTTTATTTATATATGTGTCAGTTTCTGCATATGTGCACATGGGTGCAGTGCCCAACCAAGGAGGCCAGAAGAGGGCATCAGAGTTGCAGGTGACTGAACCTCCCAACATGGGAGCTAGGAACCAAACCCAGGTCCTCTGGAAGTGCAATCAGTGATCTTAGCTGAGAAGCCCCCTGCCAGCCCCTTGTGTTATTATAGCTAGCCATATCAAGTAGAGAAAACTCCCTTTTATATCTACTTTGTTGAGTGTGTTTAACACAAAAATGTTTTTGCCATAAAATTCAGTGTTTTTTGTCAAATGCTTTTCTGTTTCTATTAAGAAACCATAGCCTTTGTCCATTACTATTAATTTTTCATGGGTGATGATTTATATCAACTGTCACCTTGAGAGGACCTAGATCATCAAGGAAAGGGGTCCCCGGGTATGGAAAGGGGTCCCCGGGTATGCCCGTGAAAGATTGGCTGGATTAGGTTGTCCTGTGGACATGCCTGTGTGGGGTTTTCTTGGTTGTGTTAACTGAGATAGGAAGACCTATCCTATATGTAGTTGATACCCATTCCTGGGCTGAGTCCTCGGTGGAATAGAAGAGAGAAAGTGAGCTGAGCACCAGTGTTCTTCTCTCTGCGGATACAATGTGACCAGCTGTTACAAGCTCCTACTGCCATTCACACTCCAGAACTGCCTTAGAACTGGGAGTCACCCTCCCTCCCTATTCCCTCTCCCCCTCCCTCTTTTCCACTGCTTTTGTCAGAGGGCTTTGTCCAATAGCAGGAAAAGCACCCCAGGAAGTGTTAACCTTGCATTATAGCATAAGCCCTTCTCTTATTGCTGGGTTTAATACTGGGCAGGAGTTTTGAATCTAGGTGTAAGGGTGCTGGGTTTGCCCTGTTCCTTTGTTACTCTGTCTCTGTTTGCTTTTGGTATCTAGTGATACTTGTTCCCTTTAAACAAGTCGAGAAGTGCCTTCCATATTGTCTTGGAGAAGACACCCTCTTTCCCCTATGTGTGATATCATTCATCAGGGAAGTTGCCCAATCTTGTGCTTTCCTTCATGGAAACGTTTTGTTGTTGTTACTGATTCAATCTCCTTACTAGTTAGTTTTTAATTCTTTTCTTGAGTCAGTTCTGGTAATGTCCTCCTAGGAATTTATCTAGGTCATCTAATTTTTTGGCATTTAATTGTTCATGGTGTAAAGTTTTTCCGGCCTGATAAGCCTCTCCATCAACGCAATAATCCAAATCAGACCAAATCAAACTGAATTAGAAAAAGCCCAGGTTTAATGGCTGCCAGTGCTCCTGGGAGGTCCTCTGGGAAAACACGGAGACGGGGGAGGGGGGGAGAACCGGAAAGACCACGTGTTCATTCTTTGGGGGGGCAGTTTAAATAGCCTGTGGGAGTGGTCTTGACCCTCTCTGGGGAGGGGTCACTGTTTGGCAGACATTCTTTTTTTTTTTTTTTTGAGACAGGGTTTCTCTGTAGCTTTGGTGCCTGTCCCGGAACTAGCTCTTGTAGTCCAGGCTAGCCTCGAACTCCCAGAGATCCGCCTGCCTCTGCCTCCCGAGTGCTGGGATTAAAGGCGTGCGCCACCACCGCCCGGCTTGGCAGGCATTCTTGGAGGTAGTGTCTGGACTGTGGCAGCTCCCAGGGGAGGGAAGCTTGGGGTGGAGCTTCCAACCAAACACCCCAGACTCTCTAGGTATAGGGGGCACCAGCTCAAGTCTGGCTACTTCCTGCAGGCGTGGGGTGCCATAGGAGAGGAGAGAGTTAGTGGGCTCACGCTCAGCAAGAGGTGTGGCTGGAGAGGCATCTGGTTTACTGCCATCCTGGAGACCTCAGGCATCTGTTCCTTGAGGGAGATGAGAAGGCAGGTGGCTAGGAGAAAAAAATATTGTTATTACCTGTCTTGGTTGTTCTGACAAAGATGAGTGTTTCAGGATGAGGAACAGGTAGGCCCTTTATCGTGGCATCTTGGAAAATCGGAGGGTGGAAGATCCTAACTGCTTTCTCAGAGAGGAGATGAAGTCTGGACTGCGGCCACTCCCAGGGGAGGGGGGCTTGGGGTGGAGCTTCCAACCAAACACATACTACTTCTTTTTAATCCTTTTTGTTTCTTAAGGTCTATTGCTGTCCCTTTTTCATCTCTTATTGATTTAAACATTCCCTTTTTTGTGGTTAATGTTACTAAAGGTGTGGCCATTTTGATTACCTTTCCAAAGAATAAACTTTAGATTTGTGGACTTTCCTCTGCTTTCCATATAAATCTCTTTTCTGTTGCTGTGTGTGATAAAATACCATGACTGAAAGCAACCTATAGAAGAGAGAGTTTATTTTGGCTTAAAGGGAGAGTTCGTATTGAGGGGAGGCCTGAGGGCAGGAGCAGGAAGCTGAGAGATCATATATCAACCACAAACAAGTAAAGAGAGTGACCTGAAGTGTCCCCCGAAGTGACATACTTCCTCCAGCAAGACCTCACTTCCAAAACCTCCCCAAACATCACCGTGCGCTGGGGACTAAGCATTCAAATGTCTGAGCTCATGGTGTCATTTCATTTATTTCTGCCCCAGTGTTCCTATTTCTCTCTCTCTTCTTTGTAGGAAGATTGAGTTTCTTTTTCTAGTTCATCAAGGAGAAGGAATATTTTTGTGAAAGTCTTGAGTTAGATTTAACTACACTTGTAATAATGGATTCCTCCCCACTCCCTTTCCTGTCTCCTTCCCTCCCTCCTCCCCTCTCCTTTCCTGTACCCTTCCATCCCTGTTCTCTCCTATATCCTCCTCCCCTCCTCCCCTCCCCTCTCCTATGTCCTCCCTCCCTCCTTCCCTCCTATCCTCTCCTCCCTTCCCCTCCCCTCCCCTCTCCTGTCCTCTGTCCTCCCTCCTTTCTCCCTTCCCCTCCCCTCTCCTATGTTTTCCCTCCCTCCTCACCTCCCCTCTCCTGTGTCCTCCCTCCCTTTCCCCCTCCCCTCCCCTCTCCTCTGCTATGTTCTCTCTCCTCCCCTCCCCTCTCCTATGTCCTCCCTCCCTCCTCTCCTCTCCTCCCTTCCCTTCCCCTCCCCCTCTCCTGTCCTCCCTCCTTTCTCCCTTCCCCTCCCCTCTCCTATGTTTTCCCTCCCTCCTCACCTCCCCTCTCCTGTGTCCTCCCTCCCTTTTCCCCCTCCCCTCCCCTCTCCTCCCCTCTCCTCTCCTGTATTTTCCTTCCATCCCCACGCCTTGTGAAGTCTCTTAGTGACCTCACTGAAGATGCTTATTTCTGATGAACGTTTTCTTTTGTAACTTTCACAAATCTCTTTTTATCTTTGACTTTCTGATGGTTTGCTGTGACATGTTTGTGTGGATGTCTCTGATTTTATCTCCTTGGGGGTCATTGAGCCTTTAGATTTGCAGGTTATACTTGCCTTTTAGTGTGAGGTTTTTCATTATTATTTATTCACTTTTTCGTCTCTCTTTTTATCACACCTCATTTGCTGAGATAACAAATCCGAAAAATATCATGGTGTTTCCTGGTGATCCACACATCTCAGAAGCCGCCCTCCTCTTCCGTCTTAGAGCAGATAATCCCAATTGAGTTACCCAAATCTTCTTTCCCCTGCCAGGTTGGGCAGTTTTGAGCCATCCCAGTGATCCCCCTGCCCCATTTCATCATTGTGCTTACACTTAGTTCTCTCTTTTGGTGTTGTCTGATGACGTTATTGTCCTCTTCCCTTTCACTCTTAGATAGGATTTCCTGTAGTCCTTTGACTGCATTTATAAGAGCTGGTGACAGACTTTGCCATGTCAACCTAACGTAGGAGCCTCAGGAATAGCTTGTATTGACTGCTTCTCTTCTATCATTGTTTGTCTCATGATGGCCTGGAAACTGAATATTTTGTATGATATAGTATGGCAGGTCTGGGAAAGTCAGATGTCTGCCTCCTTGCTTTGGTTTTGTTGTTTCTATTTGTGTGGTTTGGGGCTTTTCTGGATTAAATCTATAAAAATGTATTTTTTGGGTCATATGTGGCCCCAGAAGAGCAACATGGTTAGCCTGGTGGCCAGTTGAGTTCACAAAGACTTTCTTAATGCCTTGACTTAGTAAGTCCCCAGCCTTTGCTGAAGGGGCTCTGTATTGTGTTGGACAGCCTCGTAGCGTCCTGGCTAGAATACTATTCCATTGTTGCCTTAACCTTCACTTCTTCCTGTTTGTGCAGTGTCTAAAGGTTCATCCAGAAGTGAGAACCTAGGGCCCTTTTGAAGCTTGAGTGTATTATACGTGCGTCTTTGAAGACTTTCAGGAATATGTTAGTCCTTCCAAAGTCTCCCATGGACATTTCATTCTCTAGTTTACCCTTGTAAATGATGTAGATAACCCATCTTTCTGTTTTTAAATCTTAGGGACAAGTCCACTTGCTGCTTTTGTTGACTGCCCTTTGTCCTCTGAAGTCCCACCTTGTTGAGGCTTCTGCCCTTACCAGAGTGAGCAGGGCTCACTTCTGGTGTGACTTTTCTGTTACTTTGCCTTTGAGAAGTAGTCAGCTGCCCCAGACTTTCGATCTGCATCCCCTTCTTTGAAGGAACAGTCTTAGTGGCAGAGACTCATCAGACATAGCAGGACCAGGAGCAGAGAAGGGCTGCATCCAGTTGTTGGTCTTGGGCACTTAAATAACCTTGTAATGAGAAGTCTCGTATATGGGCTAAATGATATTTGACCTTTGGGTGGATTACAATACACCATGTAAGAACTTGACTGACGGGAGCCTGGTTCTATTTGAAGGCCTGGATTTGTAAGTCTGGGCTGGTGACTGACTCTTCCAGGTAAGCAATTGCTGCTTTTGCTGTTGTTGTTGTTGGTTAGAGGCAGGGTCTCACTGTATAGCCAGCTGACCTCAGCTACAACTGTGTCATACTGTGGTGTCCGCGTGTATGCTATGGTGTCAAGTTGACAGCCTAGAGTCGCCTGAGAAGGGAGTCGAGTGATCAGATTGCCTCATGGACATACCTACAGGGGATGATCTTGATTAGTAATTGATATAGGAGGGCCAGCCCACTGTGGGCGGTACCTTTCCACAGAAAGGAGGGTCCAGGAGATGGGACAGGTGGCTAAGCAGGAACCCACAGGCAAGCCAGCAAACAGCGTTCCTCCATGGTTTCTGCTTGGAGAACCTGCTTGAGTTCCTGTCGTGACTTCCTCAGTGATGGACTGTGATCTGGAGGCTGAGTTGCTTTCGGTTGTGCTATTTGATGCATCAACAAAATGAAACTAGGTTGGAAGTGTAACATCTTAGTACCATTAAACATTCTCGTGTCTCTTGTGTACTCCTTGGTCAGCAAAAGCAACATTTGTGCTAAGTCTCCTGCTCTCCTTCATAAGCGTGTTCCTTCAAACCGGTTACTTTGTGTCTGTGTCTCGGAGGGTCACCTGTAAAGTGGTTATAATAGTGTGTGTTCTCCACTCTGTAGCGGTAAAGAGGAGCAGCACAGAAAAGATTTAAGTTGCTCTTTTTTGTGTGCAAGGGTGTGCAAGTGTCTGTGAGGAGGTGCACACATACATGTGTGTTTATGTAGAGACCAGAGGTCAACCTTGGTGGCCATTCCTCTGTAACAAGGTGACCTATAAAACTGTTTCAAGTGTCCTGTTGTGTGTGTGTCTGTGTCTGTCTGTCTATTTATAGTATGACCAACCTGCTCATATATTTATTATCTGTCTGTCTTCTATCATCTGTAACCTATGTCTGTTTATCTGTCTGAACTGTCTGTACTATCTATCATCCATCCACCCATCCATCCACCCATCCATCCATCCACCCATCCATCATCCATCCATCCATCCATCCATCCATCCATCCATCCATCCATCTATCCATCCATCCATTCATCCCTCTCTAACCTATTTATGTTTATTTATGTACCAATGGTCTATCACGTATTTGCTGCCCATTACTTTCCCACCATCTGTCAGTTGTCTGTGAACCATCTATCTATGGATCTGTGATTCAGTCTGCTTATCCTCTAGCTGTTGTGATGAGGCATCTGAGTTAGATAATCCAGTCAGACAATGCTATTGGGCAGCTAAGCAATGTGACCCCATACAGGCTACAGTATCTGTAACTGGAATGGGAACTCACTTGAAATGACTCAGTTTCCCCTTTGTGTGATTTCTAAAGACCATTTGTTAGAAGTTTAAACAGGTGGAAGTGATCAAGAGAACCAAAACCAAAATGTTGTGTAGTTGTTAGAGTTTGCCATCCTCTCAGGTCGAGTGCAGCAGGTCACCAGCCTCTCTCTCTCTCAGGCCGAGTGCCACAGGCTACCAGCCTCTCTCTCAGGTCAGAATGCGCAGGCCACCGGCCTCTCACACCCTCTCTAAATGGCCACGTCAGAGTCCCTGGCAGAGGGTCCTCCATCCAGCTTGGGTGAGGCACAGCCCTAGTTCATGGCTGATGGTCCTGTCTGCTCCGGCTGCTGAGCATGGAGACATGGAGACATTTTAGAGGGAGAGAGCCAGTCAGGGAGGGAACGGAGTGAAGTCCAGTGATTCATCAATCCAGGCACCACTGACTTCAAAACAGACACAGGGAAAACATTTCTCTACCTGTGAGAGAGCTTCTCTTTCCTGATGAAGTCCCCTTCCTCCCTCCCCCCTCCTCCCTCCCTCCCTCCCTCCCTCCTTCCCTCCCTCCCTCCCTCCTCCCTCCCCCTCTCTCCCTTTTTCCTTCCCCTGAAAGCAACTTTAATGGGAAAGTTCTAACATCTCACTTCCTCTGTGGGAATAAGATCTTTTCCTTCCTTTTCAGTCAATGAGAAGAGTAACAGTATTTACCTCTTAATACTTGTAGGACATTGGATTTTCCAACTTGATCATCTTTTCTTTGCATACAGTGTGCAACACGAATGCACAAGTACACACTGAGACATATACACACAGGGAGGGGGGAGGGAGGGAGGGAGAGAGAGAGAGAGAGAGAGAGAGAGAGAGAGAGAGAGAGAGAGAGAGAGACTAAAGCAAGAACTCACCAAACTTTGGGTTGGTAGACAAGTCCCTCAGGCATCTGTCCTTGGTTCTGTTCTGGGTCTTGCCCTGAATGTCCCTCCTGCAGACAATGACCTTTCCCAGTGAGCATCCTGTCCAGTGTGTTTCCAGTGTCCCTGGTTCATTGCAAAGTTTCTCTTTACCAGTTTCTGGCAAACAGTGGTTCTCAACTGTGGGCCGGGACCCTTCCACAGGGGTCACCTAAGACCCTCGGGAAAACATTATGATTCATAACAGTAGCAAAATTACAGTTATGAAGTGGCAATGAAAGCCCTTTAATGGTTGGGGTCACCACAGCACAAGGAACTGAATTAAAGGGTCTCAGCATTAGGAAGGTTGAGAACAGCTGCTGCAGAAGTACCACCTTTGTTTCAGCCCTGTCTGTACCATTAAAGCTGTGGGCCATCAGGTCTGGTTGATACTGTGCTGGGTATCAAAGCCAGGGCTCTGTGCTCGTCAGGATAGATCTCTGCCAGCTGGATGCCTCCCAGCACACACTGGCTCCCAGTTTTAAATCATTAGCTTGTAATGGTGGTGGTAGTGATAATGGTGATGATGATGAAGATGGTGATGATGATGATAAAGATGATGATGGCGATGACGGTGATGATGGCGATAATGGTGATGATGATGGCGATGATGGCAATGATGATGGTGATGATGGCGATTATGGCAATGATGATGGTGATGATGGTGATTATGGCGATGGTGGTGATAGTGATGATGGTAATGATGATGGTGGTGATGATCATGGTGGTGATAATGATGGTGATGATGGTGGTGATAATGATGGTGATGGTGATGATGGAGGTGATGATGGTGATGATGATGATGGTGGTGGTGATAATGATGGTGATGGTGATGATGGAGGTGATGATGGTGATGATGATGATGGTGGTGGTGGTGATGGTGATGATGGTGATGGTGATGATGGTGGTGGTGGTGATGGTGATGATGATGGTGGTGGTGATGGTGATGATGATAGTGATGATGGTGGTGGTGATGATGGTGATGATGATGATGGTGGTGGTGGTGATGGTGATGGTGATGATGATGATGATGGTGGTGATGGTGATGATGATGATGGTGGTGGTGGTGATGGTGATGGTGATGATGATGATGATGGTGGTGATGGTGATGATGATAGTGATGATGGTGATGATGATGATGGTGGTGGTGGTGATGGTGATGATGATGGTGATGATGGTGGTGGTGATGATGGTGATGATGATGATGGTGGTGGTGGTGATGGTGATGGTGATGATGATGATGATGGTGGTGATGGTGATGATGATGATGGTGGTGGTGGTGATGGTGATGGTGATGATGATGATGATGGTGGTGATGGTGATGATGATAGTGATGATGGTGATGATGATGATGGTGGTGGTGGTGATGGTGATGATGATGGTGGTGATGATGGTGATGATGGTGGTGGTGATGGTGATGATGATGGTGGTGATGATAGGGAACCTGCTGCTGCTTATGATTATGATGGTGATGTTTTTGTGTCTGTAGGTAACCTCACAGGTTATAGGCAGGGTGTAACTGAGCCCTAATGTCTTGCTTGGGAGAGAGGGTAGGAAGGCACAATATCAACAAACATAGACACTGGGAGTCCAGTGAAAGGGATAAGGCAGACTCATTTATATAATAATGGGGAAAAACTTATATATCCTCCTAGTACCCAGGCGTTCTATTGCATGGTTGCCCCTCATTGGCTAGGCACAATCAGGATTTCTGACAGCGCCTGTTGCTAGGCACTAACACACCTTAAAATAATAGTCTACAACAATGGGGGATCTACAGTTACAGGCAACTGTGAGTCCCTGATGTGGGTGCTGGGAACCAAATGTGGGCCCTCTGTAAGAGCAGTGTGGTTTTAACCACCAAGCCTATCTCCATTCTAAGCACTAATGACTGTCACCTGACTTCTGATAATTACATCCAAGAGGCCACACACACCAGCTCAGAAGCCTGCCCAGTTAGCCCTGAGAAGAAGGGCACTGTTCAGTAGACTGCCCTGCAGTCACATGTTCAGGGTCAAACACACTCAATCTGCTGCTTTAGCCACAGACTCTTAGAGCTGATTATCTCATAAGCCTTGTGTAACTCCACGAGGATGGCAGAGCATGACACTTCAGGCTGCTCGTGGGAACAATAACTCGGCAAACACTGTTGGGAGGTGGCACTATAACTAAATGCTGAGTTGGCATTAATTTTCTCATGACTGAGTTTTAGGATGTGTTCCCTCCATGTCAGTCAGAGGAAGCAGGTAGTGGCAGCCCCAATAGGGCCAGGAGTGCCTACACCTGCTGTGTGTCTGGGTGCCTCCACCTGCTGTGTGTCTGGGTGCCTCCACCTGCTGTGTGTCTGGGTGCCTACACCTGCTGTGTGTCTGGGTGCCTACACCTGCTGTGTGTCTGGGTGCCTACACCTGCTTGTGTCTGGACATGGACCTCTTCTTCCAGGGTGTCCTTTCTCATCTTCTAAGACAGGGTGCAGCCTGAGTGCCCTGACTCGTGAGCAGAAAGGCATCTTTCCTCCACTCGATGGCACTGCCTGATTCTTTGTGCATGGCATCTAATTATTTTTATTGTGAAAGGGAAGAGCTGGCTCCATTTCTCAGAAAGTGCTCTCTGTCTGAGCCATTTGGAGCCATGTGATCTATTTCTGCACAGAAGCCACTTAGTCCTTTTGAGTCTCCATCATTCCTGTTCAGATACGATCTGATCCACGTAGAGTCCCATTTACCATCATCAGTGATGTCCTGGGAATGTTACCTTCAGGGAAGGTCCACCACAGGGCCCTTAGAGGGTGGTGTGTGTGTGGTGTGTATATGTATGTATGGTGTGTGTGGTATATGTATGTGTGTATGATGTATGTTTGTTGGGGGTATATGTGGTATATGTGGTATATGTGTATGTATGGTGTGTGTGTGGTTTATTTGTGTGTATTGTATATGTGTGTAGGGGGTGTATGTGGTATATGTGTATGGTCTATATGTGTGTGTGGTATATATATATATATATATATATATATATGTTTGGTGGGTGTTTTGTATATGTGTGGTGTCTGTGCATATCCATGTACAAGTGTGTATGCCTGTGCACACAAGTATAGAAGCCAGAAGAGGACATTGAGTGTCCTGCTGTGTCATTTTCCACATTGTTACTCTGGTAAACTCAGAGCAAACCTGGAAGTGGCATACCCCAGGAATCCTCCTGTCTCTGCACCCATAGTGCTGAGGTTATAGGTGTGTGTGTGGCCATGCCCAGTTTTTCTTTTTTCCTGAGATTAATTTATACTTTATGTGAGTATTTTGTCTACATGTATGTCCGTACCATGTGTGTGTCAGGTTCCCACAGAGGCCAGAAGAGGGCATCAGATCTGATAGAGCTGGAGTTAGAGATGATTGCAAGCCACTGTGTGTGTGTGCACGCGTGCGTGTGTGCGTGTGCGTGTGTGCATGTGTGTGTGTGCTAGGAGTGGAACCTGGGTTCTCTGCGAGAACAGCCAGTGCTCTTACCCACTGAGCCATCTTCAGGTCTTCAATGGGGTGTTTAAAGAAGACTTCCACCCATGTTTCTGCTGTGCCCACTGCAGGACTCTTCTGGCTTGGGGGTGCATGGAAGGCAGTGGCTGACTGTGTCCTCCCTGGGCAAGTCTTTTGTACTTCTTTGGCTTCTGCTGACCTGCAGGTCTCAAGGTTGTTTGTTTGGCTAAAGTGGGCCGATGGTTTGTTTCATCAATTACTGGAGCGAGAAGTTTTTGAATGCTTCAAATTCCTGCCGTGATTTGTGGTGAAATCTAGAGATTAGTTTGTATTACTCTGTCACACGGTTTAAATCACTTAACAAGGGACTTAAGGACCAAAGTCACTCTGTTTTCTCCACCTGTTAAGAAAAGTAGCAACCAGGTAATGGAGTGGTTGTGAGTGACTGTAACTCCAGGCTGGCCCAGGATGGCCTTAGCCTCCTGATCACCCTGCTTACTCCCAGTTGCTAGGGTCACAGGTGTGCAACACCGTGCCAGACAGACAGATATCTTTGTTTTCATTTAAGAATTGAGAGCATGAAACCACGAGATGCTCAGTCGTCCTCTTGGCTGATGTTGGTGCACCACGTGTATGCGACGTAATAACCAGGCTACCTTAATATGAAACAGCAAATTTTAATGAAGGGATAGCTTACAACACCAGGGATCTGGCGATGGGCAGGAAATACAAAAGGGACTGGCGGGGCTCACACCTGCCAGATTTATATGTAAACATTAGCCCGAGGCAAACACCCCCCCCCCCCCCCCCCCCATTGGGCTGGGCTTACCCTACACTGGGCCATCTAGAAGCAGCAAGTTTGAGCTCAGAGGGGCACACAGCCTTAGCTTGTGCCTCCACCAAAACACGGTGTTTGGCTGGGTCAATGGAGGGTGGATTCCATCCACGCAGAACTTGTTCTCATCCCCAGTCTGCGATCTCTCCTCTCCCTCTCCAGATCTATTTCCGTCATCTGTGTTTAACTCTGACCATGGGGAGGAAGCTGGACCTGTCAGGTCTGACAGATGATGAGACGGAACACGTTCTCCAAGTGGTACAGAGGGACTTCAGTCTCCGCAAAAAGGAGGAGGAACGGCTAAGGTAAGACTGCCTGACTACATGGGAGCCACGGGGCTCAGCTGTCAGAGTCACACACCTAGGTTTGTGGAGTGGCCACCCTGCCCTTTGTTGGAGGGTTTCCCACAACCAGTGACATGTGACAGCAGGTGCCTGGCCCACAGGTGTGACACCTGCGTTGCCTTAGCAAGAGTCTGGCCACTGAGCCAAGGAGCTTAAAATATCACCTCAAAACCTCAGGCATCTAGTGTTTGTGTCATCTCCATGTGGCTTGCGTTGAAGATACCCGGGAGAGGTTTAGAAGCAGTGAATAGAGGAGATGATATCATAGGAAATATTACTTCATTCTTAGCAATTCCTCTGGTGAACATAAAACTCACAGTGCAAGAGTTCCACAGTCTCAGGCTGAATTCATTCTTGTTCCTCCCAACCAGCTGTGATTTTGTGGGTTTGGGAGGGCAGGTCTCAGGTGTGGCATTTACCCTGTGACAGTGACTGCTTCTCCAGTGCTGACAGAAAGGGAAGGACACAAACAGGGTGTGGGAGACATAGTATGAAAATATAAAGCAAGGTGAAGAAGTCCCAGGAAGAAAAAGAAGGAGAAAGCAGACATCCTGCTGCTCCTGCCCCAGGGCATGCAGAATTTGCCTCATGGACCCTCGCAGTTCTGCCATTGTGATCCCCAGTTTACACAGAGGTGCCGACTGATTTCAAAACAGCTTGAAAGGAGAAGGTTTTACTTGGTTCACAGTTTGGGGGTGCAGTCTGTCATGGCAGGGAGGCATGGCGGAGGAAGCATGGTGCTGAGGGTCACAGGGCACCACAGTCCGGAAGGAGAGCGAGGTGCGAGCCAGTGCTCACTAGGCTTCCCTGCTCCTGTGTTTCCTGGGCAACAGTGCACAGCCAGGTAGGTCTTCTCTCCTCTGCCACACCGCTCTGGAGACACCGGCTCAGACACAGCTAGGGGTGTACCTACTAGCTGATCTAACCAAAGGGACATCTGACTGTCACACATGGTATCATGTAGGCAGTGGAAATTAAAAGACAAGATTTTCCAATGCAAAACACAAGTCCTCTGCTCCACAGTGAGGGTCACCCTGGGTTCTCCTGACATGGCCTTCACGTTGAGGGTCACCCTGAGTTCTCCTGACATGGCCTTCATGGTGAGGGTCACCCTGAGTTCTACTGGCCTGGCTTTCACATTGAGGGTCACCCTGAGTTCTCCTGACGTGGCCTTCATGGTGAGGGTCACCCTGAGTTCTCCTGGCCTGGCCTTCACGTTGAGGGTCACCCTGAGTTCTCTTGGCATGGCCTTCACAATGAGAGGGTCACCCTGGGTTCTCCTGATGCCACCTTCATAAATCTGAACACACGTTCCTATTGCTTTATCCGGGTGGACTGCCTTTGAGTCAGTTCTGGGCTTTGAATGATGGAATGCTGGCCGGCTTGTTCTCAAGCCTTTATCTTCAGCTTCTTAATGGTTGTTCTCTTGGTTTTGGCTTAGTTTTTCTCCTCACCATTGTTCTAGTTTCCTTCTGTTGCTGTGACACAATATTTGACCAAAAGCGACTTCAGGAAGGAAAGGGTTTATTTCAGCTTACAGGTCTGTGATTAAGGAGAGGCAGGGCAAGAACACAGACAGAGTCATGGAGGAACTGCTAGCTGGCTTGCTCTCAGGCTCATGCTGAGCTAGCTTTCTCATACAGCCCAGGACCACCTGCCTAGGGAGTGGTGCTGCCCACAGTGGGCTGGGTCCTCCCGCATTAGTGGAGATAATCGAGATAACCCCCACAGTCATTCCCACAGGCCCATCTGATCTGGGCAGTCCTGTTGAGACCCCCTTCTCCAGTGACTCTAGGCTGTCTCAAGATGACAGCAAACACTGACTAGAACAATCATTTTTCAAATTTAATACAGCAACCTCCTGTTCCATGAACTTCACCATTTTCTCTCAATTTGGACAGAGCAGTGTCCATATGCTGAGCCCAGCTCTTCCAGTCTAACCAATCAGCTTTATGTCACCCGTCTTTCTGCAGAGCACTTCACACCCAGTGCCGAGGGTCACCGCGTGCTGGTTCAGCACTAAGGGCCTCCGCATGCCGCTCTGCAAGCCCCTTGGAGTCTCTCTGTTTAGTCCATGGCACAATGCTTGGAAGCCAAGAGGTAGCACTTAGGCAGTCATGCCTGGAGGTGCTCTCTGCACCCTGCCCACTCTCTGTCGTTGCAGGATAGCCAGTGTTTTCCGGAAACTGTAGACTCCCCAGGTTCTCTCAGCTAATGGGACCTTTAGGGTGAGGTAGCCCTGAAGTGGGTTGTCTCCTCTCTGCTATGGCTTGGCCTTCAAATTTAAGAACTCCACACATCTATTTGGGGATTGTCAGATTTATTTATCTTCCCTCAATTCACTGCGCTGATTTCTTTAACTGTTGGTCCCTTTAAGACTAAGAACGCCAAGCAGACAGCACCTTGAAGGGCTGCTGGGCCCCAGCTCTGCTAAACAGGATGCAGTGAGAATAACAAATTAATTAGCGTTAAGACACCGCATCTCCAGCTCTGTCGGCAATGGCTTGTGTTTTCCCAGCAGTGGGGTTTGTCATCTACAGGAAGCATCAATTAGACCTCTGGAAAAATCCTCAGGTAGTATAAAAATAACCATGTCTAAGCCCATGGCCAGGAACCATCACTGTCTACTAAGTTTTTTCTACAGTTTGATTTCAGGGGGTGGGGGAGGGGTCAGTGTGGTATTTGTTTCAGGTACCCACACAGCTTCTGACCCAGTGTGCGTTTTGTTGGGAAGCAGACCTAGAGAGGTGGGACATCCTGACTAGAGGCAGTGATGTGACAAGTTCTGGGGTTGCTAGGGTTCAAGCAGTCTCTGGCATTCAGAGCCTCGCAGTGGAGGGGGATTAGGAGTGAGGGTGGTTCATCCATGCTTTTGCCTCCACTGGGCTCCCAGAACAGTGCCAGGCACTCCCAAAATAATGATGGTGTGTGTGGGTACATGTGTGCACATGTGTGTATACACGTGTGAGCATGCGTGTGGAAACCAGGGGTCAAGTTCGGGTGTCACTCTCAGGAGCTGACAACCTGTTTTCTGAGACAGAATGCCTCCCTGGGGTCTCGGTTCCCTGAGTAAGCTGGGGTGGCTTGCCAGCGAGCTCCAGGCATCTGCCTGTCTCTGCCTCCCCAGTAAATGTAGGTATGTGCCACCACGCCTGGCTGTTTATGTGGCTACTGGGAGGTAAACTCCTCATCTTTTATGCTCCAGCGAGGATCAAGTCAGCATGTGGTCAGCTTCTGAAAGTTGCCAGCACCCCAACAGACCCGTCTGTGCAGAGAGAAGGGTTAGGCTTGAGGAAATTGTTTCCAGTAATGGCTACTGGCCGTTGATTGTCAGGGATTGTTGGACTGACAGTGTGTGCCTATGCCTCGAAAGGCTGATGGGCTTGGGAGGAGAGAGGCAGTCAAAAGCCAAAAGTGTGCTGATGTCTGTCTCTCCATCCACCCACCCACCCATCCATCCACCCACCCACCCACCTACCCATCCATCTACCCACCTACCCACCCATCCACCTACCCACTCATCCACCTATCTACCCATCCACCCACCCATCCATCCATCCGTCCATCCACCCACTCATTCATCGACCTGCCCATCCATCTACCCACCTGCCCACCTATCCATCCACGTCCATCCATCCATCTACCCACCCACCCACCCATCCATCCACCCATCCATCTACCCACCTGCCCACCTATCCATCCACTGTCCATTCATCCATCTACCCACCCACCCACCCATCCATCCACCCATCCATCTACCCACCCACCCACCCATCCATCCACCCATCCATCTACCCACTCATCCACCCATCCACCCATCTATCCATCCACCAATCCACCCACCCATCTATCCATCTACCCACTCATCCACCCATCCATCCATCCATCCATCCATCCATCCATCCATCCACCCACTCATCCATCCACCCACCCATCCATCTACCCACCTGCCCACCCATCCATCCACTGTCCATCCATCCATCTACCCACCCATCCACCCATCCATCCACCCATCCACCCATCCATTTACCCACTCATCCACCCATCTACCCATCCATCCATCCATCCATCCATCCATCCATCCATCCATCCACCCACTCATCCACCCACCTGTCCACTCATCTGCCCACCCAACCGTTCATCACCAATGGCCACCTTCCAAGCTCAGGCCCCAGGAGTTTCCTACTTCTCACCAGCAGCTGTGTGGTGTCAGCATTAATGAAGGAACATGTAGTTTGAATGAGAAATCTTCCCCATAGGTGCAAGTGTTTGGTTCCCAGTTGGTGTTGTTTGGAGAGTTGTGGAACCTTTAGGGAAACAGCTCATTAGAGGGCAGACTTTGGGCTTTTATAGCCCACCCCTACTTCCTGCTAATTCTTTGATTCCTGTCTGTGGATGCAATGTGACCACCTCTGCTGTGCCTTTCCTACATTTCCTTGAACTGTAAGCCAAAATAAACACTTCTGACCCCATGTTGTTTCTTATCAGATTACAGTGAGAAGAGGAACTAATGTAGAAATGTGTGTGTGTGTGGAGAGAGAGAGAGAGAGAGAGAGAGAGAGAGAGAGAGAGGGAGGGAGACAGAGTATGAGAGAGTGTGTGTATACATGAGGAGGTATCAGAAAACTTGTGGGAATTGGTTCTTTCATTCCATGATATGGGTCCCGGTCTTCAGACTTGGCAGTAAGCACCTTTACCTGTGAAGCCATCTTGCAGGCCCCTCAATCACCACTTCCTAAAGTGGAAAGAACACAGCATTTTAATAAAAGGAATTAGGCTCTTTCCCATCAGAGATTCATTTTCATTTTAAACAAATAAAAATTTTATGACACAAAATGAAATTTTTAAAAAGTTTCTGTTGCTAAAAGTGAAGCTCCTTTGTCTTCACTGCCCACTGTTTGGGATGCCACAGTTGGTGAGAAGGATTAACCACAGCCTGTTCCATCTGCTTTTGAAGCTTGCCTGTACCCAGTTAAAACATGGGTACCTTGTGGTTTCTGGTGAGCCTGTGTTCCCAGTGCTTCTGCTGCCCACACTTCCTCCTTGGCGGCCCTTGCTCTTGAGATTTGTGTCAACTGTGGCATTAACCTCTTTGGTTAATGAGCCTGTCAGTTTTGGGGGAGGGGGCTGCGAGGGTAGCCAGAGCACAAGGACCTGAGTTCGAACCCCAGAACCACATTAAAAAATGCTGGACATGGAGACTTGTAACCTCCCAGAAATGGGGAGATGGAACCAGATAGATCTCTGGGACTCATTGGCCAGCCAGCATAACCCACTTAGTGAGTTCTAGGTCAGTGAGAGACCCTGTCAGTTATTGAGAAACACCTGCAGTTGACCTTGCAGAAACACCTGCAACTTCTACACACACATGACCACCCATGCATGCACAAGCACATACATGTGTGCATGCATGCAAGCACACACATAAGCAATGTATGTCCACACATAGTGCACATACAGAAGCACACATGTGTACATACTTATACAAGAACATGCATATACACATACACAAGCACATACATGTGCACACATACATACACAAGCACATACACATGTGCACATACATATACAACACATACATGTGTGTACATATACAAACACATACATATATACATACACAAGCACACATGTGCAATACATATACAAGCACATACATGTACACACACAAGCACACACATGCACATACATAATACAAGCACATGCATGTACACATACACAAGCACACACACATGTGCACATACGCACACTCAGGATGGTCAATCTGGGGGCAGAGTCAGTGTGTTCTGTGGTAGCATGAGAGGCTGACCCTGCTTGGTTTAAGAGTGTCCATATGGTGGGAGAAAGCCCAGCCAGTGGAGAAACATGTGAAGAACTCAGGGCCCTGCAGGAGGAAGGAGGCCCCAGGAAGTGGAAAGGGGATGGAGCAGAGAGAGACTCAGTCTCACAGCGAGAATGGGCCTCGTGAGATTTTGGTCCTTAGATCTCCTCTTTATTGCTGGCATTCCGTTAATAATGGAAAAGCCAAATATATTACAGCAAAGCTGTTGGGTATTCATTCATTCACTTCAGGATCTTGGTTCTGAATGTCAGGAGGCTCTGGGGAGAAGGGAAGTAATCCACAGGGGAGGAGAAGAGAAGACTTCATAATGGAGTAAAGGCCTTTGTCCTTGAGAGGCAGAGCGGAGTTCCGCAGGAGTGCTTGTGATCTGTATAAGGTGAGAGAGGCCAGGGAGACTTCTTGAAGCAGAAGGCATTTGAGCCTTAGGAATTTCCAAGCAGATTTAGACACAGGTCAGGGAGCAGGGAGCATCTTGGGTAGGTGATAGAAAAGGGAATGTATCTCCAGCACCCAATCAGGACCAGCAGCCGGCGGTAGGGAAGCTCCTTCCTGGCAATCCTGCTTTCCCTGTCCTAATGGCGGCTGATATGGTGATGCTTTGACCTTTGCCTCCTTCCCCCATAACCCTGGGGAAGACTTGTTCTTATTTGTTTACAAATTGGAGAAGCTGAAGCTCCACAGATCCTCTCAGGTTCTCACAGGGAGAGGTGGATTCAAACCTACTTAGAGTCATGTGGAGAGAGGATGGTAGCCACTGTCCTTGGTGTGACCCTGGAGCGGAATGGATGAAATGGGGGCCATGCTGGAAACCCCAGTACTGTGATGTCTAATGCCTGCTGTGTGCTCAGGGGTGGAAGAGTTACAGGGTTTTGTTCATGTGTGGTGAATGACACCATAGCTACCAACCATGCATGCCTTCTGAATTTCAAGTGCTTCTTGTTCCAAGAGGAATATACTCTAGAAAATATATGCAGGATTGCAAGGATCAAACACGAAAACAGAATGCAGAATGTCCTCATGGTTTTTATATTGGTTGTACCTTGAAATGTTCCTAAAATGACATCTTAAGTGCCTTGCTACTCCACTGCTACCTTTGCATAATGTGGATGTGGTAGTTTGAATGTAATTTGCCCTCATATGTAGATGGAAGTTTCTGTCCCACCCAGTCCCACAGCTGTTCAGTCCCAAAGAAACACACAGAGTTCTATATTAATTATAAACCATTTGGCCTATTAGCTCAGACTTATTATTAACTAGTTCTTAGAATTTAAAGTATCCCATAATTCTTGTCTATGTTTAGCCACATGACTTGGTACCTTTTCTCAGTAAGTCATTCTTATCTTGCTTCCTCTGCATCTTGCCAGTGACTATGTTTCTGCCTTTCCTCTTCCCAGAATTCTCCTAGTCTGATCACCCCATCTATACTTCCTGCCTGGCTACTGGCCAATCAACATTTTATTAAACTAATGCAAGTGACAAATCTTTACAGTGTACAAGAGCATCATCCCACAAAACCCATAATCTCAGGGAGTGGCACTATAGGGGGTGTGGCTTTGTTGGAGTGGGTGTGGCCTTGTTGGAGGAAGTGTATCACTACGAGGGTAGGCTCTGAGGTTGCCTATGCTCAGGATACTGCCCAGAGTCTCAGTTGACTTCCTGTTGCCTATAAGATGTAGCACTCTCAGCTCCAACACCACATCTGCCTACATGCCACCATGCTCCCTTCATGATGATAATGGCCTGAACCTCTGAAACAGTAATTGAGCCACCCCAATTAAATGGTTTCCTTATAAGAGTTGTGATGGTCATGTGCATCTTCACAGCAATAAAAACCCTCAGACAGTGGACACCCAGGTGTTTTAAGTGGCGTAATATTTTGAGCTTTGCCAATATTTTAATTAATTAATGTGGTCATAGATGTCTGTCTAAGCAGTTTAGGACTTGTAAGATTGAAAGGGAAGCCTTCCTTCTCAATTGGGGTGGAGTGAGTTCTTTGTAAAAATTATATTTATTTTTAGTGTGTGTATGTATTTATGTGTGGGGGTCTGTGTGTCTGTCTGTGTGCCTGTCTATGCATGTGTGCCACATTAAGCATCTGGAGGTCAGAGGTGTGTGTTCTGGGATCAAATTCAGGTTGTCAGGCTCGGCAGCAAGAGCCTCTCCCCACCAAGCCCTCTTGCACCCCTATATGCCAGTCTCAGTGTGTCCCGTCATACCTGTCTCCACGAGAAGAGAGCAGCGTTGACCACAAAACCTTCCAGAAGGGAAGTGTGCCACGTGCATGCCACATTGGCAAGGGATCTGTGTGTGCCACCGGACAGAAGGAAGCCTTCCGTGTTTCTCTGCCGGCAAAGGTGGACCAAACACATTCTGACCTTCAAATGATACATGGCTTCTCTTGGGATCAGAACACAGGGCTGTGTGAGTGCAAGGCAGGGGCTCTGCTACCAAGCTACAGCCCCAGCCGGACACGTGACTTTTGAACGGCCTCTTTCATACTGTATGCCACCTCTCAGACACACTTTCCTCCAGGGCGTGCTTACAGGGCTCAGGGGAGTGTTTCCACGCAGAAGGGTCACACCAGTGCTGTGCTTTGCTCTTTAATTTCTGAATATGGGGGCTGATGGGGAGGCTCTGGATGGCTCTTCGTGCAGTCATTAGGAGCGGTTTTCTAATGCCTGCTCTGTGCATCCGCCTTCCCAATCTTTATTTACTTTCTCATTGCAAATGTCAGCGGCTCAGCTGTTGAGCCCTGATAAAGCTTTTGTGGCTCTCATTCTAGGCTGACCTTTTGCACCCAGCCCTCTGGCCCGCCTTTCTCTGGCACTGAGTGTGGCTGAGAACTGGCCTCCAGGGTGGTGGAGAGAGGCTTCCCTGAAGCCATTAGTAAACACAGCTTTCTTCAGCCACAGTAACCCGGCTCTCCCTCTGCTCTATGCAGCTGGTACACCGACGTTTTCCTTATTCCTGTGCACGTCCCTGCTCTAAGTGGGTCCTGGATTCAGGGCCAGTAGCTGCCTCCATGTGACTCAGGTCTGAGGCCAAGTTCATGACCTACCTTCCTTCCTTTTTTCCTTCCTTCCTCCTTCCCTCCCTCCTTCCCTTCTCTTTCTTCTGTGTTTGTATGTTCCCATGTGTGCACAGGTGCATGTATGCATGCACCTGCACACACAGAGATACATTATGGGGTCTACCAGGCTTATAATTCCAGGTTTCAGTAAATCGTTTGGGGGAAATCAAGGCAGGAACTTGAAGCAGCCGGTCACATCACAGCCAGTGAACAGCAGAGAGAAACTAATCATATTTGCTAGTGTTCAGCTAGCTGCTTCCATCACTCAGTCCAGGGCCCCAAACCAAGGAATGGTGCTGCCCACTTGCGGTGCATCCTTCTTGTACAATTAATGCGACCCAGGCAACCCCTCGCAGCTATGCGTGCAGGCTTAGATCTAGACCAGTGGTTCATCCCTAACGCCGTGACCCTTTAATATGGTTCCTCATGTCGTGGTGACCCCAGCTGTAAAATTATTTCATTGCTACTTCATGGCTGTAATTTTCTTCTGTAACCCCTGTGAAAGGCTTGTTTGATCCCCAAAGGAGTCTTGACCCACAGGCTATGAGTCGCTAATCCAAACAGTCCTTCTCTCCGTAGGTGAATGTAGATTGTGTCGCGTTATAGCTGGAATCAACTGTCAGATTGTCCAGGTCACGGAAACGCTGGGACATGGGGCAAGGCTTTGTGATCACAGGCATCAGGTTTCAGGGGACAGCTGGGTGGGCAGAACAAAGCCCCTGGGTATAAGGGGCGGGGGTTCAGGGACCCCATTGCTTCAAGGAGAACTGAGTAAGTGAGGACACTAGAGAAAGGGTCTGCAGGATTCAGCAGGGGTGCTGGAGGCTGGACTGAGAGGTGAATCCTTCCCAGAATTCTCTGGAAATGAGCATGCTTCCCCAAGTCCTAAACCCAAGGAAAGTTAGTAAGAGAGAGAAAAGGTATAAAGTTTCAGAGGGAAGTACCGCTTGCCAGCCTGTGTCGAGATGCCATTGATTCGGAAGACTTGGAGGCTAGAGTTGGAGGTGCACTGTCTGGTTGAAGGTGAAGATCTGTGGTCCTGGTGACCTGGACAGATGTGTGTAGGACAGAAGTGGTGTCTGTTGTAAGAGCTAAAAACGTGTTTCTGCCTCAGCTGCTCACGGCTGTCAGGGGTGTGAATGGAATCAATATTAGAAGTTTATAGACAAACTATACTCTTGCAAATCTCATGACCAATGTTCTGAGACACAGGACATTTAGGGAAACCAAGTCCTTAAAGGGGCAGCATCAGCACCCATGTCTGTAGTGCTATTAACTTTGCAAAGAGGTTCAAATACAGCACTACCCCACTTCCAGAAAGTGTTTATCAGTCACCATCTCCCAGGAATCAGATGATGCTACAAGGTGACATTCTTCTTGGCCCTCAGAGCCCAGTGCTTCCTTCGGTTAAATGCGTTTTAACCTGGAGTAATGGAGAGTACGGGGTTGGTTAGGGGAGCTGGAAACTAAGCTCAGTTGGTGAGTGTTTGCCTAGTGTGCTCGGAGTCCTGGGTTTGATCCTCAGCATTATATAAGTGAACTGTGGGGGACAGACCTGCAGTATCAATGTTCGGTATGTCGAAGCAGGAGGATGAGAAGTTCAAGGTCTACCCTGGGCTAAAGAACCTGCTGAAGGAAGGAAGGGAGAGATGGAAAGGGAAAGAAGGAAGACGTAATGATTATAGGATTTCCCCCACATTCCTGGGAATTCAGATATCTTTCTGTTCCCGAAGGGCTGGTATCTGGGGCAGAAGACTGGTACAGGCTACCGGGTGGAATGGGGTGAGGGTGGGGTGAGGAGGTGGGGGAGGTAAAGCAATGGAATTCGTGTGGTTGCAGAAGAGATGGGAGACAGATGGTAGACTATAGACGTGATAGATGGAGATGGGAGGGGGACTCCCGTGGGCTGAGCCCATGGCCTAAGTGTGTGCATATTACCCGATGTCTCCAGCAGGAGGCGGTAGGGAGGGCTGCCAGCTCCTGATGGGTGGTCCCTGCTGGATGTGTTCATACCGACCCATACTGTGTGGACAGCCAAGTGCAGTGAGCTCAGACTCCTGAAGACATAACAGGACCAGCATGTGGCCTAGCACATCACAGCCTCCCTTCCCTCCCTTCCTTCTTCCCCGGGGGTTCTTCTCGGGTTCTAGTCTCCCCCGCCCCAGAACCCTGGTGATTTATTTCTATTTGATTTTTTCCACCAAAGTGAAGCAACCAAGCCACATCAAGGTGTCAACCCTGAAACCACCTGCTTTTATGATCGGGCTGAGCTCAGCAATCACTGGATGCCATGAGGTGGGCATCACTATGCCCATACCACAAAGACTGGATGCAGAGAGGTCACGGACCTGAAGTCACTCAGCTTGGCTCTTCCTGGCAGCTAAGCCCAGACCTGTCTGCCCTTGGCTGCCAACTTCCAACCACACTGACTCCTTAGTGCTTACGGTCACAAAGTCTTGGGTGTTAGGGTGGGAAGGACCTTTAAGAGATATGACTTGACACATTTCCTGCCTTCCTGTCAGCAAGGGACTCTCTTTTCGAGTCAGAACAGAGTGGTCAGAAAGCCAGCATGATGTTTGTGCCTCACTTAGGGTATGTAGAGAAAACCTTGTAGAAGAGAACCTTGGAGTTTATTCTGTCAAGTGACAATGCTTTTTTTCTTTCTTTCTCTCTTCTTCTTCTTCTTCTTCTTCTTCTTCTTCTTCTTCTTCTTCTTCTTCTTCTTCTTCTTCTTCTTCTTCTTCTTCTTCGTCGTCGTCTTCTTCTTTCTTTCTTTTTCTTTTTTCTTTTTTTTGGCTTTGACCATCAAGAACAGAACAGGCAGTTTGGCTTAAGGGATCAATAAAAGTTTGCCAGAAGGTCATTGGAGACTGGTCCTGTCTTTGTTCCCACTCTTCTTTGCCTGGTCTTTGCTTGGCTTGGCAGATCATGCTGGATCAATGTATTCCAGTGCACTGTATGGATGATTTGTTTTTCACTTGGGCTCTTCAGAGGCTGGAAGTCTGGCTGCCGACTGCTGCTGCTGAGACAGAGGTGACACGAGTACTTATGGGATCAAATTGCTTGTGTCCCGGACAGCAGCAGGTGCTGCTTCTCACAGGCTGATAGTTCTCAGGGAGAAATCATCTCATTTTCTGTAAGTCAGGGGTCTCTGTACTTTGTCTTCAGCAAGACACTGTGTGTTCTTTCGTGTGTTTTATGTCCTTCCTGTCCCATCCCTGTGTGTCACCCTCCCCACTGCTTTGACAAGGGACAGGTGTGAACAACCCCAAGATGTCCTCTCTAGGCCAAGATTCTGTATAGACTCTTGAAGCTGGGTCTACCTGGTCAGGGGTCAGACAGAGTGCTAGCCTCTACCCTGTGGCTGGGCTGTCTCTGTGACCAGGGTCACATGGTGCTTGTACATTTGAGGCCCGTCATCAGCAGAACTGGCATTGGTCCAGTGATCACACAATGTGGCCTTTCTTTGTGTTTGCCCTTCATGTATGAGCCAACGTAAGAAGAGCGTTCACGGAGTCAGGAAAGCTCCAGGACGGCTGGAGGCCCCGAGAAAGCCAGAGTAATAAGAAAACACGAGCCCAGCCTGGTGACATGGGCCTGTCACCCCAGCTACCTGGGAGCTGAGGCAGGAGGAGCCTCTCTGGGTTACACATTTCAAAGCCAGCCCGAGTAACTTAGCAAGACGCTGTCTCCAAATGAAAAAGTCAGTACATAAGTAAAGGGGTAGGGGAGGGAACTGATGTAGCTCAGAGCTCGTGAATTTGCTAAGCATGCTTGGGGCCCAGGTTCAGACCCCCAATAACAGGAGTAAATGGGGGGAGGGAGAGAGGAAGGAAGGGAGGGAGAAAAGAAGGAAGGAAAAAAGGAAGTAATTACTGTTAAATAGTGACCACCATTAACCTTAACTATTCCAAAAGCAAATTTGTTTGGTAGCATAGCAGAGCTTTTCATGACTCCGAATTCAGTGAGGGAGGGGAGCTTCATTTTATGTCACAGGATGGATATTTGTGCTTTTGTGGGGGAAAGAGCAACTTTATTGCTAAAGCAAATTAAGTCTCAGGTAGAGTTCTGAAGGAAAGAGAGAGAGAGAGAGAGAGAGAGAGAGAGAGAGAGAGAGAGAGAAGAGAGCCCTGCTGCTTCCAGCCAGCTGTTGCTAAGCTGAGGTCTCCATGCCAGGAGGCAGCAGAAACCTGGTGCCACCCACAAAGCAGAGACAGCCACATCTGTGTCACCAGCACCCAAGTTGGGGGAACAAAATGGCCAAAGCCCCAAAGAGCCTCCAGGATTCTGCCACTCCTGACTTCCGGGAACAGTGCACTTTGCCTGTTTCTGATCCTGTAAATAGAATCACACAGTGGACTCTCTTTGGAATCTGGTTTCTTTCTCTTTCTTATTTTAAAAATTAATTTATTTTCATTTTTAATTATGTGTATGTCTTTGGATCTTTGTGGGTATGAGGGCAGTGCCATCAGAGGCCAGAAGAGGGCATCAGACCCTGGAGCTGGAGTTAGAGGTGGTTGTGAGCCATCTGATGTGGGTGATGGGAACTGAGCTCTGGTCAAGTGCCCTTAACTTCGGAGCCTTCTCTATAGTCTTGGAGTCCATTTCTTGTTCTGTTTCTGAGTTTGGGCAACATGCTGCATGCATACGTGTGGCATGGACTATCCATTGCCTGTGGAATTCAGTGTATATCTGACCAAGCATGGACTGCTGGTCCCTGGGAATGGGTTAGAGCAGGTGCCGCCGGATTGTCCTCTTCTATCCTTGGCCCTGTGTGAGTGAGTGGGTGGGGCTGCCAGTTCTTCACCCTCACCCAAGCATGCTAGTTTGCAACAGCTGTTCTGGGGGTCAGCAGCTGCTTATGTAGTGGATGAGGGTGCTGAGGCGTGGGGAGTTGCTAAATACCCTCATCTTACAAGTGAAGAACCATCGTGCAGTCCTCGAGGTAGGCTGTAGAGCCCCATGCATGTGAGCCATGCCCATAGGAGCTGCCTCCCTTCCTGGGTGCTGACCGCACCAGCTGGCCCCACCAGCTTGCCCTGGCCAGTGTCCTGTCACTGATTCTCCATCCCACTTCTGTGAGCTTTCCTGTCAGGAATTTGAATAGCATCCCAGACATCAGCCATTATGTTCATTTGTGTGTGTTCATATGTTTGAACGTGTGCATGCGGGTACATATGCAATGTGTGTAGAGGTCATTGTTGGGGCTCTTTTTCTATAGATATCCTTCTTATCCTTTGAGACACAGTCTCTCACTGAACCTGGTGCTCACCACCTGGGCTAGGCTGGTTGACCAGCAACCCTCAAGGATACACTTGTCTCCACCTCCCCAGGACTAAGACTATAGTTGCACCCTGTCACACCTGATTCTAAAGTGCATGCTGGGATTCTGGACACAGGTCCTCATACCGTGCAGCGGCCACTTTACTTGGCCCTGAATGCCATTTGGAAAATGTTATTTTGGGATATTAGAAAACTCCACGCTGCACCTAACTCTCATTTTGAATTCAAATTTAAATTTTTTAATTTCACTGAATAGTTTCCTAATGAACTTCAGGATCCTCTTGTGTTTCCTCTGTCTTTTTCATCCAGTGTCTGATGGAAGAGGCTAAACAGCCCCACCCAAGGACAGTATTAAGCCCTGCCAGCCTACTGTGGAGCCTTCCATCAGGCAAGCAGCCAGAGGGACAACGTGCTAGTCTGAGCTGCTTTTCCTTGTGGCCTTTGGGAAGGATGCAGTTTAGCCTTATGCAGCTTCGTGGGAAACCAGGTGAAGCATGGGCCAAAGAGAGGACTCAGTGTAAGGGCAAGTACTGCCCTTCCAGGGGACCCAGGTTCAGTTCCAGCACCCACCCTGAGCAAATCACAACTGCCTATCTCTAACTCACCAAAGCATGCTCCAGGGGAGCTGACACCATCCTCTGGCCTCTGTGGGGACCTGCACACAAGTGCACATACCTACACAGACACACACACACACACACACACACACACACACAAATACTTAATTAAAACACAATTCATATTTAGAATGATACAAGGCAGAATTTAACAAATACAGGCACTGTAAGTACAATCATATAGCGCAGTCCCTGCCCGTGTGCAGTGGACAGCCAAAGAGAGGCTGCTGGTAGCTGTCGTAGGTGGCAAGGCTGGTGGGGCATTTGTAGTCTCTGATATTTGCAGAACATCAGCAACCCTGTCCCTAAAAACATCATAAAGTTGTGAGCATTAGAGGAAGATATCTAATGTCTCCTCTGGCCTTCACACATACATGAACACACATATTTATACAGAAAAAAAAATTTAAGTTTTAATTTCTAAATAGGTTTTTTCCTTTCATGTTTTTGCTGCCTGTATTTCAGAAGATAATGGAATTGTAAATTATTTTGAAGCTCTGGGTTCTGTTGTTTTCAAAAGATCATTGCCGTGATTAGCGGTCGGCTAATAGGATAAGGTAAAGCAGAGAAGCCAGTGTTCTCCTGAGGAAATGAGTCTGTGCTCATAAAATCAGGAGCTGTGCTAGAAGTTGGACTGAGGTGTGTGTAACCTCTGGGTGTGCACAGTGTGTGTGGACACAAAGTGTAAGTGTGCATCTGCACAACTGTGTGTGCTTCTCATCACTTGGTGCTCATTTCAGCCCCTCCCCTCTGTAGGGTGAGTAGGGTACTAAAGAAATGGTGCAGTGTGTACTTTTTGTGTATATACACGGGTCTTCGTGCAGGTATGCGTGGTGGACTCGCATGCGTGTGGAGGTCAGAGGCCCGCCTCAGCTGGTGTCCCTCAGGTACTGTCCACCTTGTTTTCCTGAGGCAGGGTCTCTCGCTGGCCTGAAATCCACCAAGTAGGCTGGACTGACTGGCCTGCCAATCCCAGAGGTCTGCCCATCTCTGCCTCCCCAGTGCTGGGATTACAGGCGCAGGTCACCACATTCAGCTTGTTAAACATGTCGCTTCTGGGGTTCAAACTCAGGCTATTGGGCTTGCAAGGCAAGTTGCTGACAGAGCCACCTCCCTGTCCCTATAGTTTATCTTTAATAATAGATATATAATGACGTCATGAACCTAAAGAAATCCTTCCTATTTAACAAAAATAGTAAGTGGGTCTGGAAAGGGGGCTCCACAGTTAAGAATGCCTGCTGCTCTTGCAGAGAGCCTGAATTTGATTCTAAGCCCCACCTTGTAGCCACAGCTTCAGAGGACCTGATGTCTTCTTCTGGCCTCTGACATCCCTGTGCTCATGTGTACAACCCCCCCCCAATGTGAAAACAACCCTTTAAAACAGTAGATTGATGGATGTTTTTCACCAAATGTATTCTAAAGCATACATTTTATATGTCTGTATTATTTAACCCATTATGTCTGATCAGTTTCGCCCACATGCACACAGTTGTGAGGTCATCCATTAGGGCACGGACAATCTCCCACCAGCTCACTGTCTCGTGGCAGCACCAGCTGCCAGTAGCTCCCCAGCTCTTATTCCTACTCCATGATGGAAGTCGTTAAAAGATGTATTTTTTTTATGTGTATCAGTGTTTTGCTTGCATGTGTTCCATGTATGAATGTGCACCAAGTGCCTCCCTGGTGCCCAGGGAGACCAGAAAAGGGCAGCTGTATGCCTTGGGATTGGAGTCACAGGTATTAGTTGCCATGTGTGGGTTAGGGACCAAAGCTGAGTCTCCTGCGTGGACAGCAAGTGCTCGTAATCACTGAGTCATCTCTCCAGCGCCTGTAAGGGAATTTTTAACAGGTCTGATCTGTGTAGGTATTTATTTATTTATTTAGTATTTTTGAGACAGGGTTTCTCCGTAGCTTTTGGTTCCTGTCCTGGAACTAGCTCTTGTAGACCAGGCTGGCCTCGAGCTCACAGAGATCCGCCTGCCTCTGCCTCCCGAGTACTGGGATTAAAGGCATGCGCCACCACCACCCGGCCTGTGTAGGTTTTTATACAGGTAACAACAGTTGCTATGAGCTCCTGTGTGCCACAGCCATGAGATCTCCAGGGGAGAGGAGGTCATAGTGCTCTGCCCCTTATGGCTGTTTTATACATTTTCCTTTACTTAGATCGAGCAGAACCTGTTTTGTTAGCTATGGTGATATTATACTGTACCGAGTTATACCATCATGTCTTACCACACAGCGCATCCCACCGTGCCCTAAAATATGTATCTTAATTTGCACATTCCTTTCTGGGTATTTGATTTTTACGATACAGTCCTGCAGCCCTCATATACTATGAGAACCTGTCTTCCTTGTCAGGATTTTCTGTTTAAGACTCATTCCTAAATTAGAATAACCGACTTAAAATGTGTGCTAGAACGCTTCCAGGATTACAGTGGCCCTGCCCAGTTGGTTTTCAGAGGGTCTGGCAGCTGCCCGCTGGCATTTGCACTCAAGGGAGCAAATTTGGTCCTTCTGAAACGGGCATGTACAAAGCTGCATGGGCAGAGGCCAGGTGAACACACCTGGGCTGAGCTCTTCGTGGCTGCGCTGTCTGCCTGAGTGCTCTGTTTGGTATTGATTGAGCAAACAGATAGTGCCGAGTCCCTTGGAAGCCATAATAGGGTTAGCGGCCTCTGGACTCAGCCTTTCTGTGTGTTCAGAATGGGAAATGAGTGTTAAGTGCGGGTCAGAATAACAACGAGGGCTGTGCCACCAGCATTTCCTTCCTTCTGATTGTGTGTAAGGGACAGGCGGCAGGAAGGACCCCACTCACCTTCCAAGAAACACAAACCTTGAGTACTGCAATAGAACTGCTATGGACAGCCCTACCCAAACCCTTAGTTTTACTGAAAATATTTGTCTTGCCCTGGGGCTCCCCTCTCCACTTTCCCAGGCTGGAGCCACAGGCGGATTCCCACACCCACACAGCATTTCTGTGGGCTCCGGGGATTGGAATTGGGTCCTCGTTTACCGAGCAAACACTCCTCCCTCTGAGATCTCTCTCCCCAGCCTGTCCACCTCATTCTTTTTTGAGATAGGATTTTTTTTTCCTATCTAGAGCTTTGTGGTTAGATTGGACTGACTGGCCGGCAGTTCCAGGAACCCACCTGTCTCTACCTCCCCACTCCTGGGATCACAGCCATATGCTGCCACACTGGGTTCTTTTGTGTGGTTGGTGTCTGTTTGAATCCTGTATTCGCGTTTGTGTGGCAGGCGGTTTACAGCTGCCTCCTGGGCACCTGGTCTTGTGTGTCTCCTGAGCCCTGCCCTTCGGTTTAACTGCAATAAAGTTTTATCGTGGTCTCTTTCAATGGGAAAAGCAAACAGGAGACACCTCACTGCTGTTTGACACAGCTGTCCTCAGGGGTGACGTGGGGTGACTCGGGTGAAAGCACTCTCACTTTGGGACAGCTCTGAGCTGTGGGGGAGCACTTCTGCGAGATGTTCAAGGTTTGGTGACGGCTCCTCACCTCTGCTCTGTGCCTCATGGTGTAGATCCCTGCCCGTAAGACCTGCGCCGTCCCCTGGAATTCCCACGTAATGAGTTTTCTGCGATTCTTCATCATCCAAAGGCTTTTCAGTATCCAGGCAGTGTGGGACTGGGTGGGATTTCTTTTACTATCAATAAAACAAGGTCCCCTGGAGCTCCTTCAGGTCAATTCTCACTAGACTGTGAGCCCCAGGGGGAGCGCTCAGCCCTGCCTGCCTCTGCTGGGTTGTTTGCATGTGGATGGGATGTACAGACACTAAAACTTAACGGACTTCAGACCTGGATGGGTTCCATAGATCCTAGGTGCAGAAGCTGTGGATCCCTTCCAGTATCCATGTGGCGTGAGGGACCGTGATGGTTTGGGCACAAAGCTAAGTCCATCCGACTGCTCTCTGTGCCCAACACAGCACCACAGGACCAGACATATCGGAAATTAAAGGCAGGAGCTTGAAGTATCATGAAGCTCGCTTTGGAGCAGCAGGGTGGGGGAGGAAGGGCCTGCTGAGCAAGGATGAGGACCTCAGGTCGGTCCCCAGAGGCCTTGGTTGAAGAGGTGTGCAAGATTCCTCTAGGAGGGGGAAGTAGATGAGATTCCTGAGTAAATTGGGAGCCTGGGCAGGGGGAAAGTGAAGGGGAGGAGAACAGGATGGTCGAGTAGGGGAGGGACAGAGAGGGAGAGCAAGGAAAGAGATAAATGATAAGTGGATCCGTTATGGGGCTAGGGAGAAACCTGGCCCTATAAAAATTCCCAGGAATCCACAAGAATGACCCCAGCAGTAGTGGAGAGGGTGCCTGAACTGGCCTTCTCCTGTAATCAGATTGGTGACTATCCTAATTGTCATCAGAGCCTTCATCCAGTAACTGATGGAAGCAGATACAGAGATCCACAGCCAGACACTGGGCCGAGCTCCCAGAGTCCAGTCAAAGAGAGGAAGGAGCAAAAATATGAGCAAAGGGATCAAGACCATGATGGGGATACCCCCACAGAAACAGCTGACCTGAGCTAGTGGGAGCTCACTGACTCTGGACTGACAGCTAGGGAACCTGCATAGGACTTAGGTTCTGTGATGTGGGTGAGTGACTGTTGTGTGGCTTGGGAAGCCTGTGGGACCACTGGTAGTGGGACCAGGATTTATCCCTAGTGCATGAACTGGCTTTTTGGGGCCCATTCCCTATGGAGGGACACCTTGCTCAGCCTTGATACAGGGCGAGAACCATGGTCTTGCCTCAAAGTGAAGTGCCGGACTTTGTTAACTGCCAATGGGAGGCTTCACCCTCTCTGAGGAGTGAATGGGAGGTGGGGGGCAGAGCAGGAGAAAGGGAGGGAGGGGGAACTGGGATTGGTATATAAAATAGAAAAGATTGTTTTTAAATAAAAAATAAATAAAAAATACAGAGGAAAAACAAAACAAAGGCATGGTGGTGTGTGTCTGTAGGCCTAGTGTTGGGAACGAGGCAGGAGACAGAGAGTGTAGCCAAATGCATGCGCTCCAGGTTCAGTGAGAGACACTGGCTCAAAAAATAAGGTGGAGAATGATCAAGGAAGTCATCCAACATTGACCTCTGGTCTCCACGCATGTATGTGCACATGCATGAGCACCTGAATACATCACATTAATGCACAGACTGTAGACACACACATACGCATACACATATATGAGAGACACACACATACACAGATACACACACAGGCACAGACACACACATACATATACATGCATACATACACACCTACATACACAGACACATACATACACACATATACAGATGCATAGATACACACAGACACACATATAGAGACACACACATGCACAGGTGCACACACAGACACATGCACACACAGACACACACATACATACACAGACACATACAGATGCATAGATACACACAGACACACACATACACACATATACACATAGGGACATATACACAGACACATACAGACACACATATCCAGATGCATAGACACACACAGACACAAACATACACACAGAGACACATGCACACACAGACACACACAGAGATACTGTATGATATAGTTGTATAGCAGGCTTATCCATTATAGGGTAGGAATATGTCAAAACCTTTATTTCCTCCTTGCAGGTAACGTGCTATTGTTTCTTGTTAAGTGAGAACCTTGATTCAGGACAGAGTTGTGAGACAACTCCATTTAAGTGACAGAAGTGCGGACAGAGGTAGAAAAGTGCAGGAGCGGAGTGCAGTGGACCACTGTTAAAATATGTTCATTCTGTTTATGTGTGAAATATCTCTGCCTATGTGGAAGGGAGCTAGGGACCGACGGGTGAGCTGGCTCAGCAGGTAAGGTGTTTACTGTCAAGTGTGATGGTCTGCGTTCCACCTGTGGGGCCTGCGTGGTGGAAGGAGAGAATTGACACATGAAGGGTGTCCTCTGACTCCCAAGTATATGCTGTAGAACACACGTGCACACATGCATACACACGTGTGCACACACACATGCACAAACACACACCTGCGTGATGGAAGTAAGAACTGATGCCTAATATTGTCCTCTGACTCCCACATGCATGCTGTAGAACATGCATGAGCACGCATGCACATACACACACACGGGCGTGTACACGTGCGTGCGCACACAAACACACACCTGCATGATGAAAGGAGAGAACTGACGCCTAAAGGTTGTCCACATGTATGCTGTAGCACGCACGCGTGCGCGCGCGCGCACACACACACACACACACACACTAAACACAGAATAGAATTAATGGGGAGATTTTCTACTGGAAGCTTTTTATGTGTTCCACATTTTGAAACATGTCATGTTAGGGCATTTAGAAAGGAACATTCAAAAGCTCTTGTCTCCTGTGTGATATTGGGCAAATGCTAAGAACTTGTCCAAGTCTTTTTCCTTCTACCCAGACTTTCCTGCACCTGTAGAGATGCCTGGGGCGGGGGTTGTGACTGGGACCACATTCTTTTGTCTATGCAGGACACAGAGAAATGCCCGTATTTAGATTTTCTGTCTGTCGCCATGACTCTGAACTGTAGACACAAGCACGCAGATGCCATTGCTGTTTTCTGTTAGTTCCTTTGCTTTCCTGGCGGGTTAACAGTCTCCAAGGCTAGATCCTGACTGGTGCAGGCCTTGGGGGAGTCTTCCGGGCGACTCAGAGCCCAGGGAAGAACAGTGTGTCTGTCTGGACGCATGGCTGATTGGGGGTTTATTTGGTTATTTGAGGTAATCTCTTTGCCTCAACAGAGTTGAGTTCTTCTGTCCAAGCCTTGGCACCCTCCTTATTCTAGATACTTCTAAAACATGAGGCAGGCAGTCGCCAGGCCAGAACCAGGACCTTCCTGTGCTCGGCCGCGAGACCTGCTCTGGTGTTCAGCAGCTGAGAGACTTAGAGCTATTTAGCCAACTGAAAAGTTAATCATAAAGGGACCTTAGGTTAAAGGAAATGATCTAGGGTATAAATTATGAGCAATGAAACCTTTAAATTTTAAATTCATGTCAAAAATTGTAAGTAATTATTCTTATGATTATACAGTTTAACACATCAGAATTAATCCCTTCGAGTATAAAAAGCACCAATTACCTGTATAGAAAGGCTGCGACCCTTTTGTCTGGAAGGAGAAAAGAGACGGGGGAAATTGTCAGGTAGATTGTTAATACTATCATATTCTTTATAGTAATAAACTGGACTAAATGGTTTGAAAACACAACTATTACTAAAAAAAAATTGAAAGTCTACCTTCTACTTGTAAACAACCAAAGAAATAGCAAGGAGACCAAAGAACAAACTTTTTTGTATTGTTTCTGTTGTTGTTGCTGTTGTTTTGAGATGGGGTCTCATACTTCAGGTATTGGCACATGATAAGAGGCACATTTTAAAATCTAGAACGAAGTGGAAACTTGTGTACGTATTCAGGGTCTGTACTGGCTGCCCTTGGGGTCCCGACAGGACGCATCCTCAGCTGCGGCCGCTGAGAGCATCTCTGTATATATTCTCTGTGTTCCTCTTTAAAAGGTGGGCCTGCCCCTCCCGTGTCTCTCTCTGTGTCTCTCTCTGTCTCTGTCTCTCTCTCCTTCTCTGCTTGTCTTTCTGTCTCTGTCTCTCTCTGCCTCTCTCTCCTCCCACTCCTGTCTCCAGAGGTCAGTCACTCCTCTCTCTCCCCCTTTTCCCATTCACTTTCCCCCAATAAAAATCCTCTCCACCTGAGCTCTGCTGCAAGTCGTCTTTCTCTCAGGAGCTGCTTTTTTTTTTTTTTTTTTTTTTTTTAATTACAACAACAGGATCATAAGAAAGAAATGTTAGGAGTTGGTGGAGGAGGAACAGGAGGGAAAGAGGCCCCCCATAGTGCTAGCAGGGGAAGAGGGCCCCCTATAGTGCTAGCAGAGGAAGAGGCCCCCCCATAGTGCCAGCAGGGGAAGAGGGCTCCTCATAATGCTAGCAGGGAAAGAGTCCCCTCCCCCCATAGTGCCAGCAGGGAAAGAGGAATCCCCATAGCACTAGCAGGGGAAGAAGGACCTAGCAAGCAACAGCCCAGGAATTATGAGGATTGCTAACAGTTGCTTGATATCTAAAATCAAGAATTTCATAAAGTCTATTAATTCCCAAGCATAGCAATAGAAATAGTCTCCTCTAGATTACTCTGTGAGACAGAGGGACAGCAAAGGCAAGAAAGGTTTTAACAGCAGTGGAACTGGAGAGACTCAACAGCTCTTGCAGACATCAGAGTTGCATTCCCAGCACTCCATGGCTGCTCACAATGCCTGTAATGTCAGCTCCAGGAGATCTGATGACCTCTGCTGCCCCCACAGGTACCTGAACACTTGTGGGTATGCAGAAATCCCCCAAAACAATAAGCAAAATACATCTCTTTTGAAAAGCATCTAGAGAAGAAAAGATTCAGTTTAATGGGATCCTTTTGATCTTAGCTAGTACGGAAGTTATAACCTCGGATACGCTGAGAGGCATTCTAGGAGCGAGTTTGTGGGCATTGGTGATGGTCTGGTGATGGTCTGGTATGGGATTAGGCATGAAAGAGCATTCAGTACTATCAGTCAGGTTTCTGGAGTACACAAGATACCATCAATACAAGAAGATCCAATCTGATGAGACGTTCCTGCGTTACCCTTTGGTCAATGAGTTGAAACTTCCCAACGAAAACGCAGCTTCTCCATCCTGCCTTGTGGCTTATGGCTCTTGTCTTGTCTTAAGATGTCTAACAAGGGACTCAATCAGAGAAACGGCATTAGTGTGCTGTGAATGGACTTTAGGTTGCAGCCCAGTCATCGACTCGACGTGTCTGCGGTCTCTTTGCATGCCATGGTAACCATGTGTGTCTCATGGAGGCGTTGTGAGGGATAAAGGTTTTACGTCTGAAGAACCTTTGCTGTGTACTGTGCCACAAGCCGTTATCTGTCTGTGAACCCTGACCCCTCCAGGTCTGTGTTACCCACGTGTGCATCCTCAGCCTGCTTCATTTGCTCTCTCGCTGCCCTTCTGGAACACTCAGAAGGCCCTGCTTTCAGGTTTGATGTTTAAGCAGAACTCCTTTCTCTTTTGAGAAGTGGGAGGTGCTGGTCTGACTCGGCTCTCTCAGCACCTGGTCTCAGCGATACAACTTTATAATCATTTATGCAGGTGCAGGTTCTTTGGGGCCCTGAGATGAGATTCTGCTCAGCCAGCAGCAAGAAGTCAGAAGTACCTGCTTGCGTTTCTGTTTCACCTTAGCTTGTCCTTCGTCTTTGGCTATAATTTCTTACATGAAATGGTTTTACCTGAGGAGTCTCCTTCATAGAGGAGACAAGAAAATTGTTGTCAGGTATGGCTGAACTTAGTTTTTTTTTTACTTTATTTTAATTCTGTGCATATGTGAGTCTGTGCCTACATAGGTGTGTGTGTATCTATGCCTACATAGGTGTGTGCATGTGTGAATGTGTGAGTCTATGCCTACATGGGGGTGTGCATGTGTGAGTCTGTGCCTACATGGGTGTGTGCATGTGTGAGTCTGTGCCTACATAGGTGTGTACATGTGTGAGTCTGTGCCTGCATAGGTGTGTGCATGTGTGAGTCTGTGCCTACTTAGGTGTGTGCATGTGTGAGTCTGTGCCTACTTAGGTGTGTGCATGTGTGAGTCTGTGCCTACTTAGGTGTGTGCACGTGTGAGTCTGTGCCTGCATAGGTATGTATATGTGTGAGTCTGTGCCTACATAGGTGTGTGCGTGTGTGAGTCTGTGCCTACATGGGTGTGTGCATGTGTGAGTCTGTGCCTACTTAGGTGTGTGCATGTGTGAGTCTGTGCCTGCATGGGTGTGTGCATGTGTGAGTCTGTGCCTACATAGGTGTGTGCATGTGTGAGTCTGTGCCTGCATAGGTGTGTGCACGTGTGAGTCTGTGCCTGCATAGGTGTGTGCATGTGTGAGTCTGTGCCTACTTAGGTGTGTGCATGTGTGAGTCTGTGCCTGCATAGGTGTGTGCATATGTAAATCTGTGCCTACATGGGTGTGTGCGTGTGTGTGTGTGCATGTGTGAGTGCAGGTGCTGATGGTGTCCAGAGCTCGTGGAGCTGGAGCTGCAAGCCTCCCAGTGTGGATTCTGGGACCCAGACTCTGGTCCTCTGCCATAGCAGGATGTGTTCTGCACCACTGAGCCGTCTCTCCTGTTTTTCTTATTGGCTAATCTTACATCTCTCTGTGGGAGTGAAACATGGTTTTAGTCACCATTAAGTTCGAGTGTCTAGATGAATCTGAGCTTTGCTATAGACCCCTGCATTTAATCCTTAGCATCCCTTTGTTCTTAGCATATAGGTTTTGAGAGTATGACTTCTCCAGGCTTTAACTCATGGTATTTAAATATGTGGCCTCAACAGAACATGGTATTTCACATATGGCAAGTGCTCCATTTATATGAATGAACAGGTGAATGGGGATTTCCCATGGAACAGCACAGGCAGCCTGTTCCTTTTCACACTGTGTTACATCACAAGTTTGACAGTTCAGTGGTGCACACGATTTTCATAGGTTTCAGAAAAGTAGACCTGACAATAATCAGTTTCTCCCATCATGCCCAGCTTCTCTCCTCTTAGCCGCCACACATTTCAGGATGAGACGTTCACCTCCCTCAGAGCTTCCATCACCATAGAGTCCCAATGACACCTGATCTCAGCAGGGACAGGTACCATGACTTATCCTGAGCTTCACATGGTCTTAGCATCTGAGGCCCAGCTTGGGTGTGTTTTGTCTGGTCAGTTTTTAGACTCTACTTCAAAAGCTGCTGAGAACTGGAGGCCATGTTTCATCTCCAAAAATGCTGTTCTTGGCCACTTTTGTTCTGTCCCCAAAGTTGCTGCCTTGGTTGGACCACCTGATGAACAACTCTGAAATGCTGGCAGCCTGACAGGGACTGTTGTTGGGAATGTACTCGGTGTGATGGTTAATTTCCACTGTGGGCCTGATTTTGTAGGGCACGTAGCAGGCACGTTTGGGTGTGTGTGAGGGAATTTCCTGGAGTAGAACTGAGGAGGGGGGACACACCCTGCATGCGGACAGCCCCATCCAACCATCCCACAGGGTGGAGTCTCCAGCATAATAAAAAAGAGAAAGCCATGGGGTACTGGTGTGGTGGTGGTTTTCATTGTCCACTTGACACTGTCTAAGGTCATCGACGAAGAGTTCCAACTGAGGGGTTGTCTAGGCCAGCTTGGGCTGTGGGCTTGTCTGGGGGTGGACTGTCTTGATTGCCTTAATTGATGTGAGATCAGGCCTGAAAGTGGCCAGGACCATTCCCCAGGTTGGGCCCTGGACTACTACGTAAGAGCAGAGAAAGCTAGCTGACCACTAAGCACGCATACGTCCACTCTCTCTGTTCTTGCTTGTGGATACATGTGACCTGCTTCATGTCCCTGCAGTGACAGACAGTGTCCCAGAAGTATGAACTAAATGAGCCCCTAGGCTTCTAAGTTGCTTTTCATTGTGTTTTATCATAGCAACTGGGCACAGCTTCCCAGACACCAGGGTTGTTAGGGATCGTGTCCGGACTCACAATGCTGTCCCATTGCCCACCTCCCTTGTTGAATACCTGGCTTGGCTGCAGCCTGGCTACACCGGCTGGGTCACAGCCACCGTGTTTCTCCTGCTCCTTTGCCTGTGGGACTCCTGCTAACAGCTCAGACCCACGAGGTTTTGCTGTTCCTTCCTTTCCTCTCTGTCTGCAGTGTTATCCTCCCTGCCTTCCCAGCTAGAATTCCCAGCTGCTGGATGAGTGGAGTGGGGTTTGCCTGATGGTAAGAACAGCCCTCAGCTAAACTGCTGGACTCCCAAAGAGCGCTGATATTTTATGTGATTGGATGAATGTTTCTAGATTTGTTAGGCATCTTTGCTTCTTCTCCCCAAGTCCCACATACTTGTTTTTGACAGCGTTTTCAGTATAGTATCCGGGAATGCCGTGCACCATAAGCTTTCAAGTTAATTAATGCTTCCATCCTCAACAGCTTATGAAAACCAATTTTCCCCACTGTGACTATCAATCAATAAAACATGTATCAGGGTTGTTCTTCAGAAAGCTTCATAGGTTTTAGTTTGTGATAGTCAAAAGGGCCGCTAGGACAGAATTGTGATTTGTGTGGAAGACTGATAAGTGTAGGCATTGAACAGTTAAGTTTATTACACAGTGCAAAACATGAGTCAGTGTCTTCCTATGGAAAACAGTTCAGTCATCCATCCACAGCCCGTGTGTGCTTGTTAGCTAAGACCCTGAGAACACTGGGGCCATGAATGGAATGCCTGTGCTGGCCACGGAACGCCTGGGCTGGCCACTACCACGGAAGATAAGAAGGGCTGTAAAGATGGCTCAGTCAGTAAAGCATCTGCCACACTGATGTGGGATTCCCCTCTGTATGCTGTGAATACCATTGGTTAATAAAGAAACTGTCTTGAGCCCGTGATAGAGTAGAGCAGAACTAGGCGGGGAAAACTAAACTGAATGCTGGGAGAAAGGAAGCGGGATCAGAGAGAAGCCATGTAGCCCCACCAGAGACAGACGCTGGTGGGAATCTTGTTGGTAAGCCATAGCCACGTGGCAATACACAGATTACTAGCAATGGGTTAAACTAAGATGTAAGAGTTAACCAATAAGAAGTTAGAGCTAATGGGTCAAGCAGTGATTTAATTAGTACAGTTTCTGTGTGGTTATTTCTGTTCTGGGTGGCCGGGATGAACAAGCGGCCTCCTCCTACACCACACGAGCATGAGGACCTGAGTTCAACCCTCAGAACCCACATAAACAATTCAGGTGTATTTATACTCGCTCTTAGCTCAGCACTGGGGTGTGGAGATAGGGTAATCCTGCCACTGACTGGCTGGCCAGCTCAGCGCTAACAGTGAGGTTCAGGTCCCAGTGAGTGACCCTGTCTCAAAAAATATGATGGACAGCTCCTAAGGAATGACATTCAAGGTTGACCTCTGGTAACACACACACACACACACACACACACACACACACACACACACACACCGAAGAAGGGCACAGAGAAAGAGCTGGCTGAAAAGGTCTCTCATTCCCATTCATGGCACGTTGTTCCACTGGTCTTGGTGTCTGCACTGTAGGGACCAGGAGTAGACACTGGTCACTCACTTGATGCTTTGGTCCCCAGTGCTGTCCCGGGACCCTAACAGGATCCACCATATTGGGGTCTGAGAAATGTGAGGATCAAAGCCACTCACATGTCCCCACCACAGTTCCTTCTGGTCACCGTTCTTTCCCTTATCTCCTTAAGGCCATCCCAAGTTCTTCCCGTAAGAAGACCACCCCAAGTTCTTCCCGTAAGAAAGACCATCCCAAGTTCTTCCCGTAAGAAGACCACCCCAAGTTCTTCCCGTAAGAAAGACCATCCCAAGTTCTTCCCGTAAGAAAGACCATCCAAGTTCTTCCCGTAAGAAAGACCACCCCAAGTTCTTCCCGTAAGAAGACCACCCCAAGTTCTTCCCGTAAGAAGACCACCCCAAGTTCTTCCCGTAAGAAGACCACCCCAAGTTCTTCCCGTAAGAAGACCACCCCAAGTTCTTCACATAAGAAAGACCATCCCAAGTTCTTCCTGTAAGACCACCCCAAGTCCTTCCCGTAAGACCATCCCAAGTTCTTCCCGTAAGAAAAACCATTCCAAACTCTTCCCGTTGAGCATTTATTTGTCCCCAAACCCTTCCCGTAGAAGGCTTGAGCCCAGGGACTTGAGGTTAAGAGAGCCCGCTGCTCAGTCATGAGGACCAGAGTTGGGATCCTAGCACCTACGTAGCAAGGTGGCCTTCCTTCATGTCTCATTGCTTCAGCCTCAGAGGGATAGAGGGGCACTGGCTTTCATCCTAGTGAAGAGAACATGAGCCCAGAGTCAGAGCGAGACCCTGTCTCATAGGAATGGGTAGAGGGTGACAGAAGACAGGGACACTCTCTTTGACCTCTGTGTGCACGCACAGGCACGCGCATGTGTAATAAATAAATAAATGCATGCGCCAGCTGATAAAGAGATCGCTGGATGTCCTTCGTTGAGTGGCAGCAGGCAGCCAACTTTCATGTTGATTCTGAGACTCCTTGTCTGTTTTGTGTCTCGTAGGCCCTGTCACTCACAGTAGACTGTCACAGAGTGCAGAAAGGCCCACGGAGCCTCACAGAGGAGTAGTGTTGTACAAAGGCACCTCTGTTCCCAGCTAAGCCTGGAGGACTAGCTCATAAATCAGAGCGGCTGCTGGCACCCACTCTGTGTGGTGTGTGTTTCTTTTGGCAAAGTCACAATATAAGCGAATGAAATATCCTGGATCCCCCTGTGGTGGCTGAGCAATAACAGACGTTCACTGAGGGAACCATCTCAGGGCCCAATGTCGTCTTACATGTATGCCTACATAAGTCCCTTTAGATGGGGCTGCTTCTCTGAATTGCCTTCCTGAGGAGGTGAGGTGCGCACTAGGTCTTCCCTGTGCGATCTGATGTCCTGTGCTGGTGAGGGCATGAGGCAAGGCAGGGACCGCCAGGGAGGTATGCGGCTTGGGCTGTCCCTGCCCCTTGTCAGGCCGAAAGGAAAGGGGCTTGACAATCTCTCAGGCCCAGCAGTTTCCTCTCCTCATTCGAGCGGGGCATTCACACACTTCCTTAGCCCAGCTCTGAATCCCGAATGTTTATCTGGCAAGTTGAATTCTGGAAGGAAATGTAGTCTTACAAAATATTTCAGAACATTGCGTCCAGGTTGAAATCACAGGCCACATTTCCCAAGCATCTCTCCCAGGCGTCTTCTCGTCTCTCCCTTTCCCTTTTTTTTCTTCTGGAGAAGCTAGATTGAGGGCTGGGCTTGTGGCTCAGTTGGCAGAGCACTTAACTAGCATGCACAGAGCCCCGAGCCCAGTCCCCAGAGCTGCATAAAACTGGATGTGGCAGGCACCCACACCTGTAATCCTAGCACACAGGAGGGTCAGATGTTCGTCTTCCTCAGCTACATGGCAAGTTTGAGACCAGCCAAGGATCCAAGGAAAAAACAGAAATCAGTAGCTAGAATGGTGCTTATAGACTGGGATTGGGTGTGGGGAGGGGGTGGTGGGTGACGATAACAGGAAGTATAGAAAGGCTCCCACACGGTTCCCTGACCTTAATTACTTCCTGCTTGCAAACTTCAATCTTAATTTGGAAGGTGCTAGAAGCGGCTTACCATGTAACCTGGTCTGCTAGAGCAGAGCGTAGGGAGAACTGAGGAGCAAGAGTTCAACAGCGCTCCCTCGGGTTGACATCTGAGGGGCGTTCACAGGTATTTAGAAGTTAAGCAAGGACTAAAGGAGTTGAGTCTGGGTAGCCAGGGACCAAGCAAGCACAAAGGACTGACTTTAACCAGCAAGGTCAGCCATGTTGTCTTCATTTTCTGGCTTCTCACACTGGAACACCCCAGGTTTGAGTTGTGGTGTTTGAGTAGGGGATGACTTGTCCACTCCTAGTTCCACTCTCCAGTGTCAGGTGTCAGGAAAATGTGTCTACAAGCTCGGTTCTGCCGTGCCTTGTGGTGGAGCTGTTCCCTGCCAGGAGGCAGGACCGTGAGCCAGCACTGCATGGACTCCAACATCCGGCTCCATCCTCCTGAGACACAGCTTTCACTGCAGAGGGAATGCGAAATCGCTTATTGCTGGCCTAAGTGTGGATGAGCATGGCCTGGAATAGCAGGATCAACTACAAAACTAGGAGGATGGAGGGGGATGCTTGGTGGGTAAAGTGCTTGGCTTGGAAGCTTAAGGACCTGTGTGTGAGGTGTGAGAGCCTGGGTGTGACGGCCTGGGTGTGAGGACCTGGGTGTGACAACCTGGGTCTGCAGACCTGGGTGTGAGCCTGAATGTAGCGGCTTGTGTTTGATCCCAGAAACCAGATAAAAATCACAGCTGTGGGGGAGGTAGAGAATTATATCCAGATCCCTAAGACTACTCAGCCAACCAGCTCGCACACATCATACACACACGTTTGCACACACACACGCACACATCATACACACTCATACAGATGTATGCACACATTATACACACACGCACACACGCATCATACACACACACACACACTCACACATATGCGTGTGTAGGTTTAGAGGGCAGCACAGAACAAAACAGTGATCCCCAGTTCTGTGGTAATAACAATGAGGCTGTTAATGTTTTTCTCCCATGTTGACACACAACACAGCTCTCACCTCGAAGGGTGAGATAGAAAATAAAACACAAACTGCACAATAAAATATAGTTTATTCTGGAGCCAAGTCTGAGCGGCTGTGCCCCTGGAACACAGATTCAGTTCACCCCAAGTTCCGTGTTGTAGCATGGAAGTAGTTTCATGAAATTTTTACAGTAACAGAGCAAAGGCCTGTCATAAATGAAGACATGTTTGAAGACATCAGAGAGACGGTTTACAGCGCATGGTGAGATCTCTGCGGTAGCCTTGCACTCTTAGCTTCTGGGTTGGCAGAAGCTAGGGGGCTGCCAGGGTAACACAAAGACAAACTGTGATTCTGAATGACTGACCCAATGGCCATGGAGCTGCCAGGCAGGGCGCAGAGGGGGACAATGGATGGCAGGAGAGGGCTGAAGATGGCCCGAGGTCATTTGGCTCTGGGTTTGCAGCATCCAGCCCCTCCACAGCCAGCAAAGTTCTGATCAGTCGGTCAGCCTCACAGAAGCTTCAGTGTGAAGGGGTGGCTCCTCGGGCAGGGTTGGGGGGGGGGGTCACAAGACCCTTGCTAGAGTCACCACTCTCTTCTGCCGCAGCTGCTCAGGGTCGGGGTGTGAGCTGGGAGTTGGTGGGGTGGAACTCCAGTGATGCCCTCACCAAACCCCTGAAATCAGCCCAGTAAATAACTGCCCCCCCAAGATGAGCTTGGCTGGACTCGGCTCTTTGTTCAGTGGGTAAACAGACTTAACACCGCTATTTCTGGACTTTCCTCAGCTAAGTGCATTTTCCTCTTCTGTTGTGAGGTAGCTGCTGACCTTGCTGTGGAACCCTGAGGGGAAAGGGTGGAACACTAAGGTATTAAAGGCAGTCCTTTCAGGTGGGCCCAGAGGAAACAGCTTTTGACTGTTTCCTTGTAGAGGCTGGAGAGTTGCTGCAGAAGTCAAGGGCAGTTGTCCTTCTGCAGAGGACCCAGTTCAGCTCCCAAAACCCACCTTGGGTCATTCACAACCACCCCTAACTCCAGCTCAAGAGAATATGCTGCCCTCTTCTGGACTCTGCAGACACTACACATGTCACTCACACACACACACACACACACACACACACACACACACACACACACACCTAAAGGTTGTAAAATTACAATTACCACTATATAATGCTGCTTCATGAGTGAATGGAATTTGTAAACAGAAAAAAGATTCCATGAGGCCAGTTAGAAACTGCAATGAAGCTTATATGTAGACCCTTGATACCCAAGCCCATACTTCATCTGGATGCTGAATACCATCTTCTGCCATTTATCTGTGTGACCTTGGACAAGTGACTTCACTCCTCAGAGCCTCAGCCTGCCTGTGTATAATAAGGTCCACATATTACAGAATCGTGACTCGGGTTACAGAAGATCATACAAATACAAAACTTGGTGTCCCCTACCTGTAGTCCTGTCGCTGGCTGTCATATCTAGGCCCCCTGGGCTTGTTGCTATTGTAGTTTAACTCTGCATTGTTGCTATTTAAAAAAAAATAGATGTCTATCTAAAAGGAACAAGATTGCCTGTCAACCTGCTGGACAGATCCAGGAGCTCTGTGTTGTTTGGGCTACAACTTTCTCACATGGTAACAAGGGCTGAGGCTCTGTAGAACCCAAGCTTGTGGGAAAACTCTCTGAAGCGTCAAATGTGATCTTTGCCTGCTCAGAGATGCATTCCTCTTCTGAGAAGGGCCCTGGATGCTTTGGAAAAGGAAGGGGGATCTCTGATGTGGCTACTTCACAGAAGATATGGGCCGGGATCCCACACCAGAGCTTTCCAGTCCTCGAATTCAGGAGCCATAGTGTCCGTGGGTCTCAGAGAATTGGAGCCTCATGTGGTACAGTCCCAGGTTGCTGAGTGTAAGGATGGGGTGGGCTGTGACTTGGAATCACTGCGTAGGAAGATGAGAGAGAACCTGCTCGTTCATTTTGTTGGCCAAGCTGCTCAGTACAGAAGCCAGAAATTGATGGGCGTATAGTTTGTGTTAAAGCTGCTGAACTGTGAATAGTTGATTTTTAAAAATTCAGTTTAATATTATTATAAAGTTATGTCTTGGTATTATAAGAGACTATATGCATAAGATGGGGTGGATATAAATTAGTGAAATTCTTTCCTTTGAATTGAAATACCCCTTCCTAGAGGGAGGAGGGAGGCCCATAACACCAAAGAGGCCCGGAAGCTTGGAGGAACCTCAAGACCCTGATCCAAGGCCACATTAGCAGGAGACATTGTTGAGGGGTCCTGGATGCAGTGGCTCCTGGGCTATGCTGGGAGATCCAGGGATGTGGGTTTCATGTGTTGGGTGGGCTTCGAGTCACACATGCGCCTGGGACTGACCCCCCCCCCCCCACACACACACATTCTTGATAGCAGTCACAGCCAGCTCCCTAGTTCATAAACTGTGCTGGCTAATAACAACTGTCAACCTGACAGGATCTAGAGTTGCCTAGGAAACTAACCCATGAGGCTCAGAGAGGGCAAATGACCTGAGCCCAGCATTCATCTCTGCTTCCTGTGGATGTCATGTGCCCATCTGCCTCGTTTTTCCACCATAGCAGGCCCTCAAACCCTCAAACTGTGAGCCAAGGTCGCCCCTTTCTACCTTAAGTTGTTTCTGTTGTGTTTCTAGTTGCAGCAGAGAGTAACTCACAGTCCCCGGGATGTGGGTGGGGTCATCTCTTTCTTGCATCCTGTCTAGGGGTGAACTGATGTTTGTCCCTGTCTAGGCTGAGTTGATGTTTGTCCCTGTCTAGGGTGAGTTGATGACTTCCCAGGGATTGTCATGCAGCTGTTGTGTACAAATAATTGGATAAACAACTGGAGAAGGCCACAGATCTATATGTTGGAGGAATGAAAACAGAAAACACACACACGGTGTTCCAGCCTCAGCACACCCTGAGCAACCACACACACACAATGTTCCAGCATCAGCACCACACACATGGTGTTTCTGCATCAGCACATCCTGAGCAACCACACACATACACACACACACACACACACACACACACACACACACACACACACATAGTGTTCCAGCCTCAACACGCCCTAAACAACCACACACACACACACCACGGTGTTCCAGCATCAGCACACCCTGAGCAACCAGTGGGGAGGAGTGTCACTCCCCTATTAGTTCCTATGTCCTCAGGGATTGGTGGACAGTGGCAAAGTTAAGTCAAGCCGGATCAGTGGGTGAAGGATGACAACTGCTTGCTGCAAGATGGGCTGCAGCAGCTTTGTTTAGAAGCTATCCTTCCAATCTGGGGGATCACCATGCAATTCCCACCATGCTAATGAGCACATTTCTGATTGGTCAGTGCTGTATGGGATGAGCGGGGAAGCTAGAGATAGAAGCTAGGTTTCCAGACAACAGTTCTGTGGTAACACTTCATGGTTAATTTAATTGGTAGCTCTACTCATTCTGTGAATTGACCAGCAAAGCACTGTGGTCTTCTTGTATACCATCATCTAGAATTCTTCTGGTTTCTAAAATATGGCTTCCTCTCTATATCCCGCTTCCTAATCATACAATAAAGTCTAGGGAGGGGGAATGTTGGAAGTTTCTTTTGTTTTGCAGCTCCTTTGAGCCAGGCACACATGATTCTTCTCACTGTGACTCCAACAGGAGCTGTATGAAGTGTCCTGCAAGGAGAACCAGACTTAATGCCATTTGGGTGGAAGATCCAGTGTCCTGGTCCAGGGCTCTGGATGCTAGGTACTGGGATTCTGACTGAGGCAATCTGAAGATGAAACTGTTGAGTTCTAGAAAGAAAAACAGGACTCGGCAAGTGGGTTAAAAATACAGGGACCATATAAGGAGCAGACAGATGGCTGTGTGGCCCCAGGAAAGGAAGCAAATAGGACATCTGTGTCTCCAGGCCTGTTCTCAAGTCAGCCAGCTATGGGAAGCTCTCTCTCTCTCTCTCTCTCTCTCTCTCTCTCTCTCTCTCTCTCTCTCTCTGTGTGTGTGTGTGTGTGTGTGTGTGTGTCTCCTCTCCCTCCCTCTCCCCCTCTTTTTTCCTCCTCCCCATCTCTCCCTTCTCCCCTCCTTCTCTCTTTCTCCTTCCTCCCCCTCTCCCTCCTCCCTCCTCCCTCCCCCCTCCCCCTCCTCTCTCTTTCTCTTTCCCTGCCTCCCTCTCCTCCTCTCTCTCCTTCCCTCCCTCTATCCCTCTTTCTCTCTCCTTCCTCCTCCTTTATTCGCCCTCTCTTGTTGACATATTTGGTCGGTACAATAAATAACCAGACCAGCTCAAGAACAACAGTTATATTTTAATAATTGAAAAAGGGGGAACTCACGCTACCAGAGTGGGAGGTCCGAAATCCGAAATGGTCCAGTGAGCACAGCATAGAGAGAGAGAGTGCAAGCGCACCTGCATCTCCCAGCTTTTCTACCTGGGCTCCAGGTGGCCACACTCTAACCAGATGTGATTGGTTGAGCTTCCCCATCATCTCCCCCTTTTGTCTAAACAAGATCAATCCAAACCCAATACAACTATATACAATAGGAACAGATACTAAATATAAAATTACAAGCAATACTCTCTCTCTTCCTTCTTCCTTTTTGCTCTTTCTTTATTTCTCTCCCTCTTTCTTCTTCCTCTCTCCTCTTCTCTCCCCCCCCCCATTGGCAGGCTTGTCTCTGTCTTTTTACCAAGCTCCCAATGCTGCCTGATAGATTTATATAGATGAGACATTTATCTCCAGAACCAGGGAGGTGCTTTCATGGGTGGAATTTAGTAAGTTGTCTCGAGACCTCAGCAACGTTGAAGGCCCAGAGATGAACTGATGTTATCATGTAGGGCCTCAAGAACTCCTGAAACAGGCATGACCCACCGCTGTTCAGTGGCATAATTTAGCTCAGGCTGACCTCAGGCTCTTTATATAGCTGAGGGTGGCCTGAAGTTTTGACCCTCCTGGGTGCTGAGGTTGCTGGTGTCCAGCAGCACATCTGATTGCTGCAGAGCGAGGGTTTGAATCCAAGGTCTCCTGCACATGAGGCAAACACTCTCTCTGAGCTCCACCTCCGGACCCTCTAAAGTGACCTTTGCACAAAAGAAATGTGCGCCCCATTGTCCCTCCAAGGACACCACCAGTAGCGTGCTAACTTTGAGCAAAATCTCAGATTCTGCACTAGTGGGAACTCAACTGAGAATCAAACCGGAATGGAGGTCTCCTGCCGCTTACTGTTTTCTTCCTGTGAAGGATGCACGCACCTTCTCTTGACCATAAAGCCATGAGGGCACTTAACAAATGCACAATCCTCACTTCTCCGGTGACAGCAATGACACACTTACAACCTTCCTGAGCAAGAAGATGCTGGTGAAGATGACTGACAGCTCCGAGCCTTTGCTCTTCCTAAACAGGAATAGCTCTAAAACACAGTATCCAGTGTCTGCGTTTCTATGATGCTTCCCTCAAACTGTGGGCAGCACACTAGGCTGCAATTATCTTCCATACTATCCCGTATTCAGAGGCGTAGGGATTAACAACTCACAAAGACAATCTGGAATCAATACAGATATGCACCCTGGAATTTTCCCTTTCACTAGCAATAATTATCAACAGCTCTGCTTCTTCTCTGAGCTTTTAAGTTCTTGTCAGTTTAGTTCCTATTCACAGTGTCCTGAAGATGCGGTTATTGTTAGCATCACCAACCTTCCCAGCCTGCAATTATTGGCTTAACTTTGTGTGTGTGCCCATGTGTGTGCATGTATGCGTGTGTGGGTGTGCATGCATGTGTGTTTTTGAGAGCGTGTTATGGATGTATAAATAGGGGGCATGCATGCCTGTGCATACATATGTGTACATGTTCTCCTAAGCTGCCCTCCATCTGTTATTTTGAGACTTGTCTCTTGGTGAATCTGGAGCTCGCCAGTTGGCTAGCGTCGCTGGCCAGTGGGCTGCAGGGATCCTCCTGTCTCTGCCACTCAGGGCTGGGGTTGCAGACATGTTACCGAGCAGGACTTCCTAGCACCTCCTTGCATCCTAACTGCCAACATTTTATTTATTCTGCCATCTCCCCAGACCCAGCCCATCTTTCTAGGGGTATGACCTGAGAGTAGCAGTGAAACACAATAGTTTAACTGTAGATGAATTTTTCTTTGGGCCACCGTCTGTCTGTCTGTCTGTCTGTCTGTCTGTCTGTCTGTCTCTCTCTCTCTCTCTCTCTCTCTCACACACACACACACACACACACACACACACACAATGACCTAGAAACTTACTATTAATTATGAAATGTTGAAACATGGGCATCGGGGTTGCGTCCCCAACACCCCGGCTGCCTGGCTAGCTTATGCCCAAAATAACAACACACAAACTGTATTCATTTAATCACTGCTTGGCCCATTATATCTAGCTTCTTCTCAGCTAACTCTCACACCTGGACTAGCCCATTTCCTATATTCTGTGTAGCACCCCAAGGTGCGCTTACCGGGAAGATTCTAGCCTAAGTCCATCTTGGGTCGGAGCTTCATCACGAGTGTGCCTCAGAGAGCCGAGCTATCCAGTCCGCCCGCAAGAGAGGAGCCTGGCATCTCTGAGCGGAGCTGCATGATTTCTGAGCTCACTTCCTCTTCCTGTCAGCATTTTATTCTGTTTACTCCACCCACCTATGTTCTAACCTATCAGGGCCAAGGCAGTTTATTGAACCAATGAAATCAACAGATTGATATATGACACTCCCACATCAATGAAAGCTCAGCCTATAGCTTAGGCTTGTCCCACTATCTCTTATAACTTAAATCAACCCATTTCTATTAATCTGTGTGCTGCCATGTGGCTTGTGACTTTTGCCTCTTCCTCCTGCATTTCCTGCTTCCTCAGCATCCCCCTAACAACCCATCTTTCTTCTTCCTCATGACCTCTCTGCCCCAGAAGTCCCACCTAACCTCTTCCTACCTAGCTCTTGGCCATTCAGCTCTTTATTGAACCAATGACAGTGACACATCTTCACACAGTGTAAAGGAGTGTTCTTCAGCATTTAACTCTTAGGGTGATGAGCCATAGTATTGCTTTTTAAATGACATCTTAAAGATGCCAAACAAAATATGAAAATGAACAGAGTTTTAAAAGTATCCAACCTTGGTCAGATTGTGAGAAATACGACTCATCATATTGTCTTCATATCTTGCACATATGTGTGAGCGTGTGCATCCGTGTGCAGGAGACCATGCATGTGTGCTGGTACAGAAGCCGAGGTCAACATGAGTGTCTTCCTCGACAGTACCCACCTTACTTTTTGAGACAAGATCCCCATGGAACCTGGAGCCCGCTGGTTGGCCCGCAGGAGCTCAGGGAAAACCTCCAACCTCCCCTCCCAGTGCACACCTCCCATCCCCACCCCGTCTCTGTCTCTGTTCCTTGGATCCTGGGATCGTAGATACACGTGGCTACAGCCAACGTTTTCTGTCAGTGCTTGGCATCTGGTCTCAGGTTGCCTAGAAAGCACTTAGCCTCTGAGCTTGCCCCAGCCTCCTGCCTCTGATTTCAAGGTCAGATGATAGTAGCATGCTGTTCCGTGGAGAAGCAGGGATGTGGGGCGTCCTTAGAAAGATACACAAGGAACGTTCCCAAGTGTTGGGCATGCTCATTCTGACTGACCCTTTCCTTACTCTATATTTTCTTTTCTAAATTTCCATTAACTATAAAAATATCTTTATCTTATTTACCTTTGTTTTTTGAGACAGGATCTTGCTGAACAGCTCAGGCTGACCTTGACTCCTCATCTTCCTGCCTCAGTCTCCCGAATGTTGGTGTTACAGGTACCAAATCTACTTGTTTAAAGACTGTAATAAAGTGTGCCCACGTGTTCCTTTCCCTCACCCCCTAGTGAGCGAATCTAGAGAAAGCCACAGAGTGTGAGGAGGGAGCTGGCATTAGGGAGGAGCCATGGCAGGGATGGGAAATGACCAGGCTTCTAGACCAGCTCCAGAGAATCACACTGAGAGCCGATATCATGGGAGGGAATTTGAGAAGGGGGTAGGGTAGGACTCCTCTGAACGCCCTCCTATTTGTTTGTTTGTTTTACTTTTTAGAAAAGGTCTCACTGACTCCTGGCTAGTCTGGAGCTCACAGAGGTCACCCTGCCTCTGCCTCCCGAGTGCTGGGATTAAAAGCGTACACAAATGACCCAACTTGAACTATCATGTCTTGAACAGATATGCCCCTGTTGACATGGCCGGGCATTCTCTGTCCCCTAAGGCCTCAGTTTGATAGGTGTGCCGTATACAGAACCAGGGACAGCTTACTGTTGTTGGCCATTACCCTTGGCCCTACTTCCACGCATGACCCCTGTTAAAAGTGGTGGTGTGTCTGGTGCCCTTTGTTGAGGCATGATGGAGAGGAAGTTAGTCTTGTGTAATGAAGACCTGTATAAACCATGCTGAGAGGGTGGAGCCAGTTGAGAGAGGGAAGCCTGTGAACCCGGAGACTCGGCACTGTCCAGGACAGCTCTCTCTATCCAGGGCCCCTCACAGCCTCTTCCTGTGTGCCATCTTAAATGTAGGCGGAGTTTCTCTGTGTCTTGGCAGTCATTCCCAAATAACTACACAGAGACTTAATATTAATTATAAGTGTTCGGCTGATAGCTCAGGCTTGTTACTAGCTAACTCTTACTATTTAAACTAGTCCATTAAATTAATCTACATTCTGCCCTGTGGCATTACCTCTTTCATCTTACACCTCCTGTTTCCTCCTGTGTCTCACAGGTAACACCTCTGGCTTCACCCATCTTCTTCCCAGTCCTTAGTCTGGTTTTCCCACCTCACCTTATCCTGCTCCATTGTTGGCCAGTCAACTTCTTTACTAAACCAATCACACCGACATATATTCACACTGTATAAAGGAATATTCCACTTTGAGTAAAGCCCCTGCCAGCCTCTTACGTAAACATCCACCACCCTATCTTTGCACACTCCTGTGCTGGTCATTGCCCCAGTGTGAGGATCTAACTTTGCTTTCACACAGGGACCTGTTCATTCATGGATACCCATGGTGTACCTGCTACAGTTGTGTCCAAGGTCTCAGGCAGAGTAGATGTTCTCAGAGACCACAAAGATAACCAGGCTTTAATAGCAACAAGGAACTCCCAGACTCTCATGTCAACCCGATCCCTGGGAGGCAGTTTACTGGGTGTAGCTGTAGACTTGGGCTTGGCACTTAGAGTGAGGGTTGGGCTTCTGTGATGCCTTTGAATTGGGACCTGTGGTGACAGCGGGTGTGTTTGTGAAATAAACAATGTCTCCCACAGCCCCCAATTATGGAAAATGAGACCTTGGGAGGCTGCATTGGATCCATTAGTAGATACTGGATCACGTGACACCAGAGATTTCACTTTGGATGAACAAGGATGTTGGTATAATGTCATCAAACAGCATCAATAGTTGAATAAATAAAAATTTCACTGGGTGACTGTGGGCATAAGGCAGAGTGGCCAGTGTTTTCCCCACCCCAGTCTGAGTTACCAGCCAGCATTGGTGGTACTGGGGCCATGCCTCTTATAGTAAATGTGCCCTGTCTCTCCCGCACTATAAAAACAGCTACGAACACCGTGTTCCACACAGGCTGACAGTCCCTCACTGCCGTATGCTTGTGTGACATAAACAGTCTTTCTAGAATTAGGCATGAGCCTGGCCGCCAGCAGGATGTCAGCAGGATTTCTTAAAAGTGCTGGAAACGTTGATTGGTGATACAGGACATGGTGGTGCAGGCCAGCCATCCTAGCCCCTTGGGAGGCTGGGGTAGGATGGTCACAAATTCAAGACCATCCTGGGTAATGTATTGACTCAAAACAAATGGTTCAGAGGACTGGGGATATATTCAGTGACAAAGCGCTTACCTGTGTGAGATGCTGGGTTCAATCCAGGTCTGGAAAACGAACAAAGGAGGAGATTACTTTAGACTCCAGGCCTGACCACAACACTGAATTTGAGCATAGGGCGCTAATCTCTAGGTGGGTACCCCCATAGTCCCGTTAAAGACATTTATGTAGGGAGCTGACTCAGCAGGTGAAGCATGTGTCACAAAAGTATAAAACCCAAGTCCAAACCTTCGGAGCCTACATAAAAGCCGGTCATGATTCGTCCAGCACCTGTAACCCTAGCTTTCCTAAGAGAGCTGGGAGGTTGAGACCGGAAGATCTGTAGAAGCCTGAGACTAGCTAGCCTGAGGTGCACAGAGGTAAACAGCCAACCCAGTCTCAGACAAGGTGGTAGCTGTGGATGGATACCTGAGGTTGTCTGACCTACACAAGCACGCCACGGCACAAGTATCCCCACGCCCACACATGAGAAAAAATAGAGTCAGCAGCTGGAAAGGTTTTGTGTGTGTGTGTGTGTGTTTACGAATTCGTTTAAAGCCTTTGGGGAACTCCAGATGCCGTGGCTGGTGCATTTGCCCCCTCCCAAGTGGGTAGGTGAAATTAGTCAAATAATCACAGAAATAAGGCTGGAGAGACAGCTCAGTGGTTAAGAGCACTGGATGGCCTTTAAGAGGTCCAAGGTTTGAGTATCAGCACCCACATGGCAGCTCACAACTGTCCGTAACTCCAGTCCCAGGGGATCCAAATCCAGCTCCCCCCTCAGGCTCTGCACACACATACATGCAGGCAAATACTTGGTCACATAAAATAAAATAAAATAAAAAACATTAGAATAAATGGTTCCTAGCCACCGCCACTGCCTTCCTTGCCTGACGCTGTGGAAACCATGGATCAGTGCTAACGCGGCCCTCTGCTGAGGACACCGCTCCTTCTTTGGAGATGTTCTGAAGTGTTTGCACCATCAGCAGCCCGCTGGATCTGAGACACTGCTGTGCACCTGAACACACAATCTAACAAGTACACCGAATTTCCCCCCAGTTGTGGGAATGTCCCTTGCAAGACAACAGCTAGGGGCTGGTTTCATGTCAGAGTTAGAACATGGCAGCTGTGTGTAGAGGACCCACTATGTGCTGGCCATGGAGGAGGCCTCTGGCACACAGTGGGAGCCGGGGAAATAGAGGTAGACCCGGTAACAGCAAATCAGAAGAATGCCAAGAAAAAAACAAACGTGGTCTTGACGAATTTGAGCCTCCCATCGTGTGGTATGAACTGTATGTAATGCGCCTCAGTTTCCACGTCTATGAGCTGAAAATATGCTTATCTTATTGGTTCTAGGAATATCAAGTGAGCAGATGCATGTCAGGGGCTGGGCAGAGCGGCAAGGGGGCGTGGTTTGATCCTGGTTTGTGGAGACACACAGAGCAAGAATGGAGGACTTGGCTCTGGAGAGAGGCTATGTGGTTAAGTGTCTCCAGCGGAACGTAGCAGCATGGGTACCCACGAGCTCTGCAGGCTTGGGGAGCCCCCCAATCTCTTCAACCTCTGTCTCCAGCAGCACCCATGTGTGTTGGCAGCCACATGGATGAGAAATTGGACCTGGCCCCTGTATGTAGGTGGTTCCCCTGGTGTTGTTGACATTTTTGTTAATGGAATTGCTACTTTCATTAGCAAAGCAAATTGCTAAATGAACCACTTACAAGCTACTGTGGGCCTTATTTACAGAAACCCCACAGCCTTGCCTGGATTGAACAACAGTCAGGGCTGGTCATTGTGCGTGGTGGCAGAGGGCCTGCCAAGTCTCTCGGGAACTACACAGAATATTTCAATGACAGATTGAGTAATTTCAGCCTCATAAACAAACTATCAAAGAGGAGAGTCTAAGCAGTAAATAGTGTTAATCTTTAAAATATTTTGCAAAGGGAGAAGTGGCTTTTCATTGTTGTATTTGTTGTCGTGTGCGTGTGTGCGTGTGTGTGTGTGTGTGTGTGTATGATGGTGGATGCAGGCGTGCCATGGCACATGTGTAGAGGTCAGAAGACAGCTTGGTAGCGTCAGGTTCCTTCTTTCCTCCACTGTGTGGGTTCTGGGGGTCAATCCCAGGTCTCCAGGCCATGTAGTAAGTATCTTTACCTACCTGGTATTTTGCTGAACCAAGAATTGTCTTTTAATATATCGATTCTACATTCAACTTCTTATATTGTTGCTCTGATCATAATGTAACCCTCATTTTCCCTGTAAGTAGACTCTTTTTCAAAGACTTATTTTTATTTTATGTGTGTGTGTATTTTGCATGCATGTACACATGTACACCACGTGTGTGCACCACATGTGTGCAGTGCTTTCAGAGCCCACAGGAAGGGTGTTGGGTCCCCTTGAACTGGAGTTAGAGATAGCCGTGAGCTACCATGTGGTGCTGGGGGTGAGCCTGGGTCCTCCACAAGAGCAGCCAGTGCTCTCAGCCACTGCAACAGCTCTCCAGCCCCAAGCACAGAATCTTGAGAGTGTTTCTGGGTTCTGAGGAGATGATATCCCGTAATACACAGGCAGAAACTCCTCTTCCTGGCCTTATCCACAGACCCACCTGCTGCACTGCCAGAAGCCCTTACTGTCTAGATTTATATTCCTCTTGACAGAACCCAGAGAGAAAAGCTCTCATTGTGTGGCAAACAGGTGTGATATGCTTTAACCCAAGATCAGAAGTATTTCAAATCTAGAGCAGCCAGAGAAATGTAGCTCTGCAGAAATCCTTTAAAAATTATACTTTCAGCGAGGTTTAAACCATAACCAAATACCACATTTCATAAACCTGAAATACAGGCTTCTCGTATTTGACATGCTGAGCCTGGATTGCATTTTAGTTCCATGGGATGTGCAGGATATAGGGTGCTAACTTAAACATCAGGTCTAGAAACAAAGGAGAACTAGGGCAAAAGGAAAGCGAGCCCCAGACAAAATGGCTAGATTGTGATTGTTCTGTTCGTATTTCGCCCCTGCTGGTGTGGTACCAAAATTGTCTCGGCATACCACTGGCTCCTGGTCCATCCCAATTGCTTACTTACTCGACAGTCGAGTGCCTCCCTCTGGACCAGTGGGAGGGTCTGTGTGATGGTTAATTCTGTCAACTTGATGCAACCTAGAATCAATCGCCTGGAGAGAGAGTCTCAGTGAGGGATTGTCTAGACCAGGGTAGGCTGTGGGCGTGCATGGGAGGGGTTGATTGATTACATTAGTTACTATGGGAAGGCCTTGCCCACTGGGGTGGCACCATTCCCTGGGGTTAGACCTTGGCCTGTGTGAGAGTTGAGAGGCTGGCTGAGTGCTAAGTGTACATGCCTTCCCACTCTCTCTGCTCTTGGCATGCTGTGACCGGCTGTTCTACCTTGCTGACACCTCGACTCCCTGTCCCAGTGGACTGTGACCAAAGCTGTTAGCAGAGATGAGCCCTTTCTCCTCCTCCTTGCTGTGTGTGAGTGCACTTTATCACAGCAATAGCAACGCAGTGAGGCACTAGGGATGCAGTGACCTTGCAGTGACCTTGGCCCTCACTGACTCAGTCACATGAACTGTTAGAGAGCATCATTCCTTATAGATCATGAGGAGAACCAGGAAGGGAAGGAACGAAGAGCTAAGGTGTGTGTTGACATCCCTGCATGAGAAATTAACTTAGGATTCAACCTCAGGAAGCAGGATCTCCCGTGAGGAACTAAGGAATTTCTTGAGAATTATATTTATCTCGCCGTGCCCTTCTTTTCTTTTCTTTTTTTCAATATGTATTTTTCCCTCCCTGCTATAACTTTGAAATAAATATTGATGTTCGGTAAAAACCTTGAGAGGCCTCTTCTTGAGGGAGGTAGGGCCTGAGGAGATGGTGTTCAGTGCTTGCTTTGCCAGCATGAGGACAAGTGTTCAATCCCCAGAACCCATGTACGATGTTGGGTGTGGTGATGCATGTCTGCAGTGTTAGCGCTGGGAGGCAGATTCAGGGGCTCACGGCTGGCCAGCCTGGTCTACAGTGTTAGTGCTGGGAAGCAGACCCTGCACGTTCCTGACTTGGCCAGCCTAGTCTACTTTGTAAGTTCATGGAGAGACTCTGCCCCGAAAACAAGTCCAAGTTGGGAGGATGGCATCTGAAGAATGACACCTGTGCTTTGTCCCCTGGTCTCCCCCTGCGTGCGTGCATGTGTACACACACACACACACACACACACACACACACACACACACACACACGTACACATGCAGACACACATGCACATCTCTTCTGGTTAGTGTATCTCTTCAACAAATGCCTGCAGCACTACCCTGGACCATGGAATAGGATAGTTCCAGGACAGACCAGAACCATCCTAGACAGACCACAGACAAGACAGGATTGGGCCACAGCGGATGTGTTTGAAAAATGCTACAGATAGCAGTTGCTCCGTGTGTTGTATAACAAACAGTTCTGCACTGAGCTCCTGCCAGTCTACACTCCTCGCTGATACAGGGTGGAAACTGCCTTAAGATGCTTCTGAGAGCTGGGGTCACTGAAAGTATCCCGTCCCTCTGTGAGCGCTGCCAACCTGAAAGTGTCCTGTCCTCTGTAGGCACCTTCTTCTGGGTTCTTCTTGTGTCCTTTCCTTACTTTTTACTCTTCCATTTATATATGAAAGCATTACCAATAACTTCTCTCTGTCTCTCTCCATCTGCTTCTCTCTCTCTCTCTCTCTGTCTCTCTCCCTCTCCCTCTCCCTCTCCCTCTCCCTTTCCCTCTCCCTCTCTCGCTCCTTCCCTCCCTCTCACTTTCTCTCTGTTTCCCTCCTCATCTCCTTCCCCTGAGAACATCAGAAGCAAAAAGGACCCAGGTTTCCAGTCTAATCTGGTACACATCAGCATCCTCCCGGGACAGCAGTCTCCTCCCTGGATCTTAGTTGATGCTCTGTACCACATCCAGTTCCCCCACCATCCAGGGCACCCATTTCCCAGTGACTGTCACTGGCTAGTGATGAAATATGACTGATTTTACCTCTGGTAAAGAAAAATCCCCATGACAGAGATGATAGTACCCTCTGGGACATCTTCCCAAAGACATGACTGGTAAATACTGGTACACAAAAGACTGTCCTCAGCTTGGCAGTGGGTGGTGCATGCCTTTAATCTCAGGAGGCAGAGGCAGGCAGATCTTTGTGGATGACCTCAAACTCAGCATCTAGCTGAAGTTGACCTGGAACTTCAGATTCTCCTGCCCCCACTTCCAGAGGCTAGCATCAGAGGGCCATGCCATTGCACCTGGTCTGTGTGGTGCTGGGGACTGAACCTAGGGCTTTATTCAAGCCAGGCAAATCCCCTGTCGCCTGAGCTACCTCCCAAATCCCTGTCCTTGCTTCTTCCTGTAGGTCCAGTTCTGTGCCAAGGGCAAGATCTGGGCTCCTCATGAAGCAAGTATGAAGCTTCCTACTGAGGCCGCATCCCGCTCATCTCCTTTGCCCTTCTCAGTTATAGCCCCTCTCCCTCCCCCATGATCTTCAGTCTCTTTAGTTTCTGATGATTCCACACAGCTGTGCAATGTATTAAGTAGCACTCGCACCCACCCCTGCTGTCCCCTCTCAGCTCCTCTCAGAGCCCCCCAACAACCTTCGCTCAATTTCATGTCCTCGTCTCTTTTTATAGTTTCTATAACCCACTGAGTCCAGTGAGTGCTACTCATATACATGGGCATGGGGTCATCCACTGGGCACCTCCCAGCCATCCAGTGAGTGCCACCTCTACACGTGGGTGTGAGGTTGTCCACTGGGCACCTCCCAGACACCCTGAAACTCACGTCCTATTCAGAACCTTTCTGCTCTGTTACTGTGTGGAGTGACATGGCTGCTGTCACTGGGAAGAGCCCTCATTGTTGCAATGTTCCTCGTTGATACAATGTTTACTCCAAGTCAGGCTGCTTCCCGTTGTTCTCATGATCATTTTGCCCATCCCCTGCACTGGGATTCTTCCCTAATGAGACAAGAAGGCTTCCTCACAAAAAAAAAAAAAAAAAAAAAAACCTGCCCGTCCCTCCCTCCGACAGGAGCCATCAGCTTCCAGTAGGTGGGGGCTCATCCAGGGGTGGGGCCTTGTGTGCCCTCCTGCTGTAGAGAACACTCAGAATAAACCACATGCATGGGAACCCTGCCCAAGGTCCATTCGTTGGGTCTCTGATTTCCTAACCATCAATGCAGGTAACTCATATGGAGGATTATTCTGAGGTTAGTAATGTCTGTTGAGTATCTAGTAAGGCTTTGAACACAGGTGTTCAAGGGATAGGAGAATTAGTTATTACTGTGATGTTGGGAAGAATCCATGACCGAGGAAATGGCAGAAAACGGACATTTTATTGAAAGGTTTCGGTGTGTCCTGTTACTTATTCTGATTGTTCTGGTCATCCTGGCCCAATAGAAGGCAGTGTGTCATTCCCTTTGCCAAGACGCTTTCCAGTTCCCAAGTGCAGGCCTGCCCTCTAGTGGTCTCTGAACAAATGTCAGTTTAAAAATAGGTAGTTTTAAAAAATTGTGTTTCCATGTTCCTGTGTGCATTCTCATGTATGTGGATGCAGGTGCACACATGCCATAGCATGCATGTAGAGGTCACAGGAAAACTCAGGTGTCAGTCCATGTCTTCTGCCTCATTTGATAAAGGATCTCTCACCATTGCCTATGCCAGGCTAGCCGGTTTATGAGGAGCTAGCCCAGGCTAGCCGGTTTATGAGGAGCTAGCCCAGAGAATAAAACCTTGCAGCCAAATGGGGAAACTGTGTCACGACCAGTCTGCCCGGATGTCACTCTCAGTTGCCCAGTTTTCTCCAGGGATCACTCACACACCCAGGGGTCACTCTCTGGTCTCCACAGCCATTCATGTGCACACACTTCTGAGTGTCGGCAGTTCTCACACTGTCTAACATGGAAAACAAAGCTGGTCAGCGTGTGCACCCCAGAGAGCAGAACTAGTGGGGATGTGTGCGTACGGGTGAGGTCGATTTGTCTCAGGGATGTGCTTCAGTGATGACGCCAACAGGCAGGTCCGGTCTTCAAGGCGAATGGAGGTCGGAGATCCAGGTAGAGTTGCCAACTCAAGTCTGGAGGTGGTGGGGTCTGCTCCCCTGGTTTCTGCTCCTTCTGTGGGTATGAATGAGACCCGCCTACATTATGGGGGAGTAATTGGCTTAAGTCAAAGTCTATCAATTTAAATATAAACTTTAAAAAAAAACCCTCTTTCTTTCTTCTTTCGTTCTTTCTTTCTTACTTCTTTCTTTCTTTCTTTCTCTGTCTCTCTCTCTCCTTCCCTCCCTTCCCTCTGTGTGTGTGTGTCTGTGTGTGTGTTTGTGTGTGTGTGTGTCTGTGCCTTTGTTGTGTACTCCTCATTTCCGTGGGTGCCCTTAGGGGCCAGCAGCATCAGATCCCCTGGAGCTCGAGTTACAGGCGGCTGTGAGCTGCCTAATGTGGATGCTTGGAATCAAAGCCAAGGCTTTGGAGGAGGAGCCCACACTCTGAACCACTGAGCTGTCTCTCCAGCCCTCTGGATGTTAACCTTATCTTAGAAATACCTAGACCGCGCTATCTAGACTGATATAACCTAATAGCTCATTTTTGCCAAATAGACACACAAAATTAACCTAGGTTTTCTGAGACCACGGTTTTGGATGTGTCTGCTATTCCTCAGCTTACATCATCATCCCTCCAGGGAAGGGCCCTGGGGCAGGATCTTCATGTTCTATCATGCTTGCCTGTCATGGCCTCATCTTCGCTGCCTCTGAACTACTCCATGCTTAAGATATCACATGGCTTGAGGCAGCATCTCCGCAGATGTCTATTTAATAAAGAGCCACATAAATTATGTAGTGTCCATCTATAAGCCTGACAGATAGACATTTTAACAAGCTGTGAATCTCTTTACTCAAGGAGAATGTTAAAGTCATTTGTAAATTTAGTCTTGGATTCAGAATATACTTTTTATCATATTTTAAAAAGAAAACTTAATTATAGCCTTTCTAGGTGGTATTATTTTTCATTCCCAAGTGGTCTTTGTTGCAGAGCAGACCATGAACTCTGGCTGAACCAGGGTATGCACCTCCACTGTGGTCCACTTCCTCTCTGGGCAAGCAGGGGAGGGCGGCCCCCAGGGAAGAGGAGATCAGAACACTGGCTGTTGTGCAGACTCTGCAGTTTACCCACACAGACGCTGGACCTCAGGAGGCTGCGCTGTTTGTTTGTCCTGTGTACACATTTATGCCTCTTTTCCTCTTTTACTTTTGAGACTTGATACCAGTAGAGCTTTTATGATAAAGAAGCTTAAGGAACTTGCACAATTTCAGGTAGGTTTCCTGGGGGCAGGGAGCAAAAATCCAGAAGAGCTAACGATTCACTTGGTTTTTCTTTGCTGGATGTTGAACGGAATTCCTGTTGTGCCCAGAATGACCTGATGCAGACATTATCTTGCGAGCTCCCAGAGAACCAGTCATTTTGCATTTTAATTTAGGCTGAAACGCAGGTGTTTGACACGGAGTCTTTCGTTCCCTCTTCTGTTTAACAGAAGTGTGTCTGGCTGTTGCAAGAGGTGACTTCCCCATCTACAATGTCCTCCCACACATGGTGGTAACTCCAGCACATCCTTCCAGAGCCAGCAGTAGACACCACCGCTTCTTACACGGTGCATCACCAAGACTCCTCTCCTGCTGCCTGACACTTTACACACCTGTCTGCAGCTCCTCCACCCTGTGCTCTGCAGCTGGGGCTTGTGATTCACTTTCTGTCCCAGCACCTGTCAGGAAAACATATTAGAAGCTAAATGAGCAAGTGAGTGAGTGAGCAAATGAGTGTCCGAGCAAGTGAGTGAGCGAGCGAGTGAGTGAACAAGTGCGAGTGTGCAAGCGAGTGAGTGAGTGAGCAAGTGAGTGTGCAAGTGAAGGGTCCAACAGTAAAGGACCCAGTTTTACCTTTCTCTTCCGTTAGCATGCGAATTGAGCAGGTTACCAGAACTGTAGAATGCACATTTTGGTAAGAAACACTTGGTGAACCAGAGAGCACAGCCATTAGCATCTCCTGAGGCAAAGAAGGCGTGGTGTGCACGTGGAGATGCATCTTTTAAGATTGCTTTCTTCTGTTTGTATATTTGGATCCGTGTAGTTAACACCAGTCGGTGTTTACATTATTACTCAGCATTTAGCCGAGTCTATTTAAGTAGCCTATTGGAATTTATTTCTAAGGACAGCCCGTGTCTCATTGTTTGCAGTCGTGTGCCTCATAATAACATTCAGTCAGTGACAGACCATATACACAGCCCATAAGTTACAACGGAGCCACCCACAGCCTGGTGACATCACAGTCTTCACAGGCAAGTCCCATTAGGGAGTCAAGGTTTCTATTAAGTTCAGACCCTGTGGGCACATGGAGTCGGTCAGTTGCAGAGATGGGGAGATGGCACAGGCGGCCACGATAAGTTACAAGTGGATGAAAGAGCTTGAGGTGTATGGTGCTCTGTCCTGATTTGGGCCCCTGTGGGTTTTCTGACTTGTAATTCTGGTATATGTGTACAGGATACACACACGCAAATTGTAAGTTAAATAGCTGTTGTATAGGTTTCTCTTTGGCTCCTTTTGTGAACTTAGATTGTGAGAAAGTATCTACAGTGAGCCAGGTATTGAGGATGGTCAGCATAGGGTTCCGCGGTGCAGTCTGCCATTGCCTCGCCACTGACAGGCACCTCCGCAGATGCCTCTTCCCAGCAGACGAATCAGCTATGACTGTGATTAACTGGGACTTCACATTCGGTGGCTATGCAGGGTGTGCCAGATGTCAGGAGGTGCGGGGCTCTGAGCTGGAGCTCTGTGCCCTCACTGAGGGACAGACTGGCACTGTACACATTTCATTTTTGTTTGCCACCATCTGCAGAGTGACAGACAGCTCCATTCCTCCTGGGAGAGGGAAGGTTTGGTTGTTGTTTTTGCTCAAGGTCAGAGATGTGTCGATATTCCCACAACAGGGGCATAGTCCCTAGGACCAAAACATCTATTTCTGTAGCTGTCACATGACAAGTTTGGAGCAGCTCTGGAGTGGGGCATGCCTTGAGCTCAGCCAGGCTTTGTAGAAGAACCTGTTGTCTGCTTATTAGAAGGAAAATCCTTGAAAGATTTGATTCAGAAATAAATAAAAGGATAAGGAATAAGTGTGACATGAAAACAGCATAGGAGGGCTATTAAAAAGTAAGAGTTTTCAGATGGGTGTTTAGAGCCAACTCAGCTGCCTCACCTCTATAGCTGCAGTGCCCCGACCCTGGCGTCCAGTGCATACCCACCCTCCCTCCAGTGCCCTCGACCCTGGCGTCCAATGCATACCCAAGATAACAGCACCTATGTGACTGAGCCTCCCTTCCGGGCAGAGCCCACTGGAGTCAGGCTCACCTGGCAGCAACTGGTAACAGTGGAAGGTAGAGTCTGCCCTTCCTCCTTACCTCTCTCCCTCACATACTGACTTCCACTGGTCGAGCCCCTTCCCTCTCCCTGCTTTGCCTCACATGCTCCCTGCTGAGAGAAGCTTCCAGAAAACCTACAGGAATCCGCAGTCCTGTATATTAAGAAACCAAACTCCTCAAGCTCCACTGACTTGCAGGTGATTCCTGGAGTTGCTGTGACCATGAAGACTTGCTTTCCGGGATGCTTCAGCCCGTTAAATTTAGTGTGTCTGAAATTTGATACAAATCAGTCAACTGGGGGTTCTTATATTATTTATTAATTGTGTTGCTCCCGGTGACTTAGCTGACTGCCTGCTCCAGTTCTAAGGATCTGAACAGCATCTTTGTTGAGAGGCTGTCCCTGTGCCGTCCTACCTCGGAGAATGATTGGCAGTATCCCTTCATCTCTAAAACATGCTGGGAGGATATACTGTTTAGTGGAAGGACGGGAAAAGATTTCCAGTTTACATGTCTGATAAGGAACTTGTGTCCAGAATAGATCAAGATCCCTACAAAGCAGCAAACAGGAAAAGACACATACTCTTTCCCACTGGGAAACTTGCAAAGGATTTGAACTGACAAGGTGCAGACGGTTGAGAGCCCATGAAAGCATGCTTGGTATCATTGAATCAATCATCTTCATTAGTCCTTAGAGCCTGGCAAATCAGAATCACAGCACAATAGAGCTCATGTCCTCTAAGATGACGACCATTAGAAAAGGGGGCCATCATAGTGGGTGTGGAGACACTGGAGTCTTCCCAGCAGGCCATGGGGATGATGGAGACGTTTAGAAAATGTGTCTGGTAATTTTCCAGGTATAGTTACCAACCATATGGCTCAGCTGTCCCATTCCTGTAACTGAGATGTATCCACACAGAGCTTGCATATAAATGTTCACAGCAGGATTAACCGTAACAGCCGAAAGTGGACATAATTTAATTCCAGGCAGCCGATGAGCAGATAAACAACATGGGGCACATGCAGGCCTGAGGTGCTGCTCAGTAGCAGAAAGGCTCAGGGACATTGTGGAAGAGGGGGCAGAAAGAATGTAAAAGCAGGAGAAAGGGCGGAGCACCGTGGATTGCTGTCCTCTGGACATGGCATAGCTGGTATACACATTCATTCACACCTGCTGTGGTTGCCACACCAGATAAGATCACAAGAGTTAAAGATTCCAGCATGGAGCTGGGAGGGCCTCCACACATCACACCCCCACGCTCCTAGGTAGCCAATGGCAGCTGATGGTTGTTCAGGGAGAACTGGCCACTGGTGGGTTGTCCATGTCCATGCCCAACTTAGTGAGTAATAAAAAAAAGAGAGAGACATGAAGTTGATTGGCAGATACAGTGTTGGGGAAGCTGGAAAGAGTAGGAATTGGATACGATTGAGATACATTGTATACATGTATAAACTTTTCAAAAATAAAACTAAAACTAAATATATGAGACCAGGCAATGGTGCACGCCTGCCTGGTTCTCCAGCAGACAGGGCTGAGGCAGAGCTGCTCCCGCTGGTCTCTCCCTAGGGCTGAGCGGGATGGTGAGTGTTGATGACCCAGATGCCTCCCCCACCACCACCACAGCCACGGGGGGGGGGGGGGGGGACACACACAATGAGCTGGGAGACTGTTGAAGCAGGAACTCTCTTTATTACATCAGGGCAGGAACTTATTATATAGGGCTGAGGTAGTGGGTGTGAGTCTTGGAGTAGGGCAAGGTGGAGTGAGGAATAAGGGCCAATAATATCCTGCCACGTCATCAGTGACTGGGCAGAGGTGGGCCTAGGTCAGGCTGTGCTGAGTCACTCCTCTCCAGACTCAAGTTAGGCTCAGGAAGTTACCCTGGACCTCACCAAGCTCAAGTTAGGCTCAGGAAGTTAAGCCTGGCCTCATGAGGACCAACACACATCTTTAATCTCAGCACTCAGGAGGCTGAGGCAGGTGGATCTCTGTGAATACAAGGTCAGCCTGGTCTACAGAGTGAGTTCCAGGACAGCCAAGGCTACACAGAGAAACCCTATCTCAGATAACCAACACAAAGATAGATAGATAGATAGATAGATAGATAGATAGATAGATAGATAGATAGATAGATAGATAGATGATAGACAAAATAACTAAGACGTAAGATCTACTAGAAATAAAGTTCAATGCTAAAGAGAAATTAATGCTGTAATGTGCTATATCCTTTGAGCAGCGATGGACCACCCATACGTGATTGGCTGTCCTGACCCTGAGAAATTCCCACAGCCTGGTTTTCTCATAGCACTGTTGACTTGAGACCCATTACGTGATGCAGTAGTAGGATCATGTAACAGTAACAGTAGTTGTAATAAAAAGCTTCTATCCCTGCCTAGGAGCCCCAGCTTTTGTAGCAGGACAGACAACCCTACTTGCCCAGTCTGAATTGTGGGGCTACTGTTAGTGCCTACCCTTGTCACTCAGGATGTTTGGGGCTGCTCCTCCTTCTTAGGGCTCCTCCTATCCCTTTTACTGACCTCACAGGGGTGCACAAGTTGTAGGATTTCACTTTACTTCAGCTGGCCACATGCCCATGTGACCCGGAACTCCGACGGAAGTCTTTAGTCCAGATTGGAGTCACTGTGTCTCAGATCTGCTGGAGGAGCCTTACCAGCTCCTGTTGATTTGAAAGCTTTTCAAGCCTCTGGCTACGCAGGTCTCCAAGGGTGTGAAGTGGAACACCAGAGTCTCAGCAGGGCTGTTGGGGGGATTAATGTTTTAGCAGAAGCAATCTCCTGCCCCACTAAAAAGACGTTAATGAAGTGAAAGATTTTATTCTGCAAGGCTGCTTATTTTAGTGGTGCTTTATCCCTCCATGTCCATGTCTGAGGGACAAGTGCGTACGTTTTCATGATGCCCAGGGGCACAGCAAATTACCCTACCATGCAAAGTCCCTCTGTGGCCATGAGGTTAAGGACTGGTCTCTCGGAGGCAGGGAAGATGGGTCAGTGGGAAAGGGACCTGCTCCACAAGAGTGAGGACGGAGTTCAGGTCTCCAGAACCAACACTACAGTGGGATGTGGTGGTGCCAGTGCTGGGGAGGTGGAGACAGGAGATGCCCAGAGCTCATTGGCCAGCCAGTTTAGCCAATCAGTGCGTTCCAGGCTCAGTAAGAGACCATGTCTCAAAAAATACAGTGGAGAGAAGCAATGGAGTAAGACACTAATGTGTTTCTTAAAAACATTTCTATTAATTCTTGAGGTTTATGTAATGTATTTTGATCCTATTTAGCCTGACTCCTCCTTTTTAACTCTTCCCAGATCCGCACCAAAATCCCTAACCCTTCCTCCAATTCTACATACTCTTTTTAAAAATGTAATAATTCACCAACTCCAGCAGCACTGCCTGTCTACTTCTGGGCATGGGGACATCCACCGGGGTGTGGGTGAGTGTGGGTGACACACCCTTAAAGAACCGGCTCCCTTCCATAGACGCAACCAACTGTCCAACTCTTCAGCTGGGCACAGGAACTCTTGAACCCCCTCCCACCCATGCTGGGCTACTCACCGCCTTGATCTCACGCAGGCCACCACTGTGAGTTCTGAGAGCAATGGTTCTGCCATGTTCAGAGACACTGTGTATCCCTGGTCCTCTCTGACCTCCAGTTCTTAAAATCTTCCTTCCACCTCTTTCATGACTGTCTCTGAGCCTTAGCGAGAGAAGACACTCATGGCTGGCCACTGGTCTCCACATGCAAATTCAACACACATACACACACACACACACACACACACACCACATACACCTACACATCACACACACACACACACACACACACACAGGCTCTCTTTGTGGGTCCGTAACAATGGTTTTCCACTTGTGGGTCAAGGCCACTTTGAGGTCATATAGCAGATATGTACATTATAACACATAACAGTAGCAAAATTACCGTTATGAAGTAGCAGTGAAATAATTATATGGTTCAGGGGTCTCCACAGCATGAGGGACTGTATTAAAGGGCTGCAGCCTTGGGAAGGTTGAGAACCACTGCTCTACAGGAAGAGTCTCCCAGGGCACGTGCAGGGGACAGACCGGGCGTTCCAGGCTGACATCCGCACCCTGATGTTTTCCTCCGCCTCACCATCTCCCCCTCTTTCTGGTTTGCAGCGAGATGAAGCAGAGGCTGGCCGAGGAGAACAGCAAGTGCAGCATCCTCTCGAAACACCAGAAGTTCGTGGAGCGTTGCTGCATGCGGTGCTGCTCGCCCTTCACCTTCCTGGTCAACGCCAGGCGCCGCTGTGGTGAATGCAAGTTCAGTGTCTGCAAGAGCTGTTGCTCCTACCAGAAGCATGAGAAGCTGTGGGTTTGCTGCGTCTGCCAGCAAGCAAGGTGAGTGGCTGTGTGCTTGGAGGGCTAGACTGTTGACACCTCCACCTCCTCCCACTGGGTAGAATCAGCACTGATGGACAGCTGTGCCCAGATCACTAATGCCAGACAAGGACTGTCTGAGAGGGATGGGAGGGGCCGCGGGAGAACACAAAGGAAGCTGTGAGAATGAAAGGCCCCGCCTCCCTTGCTCTGCCCACCCTTTCAAAGCTCCGCCCCTGGTAGCTTTAGTCTATCCTAAGTGTCCGGGGTTCACTGAAATTGCAATGTGCATTGGAAACAGTGAACTGGGTAACAGTGAACTGGGTGGGTTCCTAATAACTCGGATGCAGAAGGACAAGTATCAGCCTCCACATATGTGCCCCAGGCAGACCTGTAACATGAGGGCTGGGCTGCTTGTTGGGGTTTCTGTCCTGTCCAGTTCCCACAGCCATTTAGCCCCAAAGAAAATCACACAGAGATCTACATAAGTTATAAACTAATTGGCCCATTAGCTCAGGCTTCTTATTAACTCTTATATTAGCCCATTATTCTTATCTATGTTAGCCACATGGCTCAGTACCTTTTTCAGCCGGGCAGGTCACATCTTCGTTCTTCAGTGTTTGGGCAGGACTGCAGAAAGAGCTTCCTTCTTCCCAAAATACTCCTGTTCTCATTGCCCCGCCTCTACTTCCTGTCTGGCTTTCCCACCTATAATTCCTGCCTGGCTAATGACCAATCAGCATTTATTTAAAACATAATTGACAGAATACAGACTTGTTCCCCCATCGCAGACCCACTTTTCTGCCAACTGTGGGGACACTGAACATGGGCTGGTTAGTAGTAGGGTCTGGAGGAAGCCTCATAGAGGCCAAGAAATGCAAGCAGAATCGTCCAGGTATATGTCTCAGTAACATCGGCCGAGAAGCCCTGGACTCATGGTTCCTGGGCGCACAGAGGGGATGCGGGAGCAGACGGGGCATCCAGAGGTGAGCTGTTCAGTGTAGGTGCCATGCGCATGCAGATGCTTTTTTAAGTGAGAAAAGGGATGGGGTGGGAACGCCTCAGTGGGTCAGAGCACTTGCTGCCCCAGTGTGAGGATTTGAGTTTAAATCCGCAGCACCCATGTAAAAGCTGTAACCCCAACACTCTGTGCTGCAGACATGGGGGAGTGGGATTTGCTGGCTGACAGCCTCACTCCAGGTTCAGTGAGAGAACCTGTCTCAAGGGAAGGAAACAGAAGAGTGGCAGCAGGACAGTCACAGATCATCTCTGTTGTCCACACGCTTGCACACGGGTGCACCTACACATACATGTGCTCACAGTCACAGATCATCTCTGTTGTCTACATGCTTGCACACGGGTGCACCTACACATACATGTGATTGCAGTCACGGATCTTCTCTGTCGTCGGCATGCTTGCACGGGGCTGTACTACACATGCATGTGCTCACACCCCATACTCACATACCACACTCACATACACAAACCTTTTATGAGAAAAAAACAAATATAGGAATATAGGAATGGAAAGAGAAGAAAGGGCAACAAAGAGCAAGGGAAGATTTTTATCAAAGGGTATGAACTTTCAGTTATAAGGCAAATTATGAAATCTGAAATGTAGTTTGGTGAGACTATCAATAATATATTTTATATTTAGGTGTTGTTTAGAGGGTATATCATAAGCATATCGCAAAAAAAAAACAAAATTTAGAAAGGAAAGAAAGGTAACTATGTAAGATTCAGGATGTGTTCATTCCTAATGTATATGAGGGTCATAAAATGTATATATTTATACATTTTAAATATATACAGTTTCATTTACTAGTTATACATCAATAAAGCTAAGACAAGGAAAAGGAGAACATATACGAAGAATTCAAGTTTCTCACAAAAGGGCTTATAGAACCTTAGTTTAAAAGAGGGCACTGGGGCCAGAGGAATGGCTTCGTGTTTAAGAACATGTCCTGCCCTTTCAGAGGGCCTGAATTCAGTTCCCAGCACCCCCTTCTGGCCTCTGCAGGAACTGCACTCACAGGAGCATACACACATACAGATAAAGGCATACACATAAATAAAAATAATAGGAAAGAGAAAAGAACTTGGGACTAGAGAGGTGCTCCATGGTTATAAGAGCACTTAGTGCTCTTCTAAGGAACCTGAGTTCAATTCCCAGTGCTCACATAGGGTAACTGGCTCATAGCTGCCTGAACTCCAGCTCTAGGCACCCGGCACCCTCTTCTGACCCCTGGGGGCTTCTGCATTCACTTGATGCTCTTAATATACACTCAGGCACATGCACATATGCATTAAATAAGAGGGTTTTTGTTTTGGTTTTTGAGACAGGGTTTCTCTGTAGCTTTGGAGCCTGTCCTAGAACTCACTTGGTAGACCAGGCTGGCCTCAAAATCATAGAGATTTATCTGGCTCTGGCTTCCCAAATTCTGGGATTAAAGGCATGTAACACCACTGCCCAGCAAGAATAATTTTTTTTAAAGAATATGGGAACCAAGGTTTGCCTTCCCAGCATCAGAGGGGACTAGCTACCTGTAAATCCTCAGGGCTTCTGCACAGCAAAGGAGGTGATGGGCAGAGGTACAACCTGGAGAAACATGACCTGATTTGGAGACACCAGGCCCAGCGTGAGGGCTGTTGAGCTCAGCAGGAGCACATACAGAAGGTGATTCTGAGTCATCCCTCTGGACTACACAAAGCTCTCAGAATCAACACCAGACACAAAAAAGAAGGCTTTTAAGTTTCTCTGCTTCCCCTCTGGGAAGAGGAATGAATTCCTATAAGTGGACTACGTTTACACAGTGAAAGTTATATTGCCATAAGGATGCCCGCCAGGCCTGCCTGGGGTGTGAGCTGTCATAAGGATGCCCGCCAGGCCTGCCTGGGGTATGAACTGCTCTCAGAATGACCTTAAAAGCACCAGAGGATCATTTCCTGTAGTAATTCAGAGACTGCTCTGTGGGGCACTTAGGGACCTGTGGGAAGGGGAAGCACTGAAGGCTGTACTTGGTGGGTACAAGAGCTAAAGTGGCTGTGCTTGACAGTAGGGAACATGAGGTGTTGTGTAACACCATCCTTGGGGAGACGGGAGCAAATGTCTACTCACCCTAAATGACAGCAGACTAAAGTACAGACACTACCAGAATCCACCTTGGTGAAGCCAGGAGGTTTTTTTTAGGTTGCTTATAGGGATATTAGTTAGGGCTTACTTACAGAAGCAGAAATGACTCAATGACAGCTGCCTCACTAGAGCCCACACCAGCATGGTGACAGCTCACAAAGCTGGGGCCCTGCAGCATACTGCACAGCCTGCAGACAACTGGTGGGCTGGAGAGTGCCCTTTCCAGGTGGTTCAGTTGGTCTACACCTCTCCCAGGCAGCTCTCTCTGTGTCATCCAGAACACTGGGCTTTTCTCAGAGACTCTCAGCCATCTTTACTGTTCACTCTTGGAGAAGGCGGGACTTAGGTAATCTGCTCAGGTTTAGGGACTTCCTGGAGCTACTTTGAGTTGTTTACTTCCTGCCTTGATGAGCTAACCTGCAGGATAGAGTGTTTGCCCTCGCCTAGAACATCCTGTTGTTCCACCTCCCTGGAACTCCTGTGTGTTAAAGAGCCTGGTTTCCATGGAAGAGGGAAGTTTTAATCTTGTAGGAACTGTTAACCAATAGAGGATGTGAGAAAGTTGACAGAGGACTGTAGCATGATGAATTCTAGTTGGTCTTAATAGTAAAAACCCAGAGTCAGATAGAGGGGTCAATGTGGAAGATTGGAGAAGCAGAGAGCCCAGCCACTGGAGAGTTCTTTTACCTCCAACAATGCTCAGACCAAAGAGGCAGTCCTGGCCTGGGACAGCTTCTCCAGAATGCATCTGTCTCCACAAAACCTCAGACTGCCTGAGCTCCTGTCTCCTTCTGCCTTATATTCCTCTCTCCGCCCAGCCATATTGCTCCTGTCTCTACCTTCATAGTGTTGGGATTGAAGATGTGTGATCTCAGAGCTTTGTGTGAGCTCTGTTTCTCTTTTTAGACAGATTCAATATCATGTAGCCCAGGGTAGCCTTGAACTCACAGAGATCCATCTGCCTCTGTCTCCCATATCCTGGGATTAAAGGTGTGTGCCATCATTGCTTGGCCTCTAGTGGCCGAGCTCTGCACTCTGATCTTCAGACAAGCTTTATTTGTTAAAACATAAACAAAATATCACTACAGGGTACTTAACTTATTCTAAAGAATTGTTCCAGGGACCTCTATTTCCCCAGCATCCAGCGCCTCAGCTTCGAGTCATATGAAACCACACATGGACACCTGCATCTCCAGGGCCCTGTGTCCCTGGGTGCTGGGCACAAGCTGGAGAGCAGCCCTTTCACCTCAGCCCCAGACAGGGGACATCCAGATGTGGGCTTGCAGACTCTAGAAATGTGGGAATCCCCACATGAACTTAATCACTTCAACTTTTTTTTTAAGTTGTGTGTGTATGTTCTGTGAGGGAGGGTAAAGGTGACACATGTGTGAATTAGTGCCTGTGACATCCACCAGAGGGCGCTGGATGCCTTGATGCTGGAGTCACCCACGCGTGTGACCTCACAATGTAGCTGTTCATTATTAGATTTGTCAGTGGCTCAAGAAACCAGCAGTCTCCGCTGACTGCAAAACAAGGACGTGAGACTTCAGGAGTGTTCTTCTGATACTTTCCAGGAACGTTTTATTATCTTCATGCTTCTACGTATTAATGCCAAGGGAAGAGGCTTTTCGCCAGGTGCTGCTGCTGCACAGTGGCCTTGGCAACCGATTGTGTGCGAAGAACTGCCTTTGTATTATTCAAAATAATTGCCTACAAGTTTCTGTTTTCTTCTTCGAAGTTACTGACAGGGTCTTTGGGTCAAGGTTCATGTGACTCTGTGAGAGTCTGTCAATCTATGTCAACTTGGAACAGTCACGCTCTCATGATGTGCACACCCTCTCGGTGTGCACCTTCAGGAATATCACGCAAACGTTTCTCTCCAGCATTTTGTTTTGGGAGAGCCCCTGAAGTTGCGTTAGCAAGTACATCATATGTTATTGCTGAGTACTGGAAAACAAGACACTCAAAAAAATCTCAAGAACATGCAGCTGGTTTGGGGTTGGGTTTTTTCTTTTGAAGACCTTGGGTCTTCCCCTGGGTGGAAGAGATGATCAGAGGCCTCTGGGACTGTCCCCAGGGCTCTGGCTGTGGGTCACCAGGAGCTAGGCAGAGGCTCAAGTGGCTTGGGGCCCATGCTTTTGAAAACCTTCATCTGAATGACAGGAACATGGAGATTATTTGTAAAGGTCTCTGACAGCTCTGAATGGGGGAGTGGCCAGCTTAGTCTAGAAGTTCTCCATGATCAGGTGCAGAGATCTGCACAGAGGGATGCCCAGCCCTGGTGAGCTTCTCTGAGAGCAGCTGGGGACATGAGGTTCCACTATATGAAGCCTCCCCAGCCTCTGTCTCCATTCTGCTCAAATAAAAGACTGGGCAAACTTTTTCTTTTTTCTAAAATGACAGCTATAAGCTAAAGTCTGGGCATTCTGAACTGCAGTTTGGCAGAACAGTCCTGCTGCTTGGCAAAGCCCCTGTTTATCATCTGGATAAAGCAAAACACCCCACCCGTCCTGCCTCCCACTCCTTACCTTCCTGATCAGCTCCGTTTTAGTATCTGGCCCTGCCAAGAATCCAGAAAAACAATCAAACAAACAAACAAAAACTCATCTGTCGCCATGGAGGCTCCCAGCCTTTTCAGAGCTCAGACCTTGAACTGTTGATTTTATAAATGAAGCCCTCCACCTGCTCAAAGAAGCAAAAGGATATCCATGGAATACACGACTTTCCTATGTTAACACTAGTGAGATCTGACTCTGTGCTGAGTACTATCCCAAGTGCGTGGGTTCGTGACCCCTCTACAGATGGGGGGAAGGGGAAGAGGGTAGGTACTGAGTGTGTACGTCACCCCTCTACAGATGGGGAAAGGAGAAGAGGGTAGGTACTGCGTGGGTTCAGCTCTGGTCAGAGGTGAGAAAACATGCAGAGAGTCATCTCTCCAAGCGGTCTCCTCAGAGCTTCTCCTGGGAGATATTTTTGGGTATGTGCAGATGGAGCTGATTTTTCTCTTCAAAATCCCCACGTCCTGCCTCATAGAGGATGCTGAAAGGGAATAAGAAGTGACCTCCCCAGCCGTGTACTCCTGTATTCATGTCTGTGACCGGCTCACTCTGGAGGTGGTGTTTGGAAGCCAATGTCTGTAGTAGGAGGCGGGCTGTGTTCCACCCGGCTCCCAGCCACCTGGCTAGCTTATGCCCCGAAATAACAACACACAAATTGTATTCATTTAAACACTGCTTGGTCCATTATATCTAGCCTCTTCTTGGCTAACTCTCGCACCCGGACTAGCCCATTTCTAATAATGTGTGTAGCACCCCAAGGTGCGCTTACCGGGAAGATTCTAGCCTACGTCCATCCTGGGTCAGAGCTTCATCGCGTCTGCCCGGGAGAGGGGAACATGGCGTCTGAGCTCACTTCTTCTTCCTCCCAGCATTCTGTTCTGTTTACTCCTCCCACCTATGTTTTAACCTATGAGGGTCAAGCAGTTTCTTTATTTTTTAACCAATGACCTTCCTCCATCAAATGTCCACAGCTTCCATTCTGAAGTAAGCAATCATTGGGTGGCCACAGAATCCCAAGACCCACAGAGGTCCCTGTGGTCAGCATCTCCAGGCACATGGAGCCATAGTGGGACCTGGCTCCCTGGGTGCCACCTGGATACCAGCAGGGCATTTGAATTCCTCCCAGGTGAGTGAATTCAGGGACTTGGAGGAATTCAACCCAAGAGACTTAGGAACTGGGAGAGCCACTGTCTCCTGGAGTACAGGACTAATTTACAACTGAATGGCCTGTGTTCCTTCGCAGGGTTTCTGTTTATTTTTCAAGTAGAACATTAGCTTTTTCTGAGATTTACATTTGAGCAGAAATGCACTGACTTCGTGTTTTACAGGAAGAACATTAAGTTCTTTCCATTTTTGTCATTCACAGCCCTTGAATTTGCATCCATGTGCATCTTTTCAGAGTTTGTGTTTATTTTTGGCATGGGCAAGAAAGCCCATTTCTAGGGCAGCATTTGTTCTGGTCTCTTCATCTTGCCCAAATCTTTTGCCTAATGCAACACAGTCCAGAGAATTATGATCTTTCAAACCTTTCTGTGCACATATGATGTGTGAGGACCTTAGCTCAGTGCCCAGAACCCATGTTAGGCTCCTTACAACCACCACCTGGAGCTCCAGCTCCAGGGGATCTGATGCCCTCTTCTGGCCTCTGTAGGCACTGTACCCACATGTGCGCATACACACACGCGCGCACGCGCGCACACACACACACAAATGTTTAATAACTGAAAATAAAGTTATGAAAATCTGTAGAAATCAGAGCACAGGCTGACCGGTAATCATTTTAGACACAAAGATACCAAAATTCACAGAAGCAAAGAGACATGTGGTCCCAGAGATAGCGAGGGGTGGGGTTGAATCTGTCACTTGATTGTGCATGTATTAGTGTTTGTCTGGGTACACTTGAGCTTTTCTTTACCTGGGGGGTAACAGGAAAGACTCCCAGCTCTCATCCAGACACCTCCTTCCTGCTGTGGGGTGTGTGTTTGTACTATGAGCCTCATCAAAGCCCTGTAGTGTGGCTGAGGGAGGAAGCACATGGCAAGACCACATTGGGGATTGTTTCAAACCTGTGTGTCTTGACTTGGCAGAGAGAGAAAGGTGAAAGACATAAATGTAAAAACCCATGTGAATTTTCTCTACAGAATTTTATGAACCCAGAGGCTTTAAGTGAGCTTCGGCAGCTCTCTCCCCAGTGCTCATGTGTTGATGGGCTTTTCTTGGCTGGCTTGGCTGAGATTTCACAGTCCGCAACACCTCCTCCTGAAGCCAGTAATAGAAACCGGCGGTGCCATGAGGCCAGTCCTTCCCTCTGCGTTACTCTCTGCACGGAGCCCCGCATCTCTTCTTTAAAAAGATGCCTGGGTCACCTTCTAATTGGGGCGCTTCTATCCAGGAACACACAGAGGGCAGATTTGGGGTCTCTATCATCTGCCTCCTGCCATCTGATTCTTTCTCAAGACTTTGGCAGAAAGAACATCGCTTGTTCTGGTAACCTTAACAATTAAATTTAACAATTTAACGTGATAAATTATTACAGCCTTTACCAGAGGCTGCCTGTTGGTTACTAGTCAACCACGGTTACAGTGATCCATCAGTCAAAATGGATCATTTTTGTCCCAACTTGTGCATGAGTTTCCAGTTTGTGTGTTCTGTATCTGTGTTGAGAAGGGAACTATGAAAGATATTTCATAGACTATGGGAATTACGCCTCTCTTTGTTGACTGCTTCTCAGAAACAAGTAGGGTGCTGTGTCTTGCTTCTACTGATGAAGCAAAGGGGGTGCCCAGCATGTATTGATAAACTGCCTTTTCTGACATTGCCCTACCTCTGAGACTGCACCTGAACTGAGAATATCAGAACATATTGAAATATTAAAAAATCATCTCATCTCTTCTCAGGGCTGTTCCCGTGTCAAGGGATCAGCTTACATGTCATCTGCCTGTAGTATTTTTGGCTTCCTGCCCCATGTCTGTAGCCAAAATACTCAGGAGGTCTTCCCTGGTCAAATCTGATCTCTATTAGCCAGGAAGGAATATATATTTACATATATATAAAGTTTATATATATTATATATATCCCACATATATATGATATAGATATAAACTATATTTTTCTATGCCTGTTATACCTATTTTTTTTTCCTTAAGACTACTCACATTGTTAAACACATTGCAACCTATTTATAGGGTCTTTTTCTGTCTGAAACTTCTTTACTGTGTATCTGTAACCTTTCTGTCTGCATGAGCAAAACCTTAAACACACTATGTGGTTCAGCTCATGGCACACTGGCTGCTTAGGCACACAGACAGCGGGCGGGGGGAGATGTGAGCAACATGAGAACCATGATACTAGGATGTTGTGTTTGGTGCCATTAGTGTGTGTTTAGAACGTTTTTAAAAGTCTTTTTCAGGTCGTATATATATATATATATATATATATATATATATATATATATATATATATATATACATGGCCAAATATTGAGCACCATTTGTAGGAAGGTTGTGTTTTTGGGTCACTAGCTCACAAAAAATTACATAGATTCTTATGATTAATTATGAAATCTCAGTCAATAGTTTAAACTTGTTTCTGTTTCTTATAACTTAAACGAACCCATTTCCATTCATTTGCCTTCTGCCTCGTGGTTCTATTGTCTTTACTCTGCACTGCCCATGCTGCTTTTCTGCTTCCCCCATCTCTGGCTGGAGACCCTCTGCGTCTCCACCCTTCTTCCCAGCATTCTCTCTGCACCAAAAAATCCTGCCTAGTTATTGGCCATTCAGCTTTTTATTAAACCAATTCAAGTGACAAATCTTCACAGTGTACAAAATTTTTATTCCATAACAACACCTTATAATCCTTCCTAAACAGTTCCATCAACTGAGAACCGCTCCTTCCCCCTTGAGAATCAAAGGCCTTGAGGGCGGAGCACTGACTTTTCTTCCTACATCTCCACGCTCTTCTGCACAAGGGGGCAGAAGAGAAGCCACGCTTAGATGGTTGCTGCCTTCCTCCCCAAACCAGGGAGGCTGAAAGGCTTGACAGCTGCCAGGTTTAATCAATCAAACTCACTGAGCCACAGAATGGAGTGAGTCAGCTTGTGAGCAGAGCCAGGAGTCGTGCAGACTACCTGATAGATGAAAATGGCCAAAACTAGGCCAGGGGTCTCAAGGCTAAGAACAGCCTGGCCAGAGAGGCTGCCCTGCTGTGCCAATACCAGGCAAGAACACACAGATCAGAGAGGATGACCCGCTATCCCCCAGCCAGGCAATATCACCCAGATAAGTCATTGAAAGGAAAGGCCCTAGGCACATGCAAATCCATTCTAGTCTAGAAACAGATTCTTCATGGGTCATGCTGTGTCATAGCCTTTACCCGAATAACACAGGACTCCAGAGTCCCACCGAGCACCTTTTCCTGCCACACACCAGCCCATAGGTTTCTGGAAGTTTCTAAGGCTAAGAGTCTTGCCAAAAGGACTATAGCAATAACAAGAACATGGACTCTGCATTTTTTCAGATTGTATTTCATTTTTCAATTATGCATATGTGTGAGGTTGGGGTGGGTGCCCATGAATGCATGTGCTACTGAGGCCAGAAGAGGGCGCCAGATGCCCTGGAACTGGAGTCACTGGTGGTTGTGAGGCAGCTAACAGGTGTTGGGAATCCACTGCTGGTCCTCTGCAAGATCTGTACCAGCAGATGGCATGGAGCCATTTCTTCAGCTCTTGCACCTTTCATAGAAATTATTATAAGATTATTTAGACTGTGCTTCTTGTTCACAGTGCATGTGTAGAAGTGAGAGAACAATTTTCAGGAGTTGGTTCTCTCCTTCTACCATGTGGGTTGCACGGATCAGTCTCAGACCCCCATTCTCTTTTTTTATTAAGACTTTTAATTGATATAACGATATATTTGTGTATAGAACACTGAGTGCTAATTTAATATGCATTGTGTATTGGTCACACTGGGGTCTTTAGCATTGTTGTCTCCTTAAATGTTTATTACTTCTTTGTAATAAGGTGACCCATCAGCACCTCTCCTGGTTCTTTTTAAAATATGTAATAAATTGCTGTGACATGCAGCCACCTGACTGTCCCATGGGTAGTTAGATCTTACTACTCCTATGTAATTGGACCTGTTATACAGCTCTGTTTGATATGAGAAGTCCTTCTGTTTATGTGATGCCTTTATTGGTTAATGAATAAAGCTTTCTTTGCCAATGGCTTAGCAGAGTAAAACCAGGCAGGAAATCAGAACAGAGATAGAGTGTAGGCAGAGTCAGAGAGATGCCATGTAGCTGCCAAAAAGGGCAGACACCATGTAGCTGCCTAAGAAGCAAGAGGTAACAAACCACGAGAGTCATGGTAAAATATAAAATAATAGAAACTCGATTAATTTAAGATGTAAGAGCTAGTTAATAAGAAGCCTGAACTAATAGGCCAAACAATGTTGTAATAATACAGTTTCTGGTTGAATATTCAGGTCTGGGCAGCCAGGAAACGAAAGAGCAGCCTCTGACTACAATGTCTACTCCCCCAACCCTCTCAACCTCTAGTCACCTCTGTTCTCTCTGCGTCTATGAGGTGGATTTTCATTTCCACGTGAGTGGGAACCTGTGTTTCTCCTTCTGTGTCTGGCTGTGTCAGTGTCACACCCTCCAGTCTGGTTGGTGTTGCTACAGAGGGCAGGCTTTCATCTTTAGGATTGAATAATGCTCAAGTTTGTGCAAATTCTTGATTTTCCTTAGTCATCTGTTAATTAAAGTCTCATTTGATTCCAAATCATGACTATAATGGATAGTGCTGTAATAAGCATGGGCACACAGGCATCTTTTGATTCACTGATTGTATCCCTTTAGAACAACACCCTGGAACTTCTGCGCCACATGGTGGTTCTCGTTTAGATCTTGAGGGACTCCATACCCTGCCCTATGGCACCTATATTTATTGACATTGTCAAGAGCCTGTAAGAGTCCCCCTTTCTCTGCATTCTCCTCAGCATTTTTAATCTTTTCATTCCACTTCATTTATTATTATTGTGGGTGGATGGATGCATGTTACAACATCCTTGTGGCGGTCGGAGGACAACTTGGTGCAGTTGGGTCTCTCCTCCCTCCACGGGGGTGTTGGAGAAGTCAATCTCCAGATCCTCATGCTTGACAGCAAGCGCCTCTCTCTGCTGAGCCATCTCACCAGGCCAGTCTGTTTTACCACAGCCATTCTAACCCGGTGAAGGCATTTCTAACGGTGACTTTGCCTTGCATTCCCTTTTCCATAAGGATGCTGTTGGGACTTTCTCGTAGACTTGTTGGGGTTATAAAATTCTTCTGGCATATCAAATAATTTGCCATTTTTGCCCAAGTTTTGTTTTTTGTTATTTTGGGGGGGGGATGTTTTATTTTTTCATTTCTATGCACTCTGGGTCTTAAAGCCCTGTTGGGTGAACAGTTTATGGTTTAAAGTCTTTTCCTCCCCTCAGAGAGTCTCCTCACTTGGTCAGGTGTCACCTATGTGTGCCAAAGGTCTTGGTTTAATTCCACTGACCTATTTTTGCCCTTGTTGCATGTGTGTTTGGGGATCTTATTTTAAAAGTTATCGCCTTCATCACAATGTCTTGAAATAGCTCCTCTGGTTTTCAGTGTATTCATTGTCTCAGGTTATTTCCTTGGGGTTTGATCGTGGTTCATGGACCGAGAGATAAGGGCTTCATTCCAGCCTTGTGTGCATGGATGCCCAATGCTGTCTCTTCTCTGCTGTGTGTTTCCAGTGCCTTCGTTAGAGGTGATTGTATGCAGGAAATGGCGGCTTCAATTCTGGGTTCTCTGTTCTATTCCACTGCCTTGACTTTTGGTTTTAGCCATCTCTTTGGGGTATGATTGCTTTGTAGTATCTTTCTCACTGTATCACTATCTATCCCACTGTATTGTGATACAGGGAGAGGCCCTGAGAAGTGACCTTTCCCCAAAGCATATAACTGGCTGAAGTTCTGAGTACCATCTGCTTCTTACAGGGGACCCCACCAGGAGTTCCAGGCAGCTCCTTCATATCATGGGATGCATTTGTTGCTTTTAAAATTTAATCATAGTTTATATGCATGTGGAGGGTAGTGCATATGAGTCTCTGTCCTCATGCCATGGTGCATATGTGAGGTCAGAGGGCACATATGAGTCTTTTCTCTGCCTCTAGCATATGGGTTCTGGAAATTGGGGGGAAAAAAAACCAAAACCCTTATCACTTCATGGTTCTTACTGTATCCAAAGCCTGCAGTTGATTTGCCAGTGCATTAGGTCCGTCCATGTGCCTCATAAATTTTGGCTCCTTATTTATAAGGAAGACAAGACCCCGAGCAATCAGTAACTCTCAGTCACATGGGCAGAAAAGGACAAAATGCAGCCCAGCGGCTGGTCACATTTTGAGGGAACAGCAACACTTCTTCAATACTGGAAAGGGATCCCCAGAAATGTTTCCTTTCTTTCCTGGGAGTCAAATACTTCACACGCCTGCAAACCTCAGTCTCTTATTCAGTTCCTTTTATTTCTGCCTCCTTAGTGGTGTGTGATGAAGGAGACTTGAAGTCAGACGTGGATCGTAAATTTTACCAGAGAAGTAATGTCAGTGTATCGCCACCCTCAGGGGTCGTTGGTGAAGCTGGCCAAGTGCAAAGACTTGAGTGTGTGGCCATAGTGTTTTGATGTCATTTTCTTATAACTATCGCACCTGTGTTTGAGTTTGGTTTTAGTTGTTTTGGCCATCTCTATAACTGTATGTTAGCCAGTCTGGTTCATTTTCGTTAGAGAACTGGGACGGAATGAGATGAGCTATCGCTCTCTCTCTTGTTATCAAAGTTTCCAACAAGATAATCATTCCACTTTCTAAAACTTCCAGTAACTTTTGCTAGGTCCCTGGGCACAGGCTGTGATGTCCTGAGAATTTTGCTGTAACATAAATTGTAACCCAGCAAGACTGACAAGATAGTGGATGACCGGGGTTGTGCCTTCACACCGAGCTTCCAGGTGACACCCATCATAGTGGCCACCAGCTCCACCTGGGGAGCAGAGAGAGCTGCAGGACTGGATTTGAACCAAGCCCTGTCTGGCTGGATTACACTTCTCTGCTAGACCTCTGGGTGGAGTAAGTGCTGCTGGCCTCAAGACCAACCCACCCAGGGCAGGGAAATCCTGGGGCTTCCTTCTGCAAGGTGTCCTGTCTTGCTGCACTGGGGATCTGGGGACACCTGGCTTCCTCATTAGCATCTAGGACCTGAACAGAATTGTATATGGACAGCTCTCACAAGGGTGCCTTTTACATCCACTTAACCAGTCTGGCGTTCCTAGGTGAGGCTCTAACGAGGTTCTAATTACTCAGCATTATTCTTCAGCTTGAATTAGGATTCTTGTCTGTCTGGGGATGAAAACACACAATGTTTACCAGCTGAGTCATTCTGTGTAAACAGAAATTAGAAAAAGTGCTCACACAACCAGCTCCTGAAGGGCTTGACAGTTGCTGTGTGCCGCAGAGTGGTGGCTTTTATAAAGGGAAAGAGTGTGGTTATTTTAGGTTGTCTTCTGATTCTGTGCTTTGGGGCTTCCTGTTGCTTCAGCTTGGGATGGAGCAAAAGGCCTAACGCGCAATAAGAACACCACGGGGGCTTCTGTGGGCCAGGCTCTAACCCGAGGATGCTGTCCACACAAGACGCTGGTGTTGGCTTGTTCCTTGGTTGAATTTGGATTTTTTTCCAATCTGGAAATCTCTATGTTCTCCAAAGAGAATGTGTATTTTTACATTCATATTTTTAAAAGTAACAAAAGCGATTCCTCCACCAGAAGGGCTTTAGCGTCCGTCCTTACCAGACGTGAGGGAGTCTCCGTCAGTGTCTGCACACCACAGCTGCCTTGCTCACCAGAAAACTCCTTTCCCATGGTGCTTCCTGCTGATGGAGAAAGAGTCCTGAGCCTTCTGCTGGCTTATGGGTTCTACCTCTCCAAGCTGGGTGAGAAGCCTGATAATATGGTAGAATACCAACTATACAGCCCACTGTTAAACAGGCGTTTCTGTGAGTCAGCTTTTCTGCGTTACTAAACCACACAGAACTTAGTAGCTTAAACTAACAAACACCTGATGACTCCCTGGGCAGGCTCAGGTGGGTCTAGATTCTCAGCCAGGGGCCCTGTGCATCTGGTGCCTGATAGCCTCGCTCACCTCTCTGAGGCTTGGTCCACCAAAGGTCTCCATCATAGAGAAGGCCAGCGTGGGTCCACACCCATGGTGAGAGGTAGCAGGACCCCAAAGCACTGTAGCCGTTCTGCAGTACTAACCACTGCTCGTCTAACAGGCTTCTGAGGACGCAGTCTCTGGAATGGTTCTACAGCAACGTGAAGAGCCGCTTCAAGCGTTTTGGCAGCGCCAAGGTCCTGAAGAACCTGTACCGGAAACACCGTCTGGAGAGCGGCGCCTGCTTTGACATCCTAGGTACCCCACTACCTGCTCCTCCGGAGGTGTTAGTGGCTGGGAATGAGGGGAGAAGGCTGGGCTTGGAGGCCCTGTTCTTGGGGTACACGCTCTTCATAGGGACAGAGAAACTTGTTTAAATGGCAGGTTCTGGAAAGAGGGCAGGTGGCATGGAGAGTCACGTTTTAACTAGGATTTTGTTTTTAATGTCTCCATGTGTATGGATATGAGAGCACATGTGTGCACACGCATGTGAAGGCCAGAGGCGGGCCTCTAGCCTCCTTCCTCAAAAGTTGTATACCTTGCTTTTTGAGACAGGGAGGGTCTTTCCCAGGTCAGGAACATGTAGGCTAGACTGGCTGGCCAGGGAGCCCCAGAGGCTGACTTGTCTCTTCCCCGCCACCGTCTCCCCCAACCCCTAGAGCTGGGATTAAAGGCACGAACATCGTGATCAGCCTTTTAGGCTGGGAATCGAGCTCAGGGCCTCAGCAAACACTTTCCCAGGTCATCTCCCCAGTGAATGGGCTCTGAACATTCCTGTAGGGGTTTTAATCATGGAGTCTTAGAAGTCATCTGTGTGTGTCCCTGCACCTACACACAGGTACGTGAGAGCCCAGAGGAAGACATGTGTTATCTCTCTAGCCCTCTCTCGTTCCCTTGACACAAGGCTTCTCACTGACCTGGCACCAGTCTGGTGGCCAGCAGGCCCCACCAGTTCCTCCCAGCTCCATTTCCCACAGCACTGGAGTCACAAGCACACAAGGCCACACCCAGCTTCTTACACGGATCCTGGGGATTTGAACTCAGGTCTTCATGCTTGTACAGCTTTGACCACTGAGCCACCTTCCCAGCCTGCTGACAAAACATCAGAAAGTCGTTTCTTCATAGAGGTGATGTCAGGTCCCTATCCTGCATTCTTCACACTCTGGGTTCTGTTTACCGGACTCAGAATCCAGCATCCTCACAAAGTCACAGGAGTGTCAGTGTCCCCCTGGGGAGCCCAAAGGGCACACTTCACCTACATTGTATTTAGACAGAACAGAGGACAGCCAAGTTACTGGGATGAGAAATTGCAGTCCTCGGTCCTCTGAAGACGGCCAGGAGGAGGAAGCAGTTGTCAGCTACATAGCTCCATCCTGAAGCTGTGTTTTTCTGCCAGACCAGCTCTGCTCAGCGCTGCTGACGCGGGTAAATGCTTTTTATCCACGAGAATCAGGGAAAGGAAAAGAACCTTCATCTATCTCAATTGCAGCTTTTTACCGTCATTATTTTACACTGCCGTGTTCTCAATGAAGTCTTTGGCTGTGTCTCATCTAAAACTATGCCTGCCGCATAAATAACGGGAAGACAGGCATCTTGCTTGGGAGTCATGGGGCCTTTCGTGGTCCCAGTTAGACTCTTTCAAGCTTCTTGGGGAGGTGTGTTTAACCGAGAGAAGCAGCAGTCATACGAGGTCAAATGCAGTGGCTTACCTTGCTTTTTCTCAGCTTGCATTACACGGATGCTTCTACAGTGGACAAGGGTGACAGTTAGACCATTAGTTCAGGGCAACTGTTCAACTGTTAGGAAAACTGCCGTGGCCTCCATCTAGAGATGAGTGAGATGCCCCTTCATGCAACAGGGTACCATCCATATGCCTGTTTTTCTGGTACGGAGGGAAGTCAAGGGCCAAAGAGGTGACATGCTGAGGTGAACCATGGGTACTGTACAGAACTACAGACCAGCCTCACGTCCCCAGCTGAGGTGACACACAGGTACTGTGCAGATGTACAGAGGTACACAGGTACTGTGCAGATGTACAGACCAGCCTCATGTCCCCAGTTTCACCCCGCGGCTCTGCCTTTCCCCAATACTAGCTCCAAAGAAGGTTTAGTCCAACAGAGGCTGCTTATCAGAATACACAAGATTGTGTAACTTAGGAACAGTAGAAGCCTCTTGCTGGAAGGTTAACAGTCTGGCAAAGCTTCTCTGTCTCCCTCCCTCCCTCCATTCCTCCCTCGTGTGTGTGTGTGTGTGCGCTTGCAAACAATCACAGACACGAGTGTAGTGCCTACAGAGTCCAGAAGAAGCATCAGGTTCCTCAGAGCTGGAGTAACAGACCGAGCCTCCTGGTGTAGGTGCTGGGAACTGAACTTGTGTTCTCTGGAAGAGCAGAAAAGCTTTCTTAATCACTGAGCCATCTCTCCAGCCCCTTGACAAGAACCTTCTTGCTGTGTCATCCAGGGTGGAAGGGAAAAAGGCAGGAAAGAAGGAGGGGTCATTCACAATAAGCCCGCTTTCAAGATGACATTAGCCCACGGATACGGGGGCAGGTTCTCCCGATACCATCAGGTTGAAGGCCAGAGATGATTGTGAGCTTGGAAAGAAAATATACTCAAGCCATAGCAGAAGATACTGGAAGGCAGTTGTGGTTAAGCTGCACTGAAAACCATTGTGCAGAGAGAGATGTTGGGTCAAAGACCAGATCACGGTAGCATTTAGAGAGCCCATCAAACTCGTCACCATGGGCAATGCACCAGCTCTGTGGCTCAATCGCATCCTTGCTCATCAGAGACCTTTCATGGCCGTTCTCTTCTCTCCCCTAGGAGCAGGATTGTTTGAACCAACCCTGGAGAATGAAGGGAGCATTTCAGGAAGCGATTCGACTTTCTACAGGCAGTCGGAAGGTGAGGTTGCTTTACGGACAGCCACTTGACTAACAGCCACTGGGACGTGGGAGGGCTGGAGATGCTGTTGGATTGGGGAGTTGTGATCCTAACTATGTTGTGATTGACCAATGAGAGCTCTGGAACTGGAAGGTAATAGTCAAGCCAGGAACCAATGCTTCCTGTGTAAAACTATTCCTATAATTTACTAACGTCTGTATTTTAGACCAATACCCTCATCAAAAAATTATAGCGTGGCATTTAAAGCCTTTCTGGGGCTTGGTAACCATCCACATCACACACATGCACAGTTGAATGCCTGGTATGTCCACTATCTTAGAAAATACCTGAGTTCACGCACTCAGCCTGTGGAGCAGGGCGTCACGGGAACCCAGCCTAGAACCTAGGGCAGCGGAGTCACTCGGTCATGCTAGCTGAGAATGTGCGAGCCTGCTCTGTGCTCACCATCATGCTAGTTGAGATTGAGTGAGCCTGTTCTGTGCACGCCGTCATGCTAGCTGAGAATGTGCAAGCCTGCTCTGTCTACACTGTCTTGCTAGCTGAGAATGTGTGAGCCTGCTCTGTTCACTCAGTCATGCTAGCTGAGAATGTGCGAGCCTGCTCTGTTACACTCCGTCATGCTAGCTGAGAATGTGTGAGCCTGCTCTGTTCACTCAGTCATGCTAGCTGAGAATGTGCGAGCCTGCTCTGTGTACAGTCATGCTAGCTGAGAATGTGCAAGCCTGCTCTTTGAAAGTGCAGTGGTGAGAGTAGACTGTGTATATGTCACAACACCATCTAGTGTTTTGTCCTATTAATATGTACTAAAAATAAAACCTTACATCAGGACTGGTGAGATGGCTCAGCAGATAGTGATGCCTACAGCCAAGCCTGATGATCTGAGTTCAACCCTGGGACCACATGAGAAGAAGAAAACTGACTCCCACAAGTTATCCTTTGGGTGCCACACACATGCTGTGGCACAGAGAGAGACGGACAGACAGACAGACACACACAGAGAGACAGACACACACAAAGACAGATACACATACAACACACACACATACACACTATAATTTTCAATGTAATAATTTGTAATATTTTAAAAATTATTTTTAGTCCTTTTCCCAGGCTGGATATCCTGGAAAGGCCAGGTGGGAGACAGAGCGCCAACTCCAGGGAGCCCTTCTTGCAGTGACAATGCCCTTCGCAGGTTCTCCTCGTGGGTTCTTATTGAAACTTCCAGGGACTGCACTCAGGCCTCCAGACCAAGGTGTGCAGTCGGTCTGTCTGTGGTGACCGCCAGAGTGGACTTGGAGCACACATCACCACCTGAGTCCACCTTGACCTTAGCTGGGCTTGTTTCACAGGATTTATTATGCTTTCTGAATGCCACGTGCTGGCCACGTTGGTGTCTCTAGGGGTCTAGAGAGCTTGGTGAGCCATGAATGGATGAGTAGATAGGCTCATACTTTGTCTCATTTCACAAATAACTTTCAGCAGCTACAGGAGTCGGGTGTGTGCTAACAACACAGGACTGCATTATAAATGGCAACAGGAGAATAAAATTAGAGAGAAAGAGACAGGCATCCGTCTCCTTCAGACATGTGGTGCTGTGGCTGACGCAGCTTGCCTGAGGCAGTCAGTGGTGTGTAGGTGAGACTGAGGGAAGATTATGAGTTCAAGGCCAATGTGGCCGTTGATACAGCAAGACTCTGGAGAGGCGGGTGTGGGGAGAAGAGATTTTTCCAACAAATAGTAGCATGTCTTCTGAATTCCTGCTGGGGCTCAGTTGGTAAAGTTCTTGCCACACAGTGTGAACTCCCGAGTTCAGTCTCCATCACCCACGTAAAAGACTGAATGCGGTAGCGTGAACTTTATATCCCAGTTCAGGAGGTGGAGGCAGGAGGATGCTGATCCTCACTCACTAGCTGTTCCAGCTGAATCCCTGAGTGCAGGTCCAGCCAGAGGCCCTAGCTCAAAAAATAGAAGACAGTTCTGGGAGTCGACCTCTGACCTCTTCATGCACACACACGTGTACACGCACACACACATGCACACACACTGTTGTGCTATTTTAAAAGATCATTGTCCTGCCTTCATTTTACTCTGCAAAGCCTTTCTCAGTAGTACTGGATGGCAATAGTAACGAGCTGTCTCCTTGTGTAACCTGGGCAAATGACCCAGCCAGTGTGAGTGTCACAGGTCCGTCTGTGCCATGTGACCACACGGCACCACATTGAATTGCCACAGTGACTACAGATGTGCAGCTCTCTGACCACACGGCCCCTCTCTGGATTACTGTCATGATTAGAGATGTGGAACCCTCAGCTGGACCCCAGCACGTGCCTCTGCTCAGTCATCAATACTGGTCTATGGCCCCAGGGTTTGCTGTAAGCCATGTTCGTAGCCCAGTGTCTTTGGGGCATTTAACTATTTCTACCCATGTTATCACCATGGTGGAGTGTAACAAATGGGAGTGAGAATGTATGCTGTCTGAGAGTGTGGACAAAGAGACCTTACTTTCTGACAGCCTCCAGAACCTTTTCGCTTACACAGAAGGATACCAGAAGGCAGAGATGGGAGAGGGAGACAGATGGCGTGGGATGCAGGTGATGGTGAAGGCGGTGGAGGACAGTGGGCTCATGTTCCATCCTGAGCAGCTCGAGTGTGTCCCGGAACCCCAGGATTGTAAGCAGAAAAGTAACTCATGTGGCATTTGTGACCCGTTCTGTATTCTTTCCCGTCCTAGGACACAGCATGATGGACACTTTGGCTGTCGCCCTACGAGTGGCAGAAGAAGCCATTGAGGAAGCTATTTCCAAAGCGGAATCCCACGGGGACAGTCTGGTAGGACCTCCTTCCTATGGTGGGGCCAGGATGGGGTAGCAGGTGGGAACATACTGACTGTCACGAGCAAGTGCAGATGGCCAGGAGTCCACATCACTCTCTCCTCAGCAAGGCGTGTGTGGCCTCCTTTGTACTGCTGCCAGGACTGCTGTGACAGTGACCCCACATTCTCCATTCTCTTTCCTCCACAGGACAAGCAGAATGAGGCCAGCTACCTGCGGGACCACAAAGAAGAGCTGACTGAGGAACTGGCCACCACCATCCTGCAGAGGGTAGGGCAATTCAGATGGTCACAGGGTCCAGGCCAGGGGCTGGAGAGCTGGAGGGCAAACTCGGGATGGACCCATTGGCTGATACCATGACCAGAGTTAGAGCTGAAGGAAGCAAGCCACAGAGTCCACTCTGTCTGCTGCCCTCGCCTTCCTCACTTGGGCGTGGCCAGAGCATCAGACCCTTGGCAGAACTCAGGGCAGAGGCCGGAGAAGGGCATATTTCCCATGGACAGGAAGACTATAGAGACGCCTGAGAAGGGTTGTCAGTAAAGTATCTTTTTTTCTTTTTTTTTCTTTTATTGAGAAAAGGAAAAAAAAGTTTCCGCCTCCTCCCAGCCTCCCATTTCCCTCCCCCTCCTCCCACCCTTCTCCCCATCCCCCCACTTCTCTCCCCCTCCCTCTTATCATGGTGAACAATCAGTGAAGTATCTTGATAAACTTCAGCCTTTGCTGTCAGCCACAGAGACTCAAACCCCATTCACACAACAAGGACACCTCCCTACTGAGGGCACCCAGAGGTGTCGCACAATCCTGGGTCAAGGACAGGGATAGCTCCACCTGCAGCTGGGAACCTGGGAGCTAAGCTAACAGATGATCTCCCCTGGAGCCCGATGTAGAGCGTTAGAAGGTAGGAGACAGCACTGGCCAGCCCTGCGGGGGGCACGGAGGAGGGTCCTGAAAGGCAATAGACAAATGCAGCTGATCTCACCCTAGAAATGGGAGGAGTGCCTTGATTGGGCCACCTCTCTGCCTCAGCAGGCACCCTCATTCATGACTGCCCTTCTCATGACTCGGTCATCGGAAAGTCCACTGAGGGCTGGGAGACCACTCACTTTAGTAAAATGCTCACCGCACACCCTGAGTGGCTTGTGCGTTTGATCCCAGGATAATGTAGGTCCCTGGGGTTCACTGGGAAGCCAGCCTAGCCCAGTAGGCAAAATGAAGGTTTAATATGAGACCCTGTTTGAAAATAAAGGACAGAGACCGAGGAGACCCCTGCACACGTGTGCACACACAAACATGTAAACAGATACCCACTGAAGAATTCCACCTTGGTGCTTCAGGTTGGCCACGTTCTCAGCTGCCCCATCGGTAGACATTAGGGCCCAGAGGAATCTATACCCATGGGCCCACTAAATGCACATGGCTGCGCCAGCACAGCTGAGGGCAAAAAGGGGACCTGGGTGTCTGCCTCTCCTTGAGCCTTCCAGATGATTCCTCCAGTCAAGACCCGCAGCCAAAGGCACCAGGCCTGTGTGCTGTGCAGCTTTAGCTGACACATGAGTCCCACTGGTCCTGCATTCTCTCCTATCAAATGAGGAGAAGGACAGTGTGCATCTCCCAGAATTCCTCTGTAGTCCCTAGTGCAGAGTCTAGCGTGGAGTGAGAGTTACTTACATAGAGAACCCGGGAACATCAGAAAAATACCACAATTAGCCATCCACAACCCCAGGCTCCTTATCTACAGGTCCAGTCAACCAAGGATCCAAAATACGTAGGGAAAGGAATTCCAGAAGGTTCCAAAAAGGACATCTTGAACTTGCTGGACCAAGCAGTAGGCTGAGTCCACATGGATAAGAAAGCATGCTAGCTTAACCACTGATCTTCAGCCACCTCCCAAAGCCTCAGTCCTTCCCCACTCCTGCCCTTTGAGCATCGCCTGCCTGGTACCACACAGTTACACCCATGACAACTACATCTGTACTAACATGTAGGCTTTTCTCTCATTATTGTTCCCCAAACAGTGAGCCCAGCAACTATCTTAATAACACATCTATCAGTCTGTAAGTGATTTGAAGATGTCCTGATGGATACGGGAGATGAATAGTTTCTCTAAGCAAACACTACACCATGTTATGTCCACCTACGGCAATTATTCCTCAAGCTCCAGCGCTCTTGATTTTTGATATAAGGTCTCTCACTGGGACCTGGGACCCACAGATTAGGCGAGGTCAGCTGACCAGTGAGCCTCAGACATCTTCCTGTCTCTGCCTCCCTGGTGCTGGAAAGATACCTGTGAGCCACCCAGCAGCTCTTCACGAGGGTTCTGGGGAGCAAACTTGGATCTTAATGTTTGCACAGCGTGCACTTTCCCCAGTCCCGTCAGTGGCGTGAGGAATCTGCTGTGAGGGAGGCCGATTCCCCTGCAGATGGAGAAGGGTGGCTGCCCTTGTCAACCACAGGAGCTTTAGGTCATGGAGGCTGTATGTGCCCTGTCAACACAAGGGGGATCTGAAGCAAGCTGTTGGAGCTAAGTTCCTGCATGTCTGGGAAAGCATCCCAAAGATGACCCCGTCATGGTACTTAGCCTCCTGAAGCCTCCTCAGTGACATGTCCCTGTTTCCCCAGATTATAAGAAAGCAGAAGAGCAAAGCAGAGCCACAGGCAGAGGAAGAGGGGCCGGAGTGGCCACGGCCCCAGAGTGGCGGTGTGAAGGCCGAGGATGAGGAGACCACGGCCCCTCCAGGACGACAGCGAGCACGTGCCACTCTCTGGGTGAGTCGGCACAGCACTGCTGCCCCCCACTCTCTGCATGCCTGTGTGTGGATTACAGCCGTTCTCCCACGGGAAAGGGTGAGGCACATTTTGCCATCTGGAGTTGAGAGTGCTACCCAGGTCCCAGCGGAGAACAGGGAGTGTGGAGGGGGAACATGTGGGATACAGGGGAGAGCAAGAAGCTGAGGGAAAGCGCAGGTTGCTGGGGAGTTTTTACGTGGAGACCAACTTAGAAAAGATAAAGATGTTCATGGGCTGCATGTATGTGTGCACCTGTGTGCAGGTGTGCATGTGGAGGTCAGAGGTCAACTTCAGGTGTCCTTCCTCCAGTTTGGTCCACCTTGATTTTTGAAATGGGGTCTGCCTCTGGTCTGGAATTCACCAGTTCAAACAAGTCAGGTGCCAGCCCTAGGGACCCTTCTGTATCTACCTTCCCAATGCTGGGATTATGTTTGCCCGTCCGCTCCAGCTTTTAAATGTGGGTGCTGGGAATCAAACTCAGGTCTTCGTACTTGCGAAGCAAGCCATCTTCCCCAGCTCACGGAGAACCTACTTGCTCACACCAGTGCAGGATTGAGACCCTTACATTGAGGAAAATAGAGCCTTTGAATAGTTAAAAAGCCCTCTGAGGTCCCCGGTACAGGAGGAGATGACTGACCACTTCTTAGCTATCGCCTCCAGAGTAAAGAGGCCATGCCTGACGGCTCAAATCTCTCCATCTTCCCTGTGTCACTAACGTGAACATTCATGAGCCAGGGGCCCAGAGCCTCCCCGGGCCCTCCCAGCTCTCTCCAAGCTGGCTTCCCCCACAGACCCTTGTGTGGGTAAGAAGGGAAGAAAAGCAGAGACCAGGGGCGGCGGGAGTGAGTCAGAGTAAGGAGAAAGCCAACTGCTCAAGTCATACCAGCACTTCCTGGTAGGCACGCAAGCGCTGCCGCGCCACCTGCTGGAACAGGTTTTCATTGCGGTGATTCTGAGGCCTCTTAACTTCCTGCCAAGGATTTGGCAAAATGAGATGACTCCTTGACCACCCTGCCCTATATTGTCGAGTTACATCACCAGAACTGCCCTGGATTCTGGTGACAAGAATGCACCTCCTGCGTCCTGGCTGGATGAAGTGTGGCTGCATGCCCTGTGATGCATGTCTGCTTAACTCCCCTATTGTTGAAACTGGGGCGCGGGGTTTGCATCCCCAACACCCCAATCGCCTGGCTAGCTTATGCCCGAAATAACAACACACAAACTATTCATTTAAACACTGCTTGGCCCATTAACTTCAACCTCTTAACCCATTCCTAATCATCTATGTAGGCACCCCAAGGTGCGCTTACCGGGGAGATTCTAGCCTACGTCCATCTTGACTCGGAGCTTCATGGCGAGTGTGCCTCAGAGAGCTGGGCCATCCTGTCTGCCCGCTAGACAGGAGGCTGCTGTCTCTGAGCGGAGCTGCGTGCTTCTCTGAGCTAACTTCCTCTTCCTGTCCGTATACTATTCTGTTTACTCCACCCACCTATTTTCTAACCTATAGGACCAGCCAAGCAGTGTCTTTATTTTAACCAATGAAATCAACAGATTGATAAACAGATTGATATATGACACTCCCACATCACCCTATGAGTAGGACCTTGCTGCACAGGATGGACGTGTGCTGAAATAAAAGGTGTACACCACCTCAGTTGGCCATACCTGGTTTTCAGCGTGGGTTCTGGGCGTTTAGCGTGGGTTTTCATGCTTACAAACACTTCTCTGGCTGAGCCATCTCCCCAGCCCTTGGACAGTTTCGAAGCTGTCACTTACCCTGAAATTCACAGTGAGCTTAGAGGAAAAGGGAGTTTCCAGATTGTTAGCCAAGGCCTTGGCAGAAATGACATTCAAGCACAGGGCTCCGGTGTTCCGCCCAGATCCTGCCACGTCCTGCTTGTGTATCTCCGAGAGAGCACACCATGTCTCCTTTGCTCTCCCCTCTGCTGGAAGAGGCAAAAAGAGCATTTGTCACTGGGATAGGAGGGTGTGGGGGTGTCACAGCAACCAGCCGGGAGACGGTGTGCTCAAGGGTCTCAAGGTCCCTGTCTTCATGGATGCTTTCAGTGGTTATGTGAAGTGTCCTTTCCCTCCTCAGCCTACTGTGTTCAAAGCAAACATCAGTGCTGATCTGTGCTCCTAGCCTGGCTGAGGAAGACAGCCTCACCGTGCAGTGTCCTCTGCTCGCTGGACCATGCTCACTGCTGCGCCAGAGGCCTCGTCGCTGCGCTGAAAGCTCACACATCTCTCTTTCCACAGCGGTCTCAGTCTGCACACTCCTTCACTACAGAAGACGCTCTGAAGACGGGTTCAGCAGAGGCTGCACCAAGGCAGGCCAGGGACCATGGCCAGCGTCTGCTGGAGGAGTCAGCTTTGCCCAGCTGGAAGAGCATGGATGGGCTGGATGGAACAAGTAATGGTTTATTGTTGTTGTCATTGTTGTTGTTGTTGCTTGTGTTTTGTTTTGATAAGACCTTGTAGCGCCCAGGCTGGCCCCCACCTCCCTACAAAGCCAAAGATGACCTTGAACACCTGACCACCACTCAAAGCTGAGATTACAGGTGTGTGCCACTGCTCCCTGGCTCCAAGTGGGTTTCACAAGTGCCATTTGCAGACTTGCCAGCCTTCGCGTGGCCCCACACTTGGGGGTCTTGTTCCCTCCAGCACAGGTCTGTTCCTCACCAGGTGAATGCATGCGTGCAGCAGAAGGCAGACCCACCTGTTGTTCTGTGAACCAACTGTTAGAGGTGTTCTCAACCTGTCTTGTAGCTCGGACTCAGATCCCTTCTCTGAATAGCAAAAATGCATAACAGAAAGCTGGCTACCCTAGAAATAAACTTCTAAAGACTGGCTGTCATTTCCCCTCTATAAATAACCAACAGCCTATCTATGAGCAAAATCAGCCCAGGGCAAAGACTCATAAATGCTTAATATCTGTTAATCTGAAGATTTCCCAGGAGACATCCCATCCCTGTGAATCCTCCAGTGCCTGGTATGTAGCTGATGGGTGGAGTCACTGATGGGTGGAGTAGCTGATAGATGGAGTAACTGATGGGTGGAGTGGCTGATATATAGAGCAGCTGATGGGTGGAGTAGCTGATGAGTGGAGCAGCTGAGGGATGAAACAGCTGAGGGGTAAAATAGCTGATGGGTGGAGTAGCTGATGGGTAGAGTGGCTGATGTATAGAGCAGCTGATGGGTAGAGCAGCTGGGGGTGGAGTGGCTGATATGTGGAGTAGCTGATGGGTGGAGTAGCTGATGGGTGTAATAGCTGATAGGTGGAGTAGCTGATGGGTGGAGTGGCTGATGTATAGAGCAGCTGGGGGTGGAGTGGCTGATATGTGGAGTAGCTGATGGGTGGAGTAGCTGATGAATGGAGCAGCTGAGGGGTGAAGCAGCTGATGCATGGAGACTATGCAGCTGCAACACTCAGATGACAGCCCAGCGCTTCATCTGTGTGGTTTTATGGTTTTGGTTTTTAAATGCTTTTCATTCCTAGACACACCATTCGGATATCCAGCATGCTCATGTCCTCTGCGTCTCACCCCTTTCCTCTCTCTCCCCTACCTCTTCCTTTCTCCTGTCCCTTATTTCTCCTTTCTTTCCTCATTCTGCCCCCCTTCTCTCCCTCTGCTTTCTGTCCCCAGAGCCATCAACAGGTTGACGCTAATCCTGTCATATATTGTGTATTGGAGGACAAGTACCACATTTCTGTCTGTCCGGACCTGGGCAGTGGGACGTTGTGGGGGAAGGCTCCTCTTCTGCTGTCCTGTCTTGGGCAAGGGGGAAGCGTTACAGTTCATGTCGAGACCCCGCCCTGAACTCACACTTGGCTTAGCTTTCCCGCCCTCTGGAGCACGCTCTTCCTGGGTTCTACTGGACTTTGCATCTTCTGAGTGACTGTGGCATCTACCAGAGGCAGAGTCTAATGTGGGCACCTAGGGGCTTATGATTCATCTGGGACTTGAGCCCAGAAAATGCACAAGGACAGACGGACATGAGATGGGAAAGGAAAGGCAAACAGTGGATGTTTTATGGTCCATGTGCTTATCACAGGGGTAGCTGGAGCTGTGGAGCTGCCCCCTGCCAATCGGGCAAGGGAGGTAGACGCTTAGCCCACCAGCCTCCCAGCTATGAATGGAGGCATGCTCCCAGCAAGGGGCGATTCCCAAGCCTTCCAGCCTCGACCTAGGGCACACAACACGGGTCTTGAGCCTAGGTTATGGTTCAGCTGAAGAATTCGAAGTGCTGGCAGCCAGAGCTTCAGAGAGTGCTCTGACGGTGCCGGCTGCAACTGTGGGTGTAGATCACAGGATCTGAGATGGGGAAGTTAGCCGTGCCCCTTTCCTGGCTCTGGGGGGCTTTGTGTAGTGTCTGAGCACCCTGGCTCCCCCGGCCACTCAGCCTGCACTCACAGCTCTGGCTGAGACCCCTTTGCATCACAGAGGAGCACATGCAACACTGAATAACGACAACGGCACACATATCTGCTTTCTGTGTGCATGACTGTGGAGCGGGTGTGTGTGGTCCATGACCCAAGCTTAGAATCCACTTAGTAATCCAACTCAGTAGACAGGTAAGAGAAGCCGAGAGTGCTTGGTGCATCCAGCACCATGTTCCATGGGCTTCATATCATAGTCCATGTCATGAGGTCCCACAGATGGCAATAGTGGGTCCCTCTAACCCCACTGACAGGCCAGGAAACAGGCTGAGGCACTCTCTGAGATGTAACTTTCTGGTATTAACCTTGCATCCAGGGTTCAGCATGAACCCTTGGTTCTTTTGAAATTCTCTTTTCTAACATTATTTATTATTTTGGGTGTTTTGTATGTATATGTGCCCGTGCATGGAGTGCCCATGGAGACCAGGAGAGGGCATCAGATCCCCTGGAACTGGAATGACAGGCTATTGTGAACCACAATGTGGGTACTAGGAATTGAAGCTGGGTTCTCTGGAAGACCAGCCAGTGCTCAGCTCCCAGCCCCAGGTTTTTGTTGGATTTGCCCCTCACTTCAGCAGTCCTGTTTATGCAACATATCAGTGAGCTCTGGTTTGACTAGGGGACCCTGCATTAAAGAACAAGGAGGAAGAGCCACTGAAGTGGAAGACCACCTGCAGGCTCCACATGCATGTACACCCACATATGTGTGGTTCACACGCATGCGCGCGCACACACACACACACACACACACATGAATCTTCTTCTCTGAACAAGTACGGCATAAGCTTTTTCATGCTGTCATCCTCATGACAACTCGGGGAGCCATTAAGTATCCTTTTCCACCAGTGAGAGAGGTGTGGAATCTGAGACTCCGCAGCAGCTGCCTGGCATGGAGGCTTTGTGTCCAGGTCTTGAAGACCTCTGTTCTGGGGAACCTGTCCCTAGAACAGAGTAGGGTAATTTACTCCTTAGACCAGCAGGTGACTGGGATCCAGGTCCTCAGACCTTGTCATGGGGAGGCTGCTGAGCCGTGTGTGGGGTCGGCTGGACCACAAGGCAGACGATGGAAAACAGACCAGGAAGGAAGGCCTGGGGCTGAGAGCCGACTCTGGGAATAGAGGATGTGGAGGTGACCACGAGGTGTGGCAGAGGTGGACAGAAGAGTAGGGAGTGGCAGAAGGAGGGCCAAGCATCTTCCTGGGATGTGAGGAAACCCTGGTTTCTGATGCTCAGAGGAAAGAGCGCTCAGTGTTCTGCCAGGGTGGTTCCAGGAGGCAGTTGCTGTGGACCCGGGACACTGCATTGAAAACCACATTCCACCAGCATTGGTCTTCCCCCAGTGTTGACCGAGGTTTCTGTCCTGCCCAGTTCCCCAGTCATTAAGTCCCAAAAAAAAAAAAATCACACAGAGGTCTACATTAATTATAAACTGATTGGCGATTAGCTCAGGCTTCTTATTAACTCTTATAACTTATATTAGCCCATAATTCTTGTCTGTGTTAGCCATGTGGCTTGGTCCCTTTTTCGGCGAGGCAGTCACATCTTGCTTGCTCTGTGTCTGGCTTCCTCCCTGTCTGTGTTTCTGCCGTGGAGTGGAGAGAGGATGCTGCTGTGCTTTTACTCCTGCCTCTGAGACAAGAAATACCAGTCCCACCCAGCCTCAGGGCCTCTCCAAAACCCTGGTTAATAAATCATAGGCTTTGTGCCCATCTAGTGAGACTGCCAATGACATCTGTGAAAGTCCTCAGGGCAGGGTAGAATTATCCCTTATCAGTGAGGGGAAACTGAGGACCTAAGGGAGAAACCCATGGCCAGTGTTGGAGAACAAGAACTTAGGCAGGCAGCTACAGCTCTCTTCATCCCTTCTGTCAGCCTCAGACCAGGGCAGGGCGGCACTCGGGAGGCCTGAAAAGGGACCGTGACCCCAAGTCTCACTCCATCTGTGAGGCCCCCGAGGGTCCCTGAGAACTCTTTTTGTTTTAATAGTAGTTTCACTCTTTAAGATTTTTATATATGCCTACAGTGTATTTTGATTATATACACCCCCAGGACCCCCTCCCAGCTACCCCCAGGACCTCTCAACCTATTTTCCTCCAGTTCCATGTCATATTATCGTCCTGAGTCATATTATGGTCCTGGGGCATCAGCAACCTACTGGGGTCCACATCTCCAAAGACAGGCAACTCTGCCTCCCTCTGCAGCCATCAGCTGCCAATAACTCCTCCCCCGTGAGCCCCTCCCCCACCCATACTGGACCTAGGATGGCTCCATACTGTGCAGGTCTCATGCAGGTCACCACGGCTGTGAGTTGGTGTGTGCCACAGCCATGCCATGTCCAGGAGTCAGTGTCCACAGCTCTCCTCCTCATCCTCCATCTCAAAGTCTTTTTTTTCTCCCCATCCATGTTGTTCCCTGAGCCTTGAATAAGAGAAGTCAATATCAATGATATCAACCCATCTATGGCTGAGCACTCAACTCCTGTGAGCTGGGTGCGCCCTCCTGCTCTTCCTAAAGACAGTTGCCCTGCAAACTCACAGGGAGCCGGTCATGGGAGATGACGGCTGCCCAGATTGCTCCGTCAGTGGTAATGGACCCTCTCTGGTTTCTCTCTCCTTTCTCCCACACAGGTCTGGCCCCAGTTTTGCAGAGCCCTGATGGAAACTGGATGGCCTTGAAGGATGATGGTACACGGCCTCCAAGCCGCCTGCTGACCAAACCCAAGAGTGGTACCTTTCAGGCCCTGGAGGTGGCATCCAGTGTGACATCAGCCTATGATGAGTTAGGTTCCGACAGTGAGGAAGACTTTGACTACAGTGAGGCCTTGAGTAAGCTGTGCCCGCTGTCCCAGGGCAGAGCCAAGCAATCCCAGCATCAGCCTACACAGTGTTCTGGCCAAGGTCCCTCAGCCACCTCTCCCTCAAACCCTGAGGCCATGGGCTCTGATTCAGAGACCTCCTCCACCAGCTCGTCTCGGGAAGCTGGACGCCGGGCCAAGCTGACTTGGCTGCAGAGGAAGTCCCCCAAGAACCCCGCAGCAGAGAAGATGCACCTCCAGGGAGAGCTGGATGTGAATTTCAACCCCCAGACAGTCTGCGGAGAGACTTCTGACAGTAGCGATTCAGAAGAGACCCTCCACACTGCAGACCACAGGGCCAGGAGGTGGAGAAGGGCCCGAGTGGGCCCAGAGGAGCCAAACAGGAGGCTGTCTTTGCCTGGTTCCCATCCACAGGGTCTGCACACACATCAGGTAAGGAAATTTCACCTGCCAGCACGCACACACTTTGAAGTAGGATGGCCGTTCTTCATATGTGGTGGTCTGGGGAGCCTGGTTTGGGATCTACTGTCTAAGATTCTATTGACTTTGCTACCGAGCAGTCAAGGGCCCAAGCCAGGTCACATTAACCCTCTGTGGCTCTGTCTTTGTCTTAGACCTTTCTAGTCACTATGAACAAACACCTGGCAGAACACATCCTGAGAGAGTTTTCGTTTGGGCTCACGGTTCTAGAGGCTTCTGTCATGGGTGCTGTGTCTCCTGGGCTTGAGCAGACCATATTGACAGCAGGGGCAGATGGTAGAGGGGCTTCTTCGGTTTGTAGTAGAGAGGAAGAAGAGAAAGTGGGCCAGGGCAGGGCTGGGGAGATGGCTCAGTTGGTAAAGGGCCTGCTGTGTAAGCTTGAAGACCCGAGTTCGACCCCCACCCACGTAGAAAGCCAAGCATGGCTGCACACTGGTCATCCCAGTGCCGGGGAGACAGAGACAGGAGAATCCTCGTGGTCACCAACTGGCCCGCCTAGCCTATGTGGTGAGCCCCTGTCAGTGAGGAACCCTGTCTCAAAAACAAGGTAGATTGTTCCTGAGGAATGATGTCTGAGGTTAATCTCTGGCATGTTCATACACACATGCACTTCACACACATGAACATGCACACATACACACACAAACTAGTTAATTATTACATTTTTAAAACTAAGGAAAAAGGCAAGGCAAGATACATACCTAAGGAGCATTCCTAATCGTTGCATTCAAAACGGGGCTCCAGGGGGTTCCGATTTACCACAAAGTGGCTGCAAACTCATGCCCAAGCTTCCACCTGTGCAAGGCACCTGTCTTCATTTTGGTTTCCATTGCTGTGATGAAACACCATGACCAGAAGCAATTTGGGGAGGGGCTCTGAGGTCACACGGGGAAAGTCAGGACAGGAACTCAACTGGAGCAAGCAGGAGGTTATGGCGGGATGCTGCTTACTGCCTTGCTCCTCATGGCCCGTTCACACTGCTTTCTTACACGACCCAGGACCACTGGCCCAGGAGCGGTGCAGTGAACTGGGCCCTCACTCATCGGTCATCAATCAAAAAAAAAAAAAAAAAAAAAAAAAAGCACCATAGCCTTGCCCACAGGCCAATCTAAGGAGGAGTTTTCTCAACCAAAATTCCCTCTTCCCAGCTGACTTTAGCCTGTGTTAAGTTGACAAGATAAAACCAAGCAGAACAGCACCAGGCAGGGAGAAGGCAGAGACCAAGGAGAAGGTGAGAAGGGATCAGCACACTTCACATCCATCCTCCCCTAGGAGGGACCTTGAGCAAATAGCAGTACCCTCTCATCCCCACTAGGTGGGGCTGCTGCTGCGCGGCCAGAGGTCCAAACCTTCCGTTTCTTTTCATAAGGCAGTTCTCAGTCCACCCCAAGTCAGGAATGAAATAAAATAAAAATTACATATTTAAACTGTTACTTTAGACATATATAAATAAATAAAAGACAAAGCAAATGGGCGTACTATAATGTACAAATATTAAAGCCTACCTATGGCATTTCCTGCTAGGCATGGTGGCACATGCCCATAATCCTGTAGATGGAAGTTTCTGTCCCGCCTGGTCCCACAGCTGTTTAGTCCCAAAGAAACACACAGAGGCTTATATTAGTTATAAGATGTTTGACTTATTAGCTTAATCTTATTATGAACTAGCTCTTACAACTTAAATTAACCCATAATTCTTATCTATGTTTAGCCATGTGGCTTGGTACCTTTTCTCAGTGCAGCATTCTCATTGCTTCCTCTACATCTGGGTGGCAACTGCAGATTGAGCTGTTCCTCTTCCCAGAATTCTCCTAGTCTGGTCGCCCTCCTATACTTTCTGCCTGGCTACTGGCCAATCAGCATTTTATTAGACAATACAAGTGACAAATCTTTACAGTGTACAATAGCATCATCCCACAGCATAAGCCCAGTGCTCCAAAGGCTATGGCAAGAGGATCATATATTAGGGACTAGCCTGCACTACATATTGAGTACCAGTCTAGCCTGGGGTAGATGGTGAGATGCCTCCACCCCTGTCTCAGCAAACAGACAGAGTGAAGAGATGGCTCTTAAAGAGGACCCGAATTTGGTTCCCAGCACCCACATCAGGCTGCTCACAGGTGCCTGTAGCTCCAGTTCCAGAGAATCTGACGTCCCCTATCTGAGCACTAAGGGTACCAGCAACAGTGAGCAGCATACAGACGAATAGTTACACAAAACATAAGTTAGAATTAAATAAAATAAAAATAAAATCCAATTCATGTTAGATCCCGAAAATGACCATAGGTGTATTTTGTGTGAGGTCATTTTTTAGGGTGTCTATATGAACACGGAGAGGAAAGGGTTTATTTACCCAAAGATTCCACGTCATCAAAGGAGGTCAGGGTAGGAATTCCTCCAGGCAGGAACCTGGAGGCAGGAGCTGATGCAGAGACCATGGAGGGTGCTGCTTCCCACAGCTTGCTCAGTCTGCTTTCGTATAGAACCCAGGACCACCAGCCCAGAGATGGCACCACCTACAATGGTCTGGGAACTCTAACTTCAATCACTGATTAAGAAAACGCTTTACAGCCCAATCTTGTGGAGGAATTTTCTTACTCCAGGTTCCCCCCTCTCAGATTACTTTAGCTGTGTCAGGTTGACATATGACTTTCCAGTTTAGCCATCTTTGTGTGTTCATGTGTGTACAGGACACTGAAAGCTGTAGCCCAGCAAGTCTGTCTGTTTGTGTCATGTTGCCCATCTTCTTCCTCGAGTTTAATTCCCAACCATGAGTGGCGCCAAGGGGGGTTCTAAGTGCCAAAGATTTCAGAGAGCTAGTGTTTCCAAGGCAGGGGATCAGCCCACCCAGAGTACAGACAATAAGGAATACACTGTAGAAAAATAAAAACCGGGAGTTGGGAGATGGCTTAGTTGGTAAAGAGCTTCCTTTGCAAGCGCAAGGACCGAGTCTCATCCCCAGAACACATGTAAAACTCAGGCATGGTGGTGCAGGCTTGTGATCCCTGTGCTAGGGGGCAGAGACTTCAGATCATTGGGCTTGCTGACCAAGCAGCCTAGCCTACGTAGCCCCAGGCCAGTGGGAGACCCTGTCACACACACACACACACACACAGCAGTGAATACATTAAAAGTCAATCTAGTCTTTTGGAAAGATTTTCTTAATTTTTTTTAATTAGGTGTGTGTGTGTGTGTGTGTGTGTGTGTGTGTGTGTGTGTGTGTGTGAACTGAGTGCAGTGGCCAGACAATTCTAAGCCACGGTGCTCAGTGCTTTCGAGTGGCCCACGTGGCTTCCACACTCCACTCAGGATGCCACTGTTCCTCCTTCCCCAAAGCGATGGGCATTTAAAGATTTGGTCCATGTTTCCAGGCTTCAGACAGTCGCATGGAATGTCGCCATGCGAATTTAAAGACTTGTCAAATTAAGCTGTCAGACCTCACAGCTCTCTACATAGCCATGACGGTGTATGGGTGTGTTTTGCACATGTCATCAACAATGTCCTTGTTTGTCTGTTCAATTTCTGCCAATTCTATGTGAGAAAACAATCCTTTTAGGCAGCATTTGCATAGTTTCCACTGAAATTGCTTCTTCCCTGATTTTAAAACTGTTCCCATTTCTTCCTTATGTAAAAAATGCATTTATATATTTTATCTATCATCTTCCTCAACTGTTTATCTTTTATTGTGGTGGGTTTTTTTTCTCAGTAACAATGTTGGGGCTGGGTATTTGGCAGGGTGGTAGCCTAGCTTACTTAAGGCACTGGGTTCGACTCCCAGCACCGCACATAAGAGGTGCAGTGACACACACCTGCAATCCAGCAATTGATAATCAAAGGTGCAAGGTCATCTTAACTACTTAGTGAGTTGAGCTCAAGGCCAGCCTGGGCTACATGAGACCCTGCCAGTTGTCCCCTTTATCATTTTATTATTTAATGCCATAAATTCTCAAGCTTATACATCTTTCTTTTCCCACTTTTTCATGATGCTTTACAGGTTTGTATTTTTTCGTTGATCTGTTTGACGCACATAGACTTTGCTTTTCTGAGTGTGAAGTAAGAGCTGGCATTTTTCAAATCATTCATTTGTATCCACATCGTTAAGTCATCCACCATGTATCTGCTGGCCTCAGATGCCTTCTTCAATGTGTATGGAGTTTATTTTATTACAATGTGTCTGTTTTCTTTGTTCCCTTCCTATACAAATCTACTGTTTTCATTATAAATTCCTTACAGTACATGTTGCTGTCTGATGGAGAGTCACACGTGTGTAAATGTGTGGTGTGTGTGTGTATGTCCATGTCCCAGTCCCTTCTTACCTCCCCACCCCGTGTTGTTTTAGTTGATACTTACATCATTTTTCTAAAACTCTCTTGGCATCTCTCAACGCTTTACTCATATAATTGACTTCTTAAAAATCTGTTCAATTTGAAAAAAACACAAATTTTATTGGGTTGTGCTGAATGTATGCATATACTTAGGGATAATTTATGTCTTTGTAATATCAAGCTTTTCCATCCAGGATTGTATGGCACTTTTAAAGTTTTACACTTTTGTTCAAAGCCCTCATACTTTCCTTGTTAAGTAGTTTTTAATTTACATTTTAATGATGCTGTAAGTGAGAATTTCTTTATCCGTTACAGCGTTCAGATTAACTCCTACTGTAGGATGGTGCTGACTTAATCTCTTATAACTTAATACTCTAATGGATCTTCTGTTAATTCTGCTAGTCATTCATGTGGTGTTCTTAGCTATTCTGATTATCTACAAATGATGAACTCATTCGTACTAGCAAGTACCCTACCACAGAGCTATCCCACCTCTTCCCCCTCCTCCTCTTCCTCCCTGGACCTCCTCCATTCTGAGACAGAACCTCATTAAGTTGCTCAGCTGGGCCTTGAACTCAGTCTCTACCTTCAGTCTCCTAAGTTACTGGAATTGTAGAGCACTCCGCTGAGCCCAGCAACACTTCAGTCTTTTCCCTTCCATCTTTAAGCTCATTTATGCCCATTCTTTTCTCCTGTCTTGTTGCAGTGATGGCCGTCTGTGCTCACTGTGCAGTAACAGGATCTGGGATCTTTCTGTCCTTGGTGACCTGCTCCAGTGGCTCACAGTCAGGTTTGCTGCTCAGTGGTTCAATGGGATCTGCCTCTCAGTGGTTCACAGTTAGGTCTGCCGCTTAGTGGTTCAGTGGGGTCTGCCTCTCAGTGGTTCAGTGTCTGCCGCTCAGTGGTTCAGTGGGGTCTGCCTCTCAGTGATTCAGTGGATCTGCCGCTCAGTGGTTCAGTGGGGTCTGCCTCTCAGTGGCTCACAGTCTGGTCTGCTGCTCAGTGGTTCACAGTCTGGTCTGTGGCTCAGTGGTTCAGTGGGGTCTGCCACTCAGTGGTTCAGTGGGGTCTGCCTCTCAGTGGTTCAGTGGGGTCTGCCTCTCAGTGGTTCAGTGGGGTCTGCCTCTCAGTGGTTCACAGTGGGGTCTGCCTCTCAGTGATTCAGTGGGGTCTGCCTCTCAGTGGTTGTCTCACTTTGGAGCCCAGGTGGCCTGGAACTCACTAAGTAGCTCAGGCTGACCTTAACTCATTGCAGTCCTTCAGCTTTAGCCTCCCAAGTGCTGCGATTCTACGTGTGAGGCCCCATGCCTGGCTGTTTTTTCTTCCATAATCTATTAATGTTGTTAATCACATTAATATATGTCTTAATTTTGAGTTGGCTTAGCATTTGTTATATGATTTCTAAGACCATGACTCCTGTCTGTAAGAACTGAATTCCCTCCATACACTGACTTGTTGAGCTCACTGTCAGCTTCTAAGAATGGTTGGGTACAGCCTGGCAACAAAGCTCAGCAGTTAAGGGTGCTTATTGCTCTTGTGCAGGACCCAGGTTCAGTTCCCAACACCCACAACTGCCTGTAACTCCTGCATGGAATCTGATGCCCTCTTCTGGCCACCACAGGCACTGCACCCACATGCACATACCAACACATAGGCACGTAATTAATTTAATTTCTATGTAGCACATTAGGGAATTGAAAGTAAGACTTATTCTCAGATGTACAAGAGTTGGCTCTGCGTTCTGCTTGTTTGATTGCATCTTGTTTTGTGGCATGCATTCATCTGCCATTTCTGAACCAAGATTTGAGGTTGGTGGGGTACTGAAGAGAAGAAACCAAAAATTATTCTACTTACAAGGAAGAGAACAGTTGGATCTACCTGCCTAGTTTCCTGCCCCTTGTTATGGGTTTTGTGTTTAATGAAAGATTCTCCTTCTTTTGCTGACAACAAGCTGATTCCTGTTGTCTTTTGGCATGGGAGAGTGCCATCCTTTTGTGGGTCTGCGCACATAATTTTAGAAGAAGATTTGGCAAGGTTGTGTAAGGCTGTTTGCCAAACACCATTTTAACATGGAAGCTGGCTGGTGCACTTGCCGGATGGGAACTTGAGGGGTACAGGCGGCTACTATTTTAACTTCCTGTAATGGTTTGGTTTTGGTTATACTCATTTGTGGAGCTGTTTTCTTGGTGTAAATTTGGTTGCATCTAGCATTCTAGGCCCTAATTATTCTCTAAAAATGTGTTAAGAATCTTGGACCTACAAGATAGCTCAGCAGGTAAAGGTGCTTGCCACTAAGCCTGGTAACCTGAGTTGGATCCCCAGAACCTAGATGTAGAACGGGGAAACTGACTCCTACAGGGGTTTTCTGATCTCCACATGTGTGCTGAGTCATGTGAATGCCCACGTGCCTGCACACAACCAGTCAATCAATTGATTAATCAATAAATAAATGCAGAAGAATAATCTTCCCCTTTACTCCCCAGTGACCAGTACAGGATTCAGCACACAGTGGGTCCTCAATCCATCTCTGCAGAGTGTGGACCCAAGTCATCATGAACTAGTTCTTATGTTTTCATGTGGGAACCAGACATGAGTCATGATAACTTTTCAGCCTTGGAAAGAAGAGCTTCGCAGTGTAAGTGGCAGCAGGATGCTTTGCTGGGGAGAGCTCCTCACCCTTGGGTGCTGTTTGACTCTACAGTCTCACTCAGACAGTTTCTCGTTCCCTCTAAGCCCTGTGCTATCATTCTGAGCCTTATTCTCCTGATGACACCAAACCATTCTCTGCACCTCAGGTCTTCCAGGTCTTTCTGTGTCCCCATGAGAGTGTCTGACCTTACACTGGCATAGGGAAATGTTCTCATCTTTCCTAAGCCTACTCAGAGCCCATTCCTCCCGGCTATTCTCACAACCCAGACAAAGGAACTCTTCCTTATCCAGTGCACTAAGAGCTTGGTCATCTCCCGAGGCCCTCAGGGTGGATTCTCATGGGCATTTCCAGTTGTTGTTCTTTTCTTGTGAGTCAATGATTTTTCCAAAACTTTCTGCTTCATATATTTTGCTTTAAACACCCACATGTGGACATCTGCCTTAGATTTTCAGTTGTAGACTATGCCAAGTAGACCCGGTGCGCAGACCTTGCAAAGGCTAGAGCAGTCTGTCAGGCACGCTCTCAGCAAAACAAGAGCCAGTTGTCTGGTTCACACTGCACAGTGCTGATGGGTGAGGCCCTTCCTGTTGGACAACCATGGAGGAAATGTAATGCCTTCTTCTTGAGCTTTGTTAATATTGTTGGTAATCTTGGCTCATCAGTGCTCGAGTCTGAGACATCTAACTGGAGAAACCCCAGGTCTTCCTTAGCTGTACCAGTCTGACTGTTGTCAGGGTCCGGTGACTGTCCACTCCCTCCCAGTTGTCAGGATCAGGTGACTGTCCACTCCCTCCCAGTTGTCAGGGTCCCTCCACACCAAGTCCCTCTTCTGAGCTGTCTGACGGCTGTGACGTGCCCTCCTTGTCTCCCCAACAGTGTTCTTCTCTTTGCTATATGAAAAACTCGAGTTCTCAGCTGTGTGTGGAGAGAGAGAATGGAATGAATCTCACAAGTGAATCTCCTGCTGGGCGAGTCACTCTCCTTCTGTTTATTAACTTGGTATTTTAGCTGAGACTCTATTCTCTTTCAGATTGCTCTTTTTGTCCATTTTGCCTCATCAGAAATAACAGATAAAAATGACAGGAAATAAGTGTGATGGATAGTGAGTAGAACATGTTTAAAGATAAAAAAAGATTACAAAGATCCTGTCAGAGATCGTAGGTTTGTAAAATGCCCAACAAACACGTGGTAGTTGCAAAACAGAATGAGTCTGACTCCATTTGAAAAATAAGTAAATTTTCCCTTTGTTCTTTAGACTCCTTCAAAGAGAACAAGAGCTGTGAAATATGACACCCTAAAAATAGATAGACTGAATCAGAGGCCTAAAATGAGCCCAGGAGACCCAGACGGCATGCTGTGTTACCAACTTAAGGATGTTTCAATTCTTCAAAATACCTGAATATTCTTTGACAGTCTCATACATGTGTACAGTGTATCTCAGTCCTAACCACCCTCAAACCCTCCCCCACTCCCTCAGACACATTCCTGCACATCCCCCCACCCTGAGATCTTCTCCCCATCCCTGCTCCCATGCCTGTGTTAATCCAGAGTTCCCATAGTGCTGCCTGTTGCAATGCTGGCTGGTCTTGTTGACTTGTCTTTGTGTGGGTAACCATGGCTTCAGTGAGTTCCTGAGTGTGGTGGTCATGCTGTGAGCGTGTCACCGTGGTTATGCTGTGTCTAGCTGTCACAGGTTCCTGAGTGCAGTGGTCACGCAGTGTCCAGAAGATGGCATGTCTGTCACAGGTTCCTGAGTGCAGTGGTCATGCTGTGTCCAGAAGGTGGTGTGTCTGTTACAGGCTCATGAGTACAGTGGTCATGCCGTGTCCAGAAGGTGGTGTGTCACAGGTTCCTGAGTGCAGTAGTCACACAGTGTCCAGAAGATGGCATGTCTGTCACAGGTTCCTGTGTGCAGTGGTCACTCATGTCCATAAAGTGGCATGTCACAGTTCATGACTGCAGTGGTCACGCGTGTCCAGCAGGTGGTGTGTCACAGGTTCCTGACTGCAGTGGTCACACCATGTCTGTGTCACAATACTCCTCCCCATTCAGGCTTACATTCTTCTCCCCACTCTTCTATGCTGTCCACTGAGCTTTAGGTGAGAGGGGGTGGCATAAATGTCCCATGTAGAGAGAATGAACATTTCGGTGCACAGCTGCACAGCCATAAACCAAGAATGCAGTAAGAGCCACAGTCTTCATGGCCTCCTTGGTTCCACCAGTCTGTAAGAGTCACATTCATAGAAGGAGCTTAGCATATAACCACCAAATAAAAAGCAGGAACCTGAGGTGCGGTTATTAACTAATGGGGGGCTGCAGATATAGGGGTGTCACACAGCATAGCTTACATATGCACAAGCCAGATGCGGTACTGTGTGCCTGGAGTCCTGGTCCTGGGGAGCCAGATAGTTGGATCCATGGAGCTTGCCTACTTGGTGAGCTCCAGACAAGTGAGAATTGAACCCAGTGAGGCAGAGGCAGTCAGAGCTAACTCAGGGCTGAGGTACACAATCAGGGAATTCCAAATTGCAGAGGAGAAGCCCTAGTCTCTGGGAAAGGAGTAAAGTACTCAGGCCTGTGGAAAGAGATCCTGTCTCAAAAACAAACAAGGCAGGCTGTGACTGGGTGTGGTAGTTTTAATAAGAGTGGCCCCATAGACTAACATCTTTGAATGCTTAGTCATCAGGGAGTGTTCTATTTGAAAGGATTAGAAGGATTAGGAGGTTTGTTAGCTGCTGTGTGTCACTGGGGGCAGGCTTTGAGGTTTCAAGTGTTCAAGCCTATTCAAGACCTAGGCATGAGCACCCTCTACTTGCTGATCAGGGTGTAGCACTCAGCTGCTTCTCCAGCACCTGCATGCATGCTGCCATGCTTCCTACCATGATGATAATAGATTAAGCCTCTGAAACTGTGAGCCAGACCCAATTAAATGCTTTCGTTTGTAGAGGTTGCCTTGGTCATGGTTCTCTTCACAGCAGTAGAACACTGTCTAAGACACTAAGGAACAATAGCTAAGGTTGTCCTCTCCGTGGTTCATGTGCCACCCACCCACGGACACAAAATCGTGGATTCAGACATATTCCACGTGTGATGCTCATCTGTGTAACTCTTTAGCCAAGTGTTGAATGTGTTAAAATCAAATAAAGTGGAAATCGAGTCAGGGAAGTTGTCGCTGCCCTTCCAAGGAGAGGAAGCCCACTCCACAGAGGATCTTTTATCTCCTGATTCTGGCTCCACACAGGTGTCAGACAACGTGTCAGAGACTGACATCAGCAACGAGGCTCAGAATTCCCGGACCAGCACAGACTCTGCAGAGGAGAAGCTGAGAAACAGGCTGTACAAATTAGCCATGAAAATGAGCGAAAAGGAGACTTCTTCTGGGGAGGACCAGGAGTCTGAGCCCAAGACTGAACCTGAGAACCAGAAGGAAAGTTTCTCTTCTGAGGGGAACAGCCAGGACGTCCAGGAGGAGCTGAAGAAGGTAAGGGCCAGGAGATGCCTGGGGACAGTGTTGCCTGCGGCAGCTGCAGTATGAATGTGTATGTGCGCATACATATGTGTGCGTGTGCACGTGTGTGTACATGTGTGGCATGCTTGTATGTGTGTGTGCATCCAGAAGGAGCTGAAAAAAGTAAGGGCCAAGAGATACTTGCAGACTGCACTCCCTGAAGCAGCAGCAGTGTGTACGTGTGTGTGTGCAAGTGTGTATGTGTACACATGTGCAAGCACGTGTGTGTGCACATGGTGCATATGTGTATGTTTATGTGTGTGTGTGTGCGTATGTGTGTGTGCAGAGATGCCCTGGGCCCCAGAGAGCTTCCTCCATAGTATTCAGCCCATGTACTCAGGAGAGAAGAACTTTCTCAGTCATTGCCAGGGACCATCAAGGAGGGGACACCACTGCCCATAAGTCATCCACATCCACTCCTGCTGACCTTCACCTCTGAGTCTGGCATCCATGACCTTCCCTGTTGCTGTTGCTGAAAAGCATTGTTTCCTCTTCCTCTCCCGTTTGCCCATGGTTTGGGGTTCTGATCCTACCCCTCGTTAAAGCGGTAAAGAGACTCCTGTCCATGGTACAGGAGCTTGGTGTTGGGTGTGGCCATCTGGACTCTTCATCTGTTCCATTTTCAGATCCCAAATTGTTTATTTTTCAGCCCAAGATTCCCTTTGAAACCAATCTCATATGGAATCCCTGTGTTTGAAACATGTCATTCTTGTTCTCGGGATCCCAAACCTCGATCACTGGCTCTTCAGCCCCACACTCCTCCCCTACCTTACAAACAAACCTAGGTACATGGTTTGAAAAGCGTGGAAGATAAGCTAGCCCCCAGCAGAAAGGGCTCACGGCCGCCTCCCCACTCTGCCTCTGCCCACTGGGCTGCCTTCCTTCTAAAGCTTCCCAAGACGTGTTGGTGCTGAGTATCCCTGTCTGCCACCAATGGAGGGATGAGAGTGACGTGGCGAGTGTCCCCTTGATAGGTTGTAGGTAGACAGATTGATGGATGATGGATAGATAGATGGTAGATGAATGATGGATCATAGGCAATAGACAGATAGATGATAGGTAGATGTTAGATTGATAGGTATATAAATGAATGACAGACACATACCTGTACAGTAGATCGGTAATGATAGATTGGTAGCTGGCAGATAGATAGATGATACATAGATAGATGATAGGTAGGTAGATAGATAGATAGATAGATAGATAGATAGATAGATAGATAGACAGATAGGCAGACAGATAGGTAGATTATGGGGAGTCTCTGCAAACACCATGGCCAACAGAGTAATGATCCATGTAAACCAAGAAGAAAATCTGGCTCAGTACAACAAAATTTAAGACATGTTTATAATGAAACTCTTTACAAAGTACACATGATCTCTTCCATAAAGATGGCTCTGTTGGCTGAGAAACAATGTTCAACACAAGGGTCTAGGAGTGACTGAGAGAAAAGTAAAAGTCTGTGGGAGTCAGGTGTGGCCTGGCGCAATAGACAGCACAGAGGTCACCTGGGCTGCTGTAAAGTACACGTGACCTCTCCCATAAGAGTGGGTTCTACACGTGACATCTCCCATAAGAGTGGGCTCTATTGATGGAGAAACAGTGCTCGAGATAGAGTCAGGGAGGGAGAGCAGGGGATAAACAATAGTCATGGGAGTCAGTGTAGCCTGGCTCTGCAAATAGCATGGGTTACCAGGCTGCTAACCACACCCATTCCTTCCAGAATGACAACCCTGTACACTCCTGGTTTCCCTAGTACTTTTCTGTGAGCACAAGGACCTGTGCCCGCTACAGATATAGATTGATAGATGATCTATTTATAGATAATGAGATGACAGATAATAAATAGATGATTGATTGATAAAGATAGATTATTAGATAACAGACAAACTTGTTAAATATATATATTAATATAGTTTGATATAGTTGCAGCTGATTTTGCAGATGGGGAAATGGAGCCTGGGTTATCAAGGCCCGTGTCCAGTGTCTGAACTGAAGATGTATCACAAACTTTGACCTCAAATCATGAGCTCCCCTCTTTGTAACAAATCACCTCTTGTTAGCTCCAGTGGGGTTTCATCCCCCAGCAACTGGGGTTCTTGTGTTTCACACTTAGAGGAGGTTCTAGTGGGAACTCGCCTCTCAGGCCTTTTCCCTATTCCAGGGGTACACCATGGAAGTTCACAGGTTCCTGCTGCCCCTCGCGGAGGGAGCTCCCACACTCTGCGAGGTAGCTGAACCAGCTGACCGGCTGCTGTTAGGGAGATAGGACTGCTGTGATTGCAGGTGATCAGCAAAGGCCCTGGGGACAGGAGACTGTCAGGTGATGTCTGTCTACCAGACTCCGTAGCCTGTTGGCTTTTCTGCCTAGTGATCCCAAAGCTCTAAGGAAAACTCGTGCTGGACCAGTGGCAAGGAAGGCATGCTGAGATGAGGCGCGTGCTGCCACGGTCACCAGCCAGCTGGGATCACCTTTGGCACACCCACCTATCTGTCATATGTACTCCCAGAAACAATGCGCAAGAAAGGAAGGGCCACTGGGGGAGTAGCAAGGCCCTCCTCCACCCATGTTCAACTGCACTTAGACTCCCAGTGTGTAGTCTCCTCAGAGTTCAAGTCCGCTCCCCAGTCCACCACAAGTTCGTGAAGATTCATTGCTATCATTCTCTGTACGTGAAGATCAATGCCTAAAAACAACAACAAAAGAATACATTTCCCCCAGTAGGCATGACAACTGGAGAGCAGAAATACAGATTTACAGACTGAATATTATCTAAGCATAGAAATGTACTGTACAGAGATGGCTTAAAGTGTCGTGTTTTGTTGTTTTGCAAACTCTGGACTTAGGCTGATGTCTTAGCTCTTGCTGCTGCTTTCAGGCACCCTCCTGTTGTCCTTTCTTGCCTGTCCACCAACTCTTGCATCTTCCTTGGTCTCCTATGGCTCCTGGACCTTCCTGGACCTTCCAGTCCTTTCTCCACTCAACAGCCCAGCTACCCTGCTATTACAGTGCTTGTTCTCAGGATGTCAGCAAGCCTGTGTCTATCTGTCTGCCTGCCTTGTTTTTAACTTGATTCCTAGGATCCAGCCCAGGTTTTATTGTTGGTTGGATAAACACATCTTGTCCTCCTTGTAGGACAGGGGTAATCACACTGCCTTTCAGAGTTGTGAGGCTTGAATTATGCAGCGTAAGCTTCACACACAGTGGGAGCCCAGCAAATGTTAATTAGCATATCCCCTGGAACAAGCTCCAGGAAAATCGGCTTCACAGAATAGTGTCCATCTGCTGGGGCTGAGAATGGCGAGCTCGACTCCTTGCAGCACACAGACGCAGATCTGTGTCCACAGCTGGTGCCCTTGACACTCTGCAGAATGTCAGTGGGGGAGCACTGCATGGCGCTGAACCCCAAGTTTCCGTCTTTAAGGTCAATGTAGCTGTGACATCTCCCATGATGCAGCCACTACCAGCCTATACAACACACACACACATGCATGCGTGCACACACACACAAACACGTCAAAGTGCGGGAACCTTAGACCTCACAGGAACCTACTCCTACTGCATTTGTTGCTGCTTCCCCAGAGCCGACACACAGGTGCATGCATGACTGTAGCACTAATGCCAGTTTGGTGACTTTAATGCAACCTTTTCTGTATAACTTGAGGTTCCTCAGTCCTGCCCAACAGCATCAGAATCTCTTTAAAAGCATAGTTTCTTTCCTTGCTGGAAGTCAGACCCTGGCAGTAGGTATATTTACCCCTCAGCTGGCCTGGATGGTTCACTTTGGCTGGGTGTAAGTGGACCAGTGATGATCAAGAAACTGCTGAAGAATGAGCTTGTAGATCCTGGGGGTTGGTCCCAAACCCTGCAGCAGTTAGTTGTGCAAAGAGGTCATGTTTCTTCTTTAAATGGCTGTTCCACTCCCTCAGACCCCACAGACTTCCAAATGACAGTGCTTAGAACCTGGAAAAAAATATTATCTCCCTTCTCATGGCTTTGATGGAGTTGAAGATGAAGTTGTAGTTACTGTCCTCTTATGATCTAGCTAAGCCATTTCCAATACAAGACTTAGACTCCTTAGGATAGAATGTTTATTAAAACTTTTAGCATATGTTCCTTGTTTAATGTTGTTTATGCTGGTTGTAATTCTAATCTTATACTTGATATCTCTTACTAGTGTATATAGTTTTGTATTGGGTTTGGAACTCTCTTATTTAAACAAAAGGGGGAGATGCTGTGGGAGCTTCTTCCGCTCCTTCTGCCAATAGCCTTTAAGATACAAGCCCACTTAAGTGTGGTCTCTTATACTATGAATGCAGCTGTAAAGCCTGCGCTCACTCTCTTCCTTCTGGCTCTCGCTTTTGGCTACTAGACCCTTCCTGTTCCCCATTTGTGTAGAGGACTGTGATCTAGGGCAGAGATCTGTGATTCTCCCCTAAATAAATAACCCTTTATTATATGTAATTCTGAACTATCATGGGATTATTTTGTAACTTCCACCATCAGAAATGAGCACCAGCTTTTCCAGTACTGGGTAGGGGCCACCCTAATGCTTCCAGGGCAACATCCTGGCTGAGTGGTTCTTGGAAGTACTTCCCTCTAGGGTGTAGCACTCCTGAAAGGGGGATGTGAAGAAAAGCCAGGGACTGGCCTGAGTCTAAAGGCAGCATTTCAGTAGCCAGATCTCCCACATACGCCATACTGTGCCCAAGTCTCTCCTGGCTCCAGAATTCTATGGTTCTAGATATGAGTCATGACATATTACCTTGGGCAGTGGCATTGTCAATCCTTTCCTGATAGCAATATCATTTATAATAATGCTTCTTAAAGATCCAACATATGGAATGGGCACTGAGATTTTACTAATTTTATTGGAAACTAATGTCAGGACTAGAGAGATGGCTCCATAGTTAAGGGTGCTGGATAATCTTCCAAAGGATCCAAGTTCAATCCTCAGTACCCACACACTATTTCTCTTTTAGACTGGACCAATCTTGTATAGCTCAGGGTAGCCTTGAACTCACAGAGATCTGTCTGTTTCTGCCTCCCAAGTACCAGGATTAAAGGTGTGTGCCACCACTACCTGGCCTCTGTGGCTAGCTGTGCACTCTGATCTTCAAGCAAGCTTTATTTGTTACAGCCCAAACAAGATATCACCACACAGTAGTGTTCTATAGAAGAGCTGCTAGCATGAGTCTTCTTAGTAGGAATATGTGCCAAGGGTCAAGCTAAAGATGAGTCAGGCATCTGGTTTAGAGATGGATTTTAAATAAGGTCAGCCTCCCAGGCCCAGGAACATTCTCCAGATGAGGGCAGGTAGCGAGCAGGAAGCCTTTCTGGGGAGGGAAGGAGTTCCCATATTGCTGAGCTTAGAGAAAGCTGCTAGGCTATGGCAGACTGCAACCTCTGACCAGTCGGGAATGTATTCCAACAGGGGTTTAAATTGAACCCCCATTTCAATAGTTTCTAATGAAGCCAGGAACTTTTCTGTGAGCTAAGAAGTTGCATATGAATCTCAAACAGGTTGGATGGAAGAAAGGGGGCTAACAACCATAATAAGAGCAAAGGAAAAATGTGAAGTAAAACTGAGCAAGAAAACTGCAGATCTCCAAGAAATGGAGCGGTGGGCTGGAAGGAGAGCGGCATAGAGATGGCTTCTTCCAAAGTTAGGTTAGGAGTTCAGTGTACTTCAGCACGGGAATTCAGACCAGGTGTTAACATCCCCCAGAGATATCCAACATCAAAATTATCTGATGGAAGGCAGTGAAAAGCATTGCAGAAATGTTTAGAAAAACTAAGGGAGGGCTGGAGTGGATCTCCTGGTGAGACCCTGTGTATGAGGGCTGGAGCGGATCACCTAGTGAGACCCTGTGTATGAGGGCTGGAGTGGATCTCCTGGTGAGACACTGTGCATATGCTTTAAAGTCACAGTAACTAAACTCATGAGAAGTAAAACCTAAAATATATTCAATGTAACTCATTTTCTTTCATGATTCCCACTCATTCCCCACCCCTAACTGGGAAAAAGAGGCTGTGAACCTTTTTAACATGCAGTGTGTGCATGTGTGTGCTATGACACACATGTGCAGATAGACTTGCAGGGGTCAGCTCTCTCTCTCTGTGAGTCAAGGAACAAACACAGGTCATCAGATTTAACAGCAAACCCTCTACCTGCTGAGTCATCTCGCTGACCTAAGAGTCATAGCGTGTTGTTGTTGTTATGTTTTTTGGTGTTTTTGTTTTTAGGTAATTGGTAATGGGAACTACTGTTCACTCATTTAGGAAGGGTGTAGGGGACATAGGAGGAGAACGCACTCAAACTCTGGTAAAAGAATGAGCAGGTACCCCACTTTGCAGACCCCAGCAGCAAACACAGGCAGGAACAAGATGGAGATAATCTAGCCAATTCTTCCTGTGAGGAGTTGGGGCCCAAAGTTGGGGCTTCGGTACCCACATAAGTGGTCAGCAAATGATCACTAGGGTGATCTAGGGGCTGTAGTGCAGTGTGACTGAAAGACGCTGCTTCCTAGTGGGTGAACTCATTCTCTGTTCAGGGGGCGCTCGGATACCCAGGAAGCCATGGGTATGTTTCCATGAAAAAGTTATAGAATAGAGAGGAGGAAGGGCAGAGAGGAAGTCCAGAGGATGGTACTGGACAGCTGGAACCTCTGGCCAAATGGGTTGAACTGAGCCTGGAAGGAGGCAGAACAAGGCAAAGATACCCAGGAAGGGCCAGGCTCGTAAGTAACAAGGTCATTCAGGCTGCCCTGGCTACTTCCTTAAGCACTGAATACAGCCTCCCTGGGCTTCTGGCACATACCTTGGTGGTGGTATGGCTACTGTGAGTCATGCAGAAACCTTAACAATCAATCACGGGTGACAGAGAGCAGCCGTCACACATGTCAGACAGATCAGTGGCCACAGTCAACTCCTGGACCAGGGAAGAAGTTCCTGCCCGCTCAAGATGGCTGGGTCAAGGATAACAGCCCAGCAATGGTTGCCCCCATCACTCTGACCATGTCCTGATGTGCCTTCAAGGGGTGTCATAAATCAAGCAACACTGGACCCAACCAGAGGACATAGGGATCCAAATTCAATCCCTAAGACCCACATAAAAAGCCAGGCATGGCAACACATGCTTGCCACCCCACCCCTGGGGAGGTGGAGACAACAGATCTCTGAGGTCACTGGCAAGCCAGCGGAGCCTACCTCAGTTTCAGGGCGGTAGGGGCCCTGTAAAAAGAGCAAATTGGGCAAACTGGGAGCTGGAGGGGGGCTCACAAGTGCATGTGTGCTGCTCCTGCAAAGACCTGAGTTTGTTCCCAGCACACACGTTTGGTGGCTCACAGCTGCCTGTGATTCAAGCTCCAAGGGATCTGATGCCCTCCTATGGACTCCACGGCACCTGCACTCACGTGCCCACACCCACACATAGACACACACACATGCACTTGTGCACTCGTACACACACGCATACCTGCACACACCCCTCAGTCCTTCCTAGAAGCCGGCTCTCCTCTGATATCTGGTATGTGTGGTTGTATCTGCTTATTACATATGCTAATTTATTAAGATCAGGTCCCAACTTCCTCGCACAGTTCTATACCTCCATCTTTCATGAGTCTCTTCAGAGTCGTGAGTCTGTGGGGGATGTATTTTGATGGGTTTTTGGAGGTACTGCCAAGGGCCTTATGTTCATGAGAATCGAAACATGCATTCTCTCAGCTCTTTGCGGGGACATATGGGATGTTTTTCTTACCTTTGAAAAGGAGACAAAGCCATGAAATTCAGGCATTTGGGGACTTGTTTCCTTGCTTGTTGCTCTGTTAATTAAAAACATTTCATGAAATCAAGACAGCATCTGTAATTCGGGACAGAAAGTGGCAGGCAGACTGTGGGTCTGGGTTCTGCTGTGGTGTGCATTCTCCCTCACTGTGGTGAGTGTGTGCCGTGCTGCCCTGGTGGGCTCAGGCCAGGAGTGCATCCCTGGATAGCTCTCAGCTGTGTTGTGTGACTTGGTCTCACCCTGGCCTTGGCAACACGCTTATGCTGAGTGACACCTGTTGGTGGAAGCAGAAGAATGACAGGGGGTGCCCTTCCTTTAGACCCTTTTACTCACTGACCTGATTGCCCCTCAGGATTTTTTGAGTTAGTTTTTATGTGTGTGAGTGACTACATGTATGTAAGCACACCATATATGTGCTGGTGACCATGGAGGCCAGAAGAGGGTGTTGGATCCCGCAGGTGTTGCAGGCAGTTAGGAAGCACCAGTCAGGGGCTGGTGCTCAGCAGTGAGTGTTCCTAACTGATGAGAGATGAGCTGTCTCTCCAACCCTGCCCCCGAGACCGTATTTCAGCATCACTTTCTGCAAACACTGGGTCCAGGGACCTCTATCCATGGATGCTGGAGTGGTGGGATGGTGGGAAGGGCACAGGCCTTGGGGACCAAGGTTTCTAGGCTCACATTCCTCCTGCATCTTCATCTTTAAGGGCGCGATGAAAATATCAGCCATGTAAGGTGACGGCTGAAGGCTGGATGCATCGCGTCTACTAGAGTGTTCTGAATTCTGTCTCAGGTGCTCCCTACGTGTCTACTAGAGTGTTCTGAATTCTGTCTCGGGTGCTCCCTCTTTGGAAACAAGCTGTTCTTTCCTCTTTCTCTATGAAATGATGTTAGCAAGGTCTTTATCTGCAAAGATTGCTAATACATAGAAATATCTGGTCCCAAGAACAAAACTGTTTCTCTTCAGGTTGCTATGTGCTCAGTTTCTTTCTCTCTCTGTAGCGGCGTAAGTGAATGCAGACAGATTGTCAAAATAGATACAGCTTTAATAGAGAAATAGACTTACAGAACCACCGTTCCCGCGGAGACCAGGAAAGCAGAAGCAGGATCTGGGAGCACATTCGCCAAATTTATAGGCTAACATTAGCCAGAGATGAACACGCCCCCTAAGGGGCGGGACTTATCCCCCCCTCTACATACCTTTCTCTCTCTCTCTCTCTCTCTCTCTCTCTCTCTCTCTCTCTCTCTCTCTCTCTCGTGTGTGTGTGTGTGTGTGTGTGTGTGTGTGTGTGTGTGTGTGTTTTCAGGTCCTTGCTAGGCCTGGGGCTTGCCCATTAGGCTGGACTGGCTGGCCAGCGAGCCCCGAGGATCTGTCTATCTCTACCCCCCTAGAAATGGTTACAGATACACATCTCCACACCTGGCTTTTTTTTTTTTTTAAGAACTTGGACCTTTACACTTGTAGGACAGATGTTCATTATCTGACCCATCTCTGAGGTCCCACTATGTGACTCTCACAGATCAGCCTCGCTGTCAGCCGTGGGTGAGTCAGAAAGCAGTGTGTCCACAAAGCGAGAGACCTCAAAGCCTCTGGTCCTCCTGTCCCTGTGCCACTGTGGTTCTGCTGAGGGCTCTTCCTGCAGGTGCCCTCTGCATCCTGTGTGTGAGCTTCTCTGCCACATGAGTTGTGTGGCACACATGGTGGGTTTGATATTTCTGTGGGGTTGCAATGTAGTCTGGATCATAGGAGCAAACACTTGGGCTCTCAGAGGTGACATCATCAGTCCTGAGGGCTCTCAGAGGTGACATCATCGGTCCTGGGGGTTCACAGAGGTGACATCATCGGTCCTGGGGGCTCTTAGAGGTGACCTCAGTCCTGGGGGCTCTCAGGTGACATTGGAGTGTGTGCCTCTGATCAGACACATCCCACGGTGAGTCAGCCATGTGATCACCAGCCTCACCTAAGCTAAGGCATGCTGGGATTCCATTTACATCCCTCAGGGGAATCATGAGTTATGCTGGTCCCATAATGCACTCATGGTTTCCTTTCTATGCCATTCTATTTCTTTGGTTGCTAAAAGGTTGGGTTTTGGTACACATTTGTCGCCATTTTTATTCTGTTGTTCCAGTGACCTTAAGCGTCTGTGGGGCCTGCCTCCCTGGTGTGAGGAGCCCGCAGCCACTTCCCAAATAATTAAATTGGAGGCTTAATATTATTTATAAATGCTCAACTTAATATTATTTATAAATGCTCAGGCTTGTTACTAGCTAACTCTTACACTTAAATTAATCCCTATTTCTATTTATGCTTTGTCACGTGGCAGTACCTTTATTAGCATGGCTCGTTCATCTCCTCCTCCTCCTCCTGGTGACTTCTGACTTCTTCCCATCATCCTTATTTGGTGGTCCCGCCTATACTTCCTGCCTGACTACTGGCCAATTAACATTTTATTAAACCAATTTGAGTGACAAATCTTTACAGTGTACAAGAGCATTATCCCACAGCAGTTGGCTTCCTCCTCAGACTCAGTGATGTGTCACCCCCTGGCTGCAAGGGAAGCTAGGGAATGTTGCTTCCTGTCTACTCTGAAAGGGAACACCGGAGACTGGCTTGAGGTCGATGTGTGAGCTGACACACAGCACCTACCGAGCCTCAGAAGAGTTCTTTGTCAGTACTCTCATTGTATGGATGACTACAGAAAATTCTAGACCTGAGGAATGGCCTGGCTAAGGACCCATAATAGACTAAACTAGAGTCTCGCCAGGTCTCCTAACTCTTGATACAGAAAGCCACCCTCAGGCCCACACCGTACATGCTATTTCACATGGTTGAATACAGTGATATTGAGAAAATAAGATCATCCAGGAAATAAAGTCACTGATAATAAAGACAAGACACAGATAGCTTCCCCTTGAGCTCTGCTTCCTCCCGCCATCCCTGTTACCCCAGAGTCTTCGCGGTGAGTGACCAAATCAAAGCCAAGTCAGGCCAGCGCTCCTCTAGGCTCCCTGGTGCTGTGTAGGGTTTTTTAATTCTTTAGATTCATCCTATTTAATGTGTATGAATGTTTCACCTGTGCCCAGAGAAGTCAGAAGAGGGCATTGGATCCCCTGAAATTTTACAGATGGTTGTGAGCCACCATGTAGGTGCTGGACATTGAGCCCCCTGTAAGAGCCACCAGGACTCTTAACCACTGAGCTGTGTCTTCTCAGTTCCTTAACATCTTTCCCTTTCAGCAGGTGTGTGTGTCTGTGTGTCTGTGTGCGCATTCATGTGAATGCACGTATGCACACATGTGAGCGTGTATGTGTATTATCGCTGACTTGACCTCATGATAGGTGCCAGGATAAAGTAGGATTTCTGTGTCCTTGTTAATGTGCTGTTCTTGTCTTCTGTCCCCTTCTGTTATTGAACCAAACAGAAGTGTTCTGCTGTTTCTCTCTGCAACATCTCCACAGAAGTCCTGAAGGTCATCAACGCTACTGAGGAGCTGATCGCGGAGTCTGCAGGGCCCTTTGAGATCCCCCCAGTCCCAACTGACAGAGACATGGGGATGTTTCCTCTTGGGACAGACCAAGTGAGACTGGACAAGCAGCTGACTTCCTTGGAAGAAAATGTAAGAGGGTGTGAATGTGTCTAGTGAGGGCGTGCACATGTGAAGGAGAGAGAATAGTAGCTCCTCCCAGATGTGCAAGGGTGTGAACCATCACCTCTGTGCCTAGTGTGTCCTTGGGAAAAGGCTGAGGCAGGACTTCCCAGAAGCGAGGATGAAATCAGGAATCAAGTATGCAACTATGAGAAAGAGCGATGGGGAGCAGAGCTGAAGAGGAAACCGTGTGTGCCTTGAGTTGTTAGCAATGGCTTTAGTAGGGAGACAGCCTCTGCAGCATGACCCCAAGGGTGGCTTCTGTGTGAGGAGTTAGGAGACCTGGTGAGATGCTAGTTCAGTATGGTTATAGACTTCCTCCTCTCCTCAGGGAAGATGGTGCAGGGGTAGTGTAGGGAAGGGAAAAGGTAAGAAGCTAAGCGTGACTTTGACCTCAGAGCAGCCTCAGCCTGGTGCTGCAGAAAGCTCCCAGGAGGAAGCTGCACCCAGGACCCAGACTTCTCTACAGCCAGCCAATGCTTCCATCCTCCTGCATCTTCAAAGGGAGTCAGTGCCTAGTGAGGCCTTGGGGATAGGGAGGAGCTAAAGAAAAGAATTAGAGACTGGGCAGCTGGCTCAGTGGCTAAAGTGTTTGTCACACAAGTGTGAGGAGTTTAGACCCCCAGAAATCCACAAAAATGCTAGGTAGACATAGTGGCATACACATAATCCCGGCCTGTAATTCAGAAGGCAGAGATGGGGGGTCCCCAGAGTAAGCTGGCCAGCACTGCTAGCTATCTTGACAAATTCTGGGTTTGATTAAGAGACCCTGCCTCAGTGAACAAGGCAGAAGAATGATGGAGGTACGATTGCTGACATCAGCCTTGGACTTCCACCTACATGTTCATTCACACACACGTGCAAATGTGCACACACAAAGACACAGAAGTGGAAAAAGAAAAGAACATTCGGTGGTATGTGCTTAAGTAGAGTGAGGCTTTCTTCAGGACATTGGGATAAGTAGGGACCGTGGCAACAGGGTCGTGTCCTGGGGCAGGGAGCCACCAACCAACTCCCAAATAAAGACACAGAGACTAATTATTGATTATGAATGTTCAGTCTTAGCTTAGACTTTCCCCACTAGCTCTTTAACTTCATTTGACCTGTTTCTCTTCATATACATTTCACCTCGGGGCTTTTAATGTTTCCTTCATTGTGTATGTTCTACTTTCCTGCGTTTTCTGTGTCTGGCTGGCCCCTGATGTCTCTTTTTCTTTCTCCCCAAAATTCTTCTTCCTACTTTTCCTCCCTGTCCAGAAGTCCCACCTATACCTCCTCTCTCACTATTGGCCATTCAGCTTTTTATTAGACCAATCAGGTGCCTTAGGCAGGCAAGGTAAAAGCAGCAACACGTCTTTACATAGTCAAACAAATGCAACACATCTTCGCATAGTTAAACAAATGTTCTGTAACAGGGGTGAGGAGATAGAAAACTTCCAAAGAAACCTTAAGGGGTGATCAAGCAAACCTTACCAGATTCCTGTCAAAGACAGGCCAGGGTGGTGCAAGCATCATTTGGGAACAGGTGGAAAGTAAGAACCCTAATGAGATAGGGGTGATCTTCTAGCAGGGGTGGGTTCCAGCCAAAGTGATGGGCAAAATTCTTTAGATAACACTTGGTCTAGAAGCTTCACAGGTGAGTCTGGAAGATAGTGCTGAGCCCGCACTAAGGTTTGGGCCACCAAGAATCTTTGTTGAGGTGAGTACGTGGAAAACTGATCACAAACAAAAAAGTGGCCAGTGGATTCAGATAGAGACCTTCCACTTCTGGGATGGGGGTAGATGTGAGAGAGCCTCAGTTCTGGGCTGGGGGTATCTCTGTGGGTAGCATGTCTACTACACAAGCATGAAGACCTGAGTTCGATACCCAGAATTCACATAGGAGAACCAGACATGTGCATGATGTAACTGGTGCTGGTGAGGCAGAGACAGGCGGGCACCTGGGGCTTGCTTGTCAGTAAGCCCCACTGGGTAGGTTCCAGACCAGAGACCCTGTTTCAGAATACAAGGGAGATGATACCTGAGAAGTAACACCCCAGGTTGCTCTCTTGAATGAGCATGTACACACACACTCAGGCACACATACATACACACTAATACACACATACATATACACACGTGCACACACATGTACATGTACACATGCACACACGCGCACACACACTGACAGTAGTCAGTTTTCTCTCATTGTATTTAGAACAAAGACCTTTCTTTCTTCTAAAACCGTATTAAAAACTCCATGGACCGTGTGCATTTCCACGGCATAGACTGGATTAAGTTGTTATTTTGTTGGGTTGGGGAGGGCTCATTAGTATTTTTAATTCAAGACACATCCATGTTTGCACTGATGCAGGATGTCAGATGCCCCAGTGATAGATATATGTGTGGTTTCCAGGCTGGGTCTGCAGCCAGCTGCTCCCTCCTTCAGCCCAGCTCTGTCTGTTCCCCAGAATTAACTGCCTGCCTTCCACCCTTCCAGCTTTTCACCCCTCTCTTCAGGAGAGTGGGTTCCCTTGCTCCTTTGAGTTCTCTAAGATGTGAAGTAAGAGTGGAAAAGAATCTTCTCCCATCTCTCTAATCCAGCAGATCACAGGCGGGTGGGAAGGGGGCTCTGCCCTGCAGTCCCCAGGATGGCGGTCAGCTGCGCAGCAGGAGATGGCAGCGCAGGCTCTGGCCCCTGACTGCAGCTGGTGTATTAAATCGTGGCTTTTGTTGGTCTGCACTACAAAAAAGTGCATTTTGTTCCTCACCCCTCCCTTTGCCATTGTGCCCAGGACTCTCAGATAAAAGAGAACGTTCCATTTTGAATATTCACCCTTGGAGATGCACCTAAGGCTTCAGAGAACCCACAAGATAGAGCACAGAAACACCACTCAGTGTCCAGTCGCCTGCTTTCATCGATGGTGTGTTCACTCGTCCTGTTGGAGGAGAGCCAGGGAGATGTAGAGTTCCATGACCCCTGCTGCATTAGCTCTACGGGCTCTGCTCGTGCCTCCCCTAAAGTCTAGACCACTCTGGGGCTCCCCTCATTCTCCTCAGCTGCGTACCTGGGGTAGAAAATCTGGGTCTCTAGGCTTTGAAACTCCCTCTAAGAAGCATCCAGCTCTGTCTTCTGGGCTCCAGCTGGGAGGGGAGAGATTTGAAAAAGACTGTTATCTGAGATGTGGGCAAAGTTGAGGGGTACCCGAGGGCTGAATAGGAATGGAGGAAACCGGACCACCGCTAGGCGGTGCAACCAGAGCTGAGGAAAGCTGCAGCCCTCACCAGTGGACGCTGGAACTGGAAGAGTGGCCTTCCAACACACTTTAGTGTGCTTTGCCTTTTACCTCCTGTTGGTATCTCCTGTTGACAGGGAGGCATGGCCATGAGACTCACAGAGATCCTTGTCTTCATTTCATTGCCTGATGGCGTGAAAAGACACCCAACACGAGCGACTTAAAGGAGAAAGGGCTTATTCCACTCATGATTCCAGGTTACAGCCCATCATTGTGGGGAAGTCAGGGTGCAGGAATTCAGAGTAGCCATTACATTGCACCCACAGTCAAGAGCAGGGAAGGACAAATGAAGGCGTCCATCACTCTCTCAACTCTTGTGCAATCCAGGATCCCTGCCTAGGGGGTGGTGCCACCACAGTGGGCAAGTCGTCCCACCAGTCTGGAAAATTCTTCACTGAGATTCCCTGCTCAAGTGAGCCTAGATTGTATCAAGTTAGCAATTAAAACTGACCACCAGGCCACGGAACAGAGGGCTCAGTAGTTAAGAGCACTGGCGGCTGCTTCTAGATGACCCAGGTTCTGTTCACAGCTACCTGTAACCCCAGTTCCAAGGAACCTGACTCCCTCTTCTGACCTCCCAGAGCGCTGTGCACACACGTGGGACACTTAATGTGTATGCAGGCCAAACATGTATACACATGAAATAAAAATAAATCTTAAAAAAAAAACATAACAAAACCTAGCCATCATGTGAAGTCACCAAACAGGAAAGCGCAGAGAAATGAAGGCTACACATGGACCCGAAAGGATCAGCAGGGAGCAGCTAGCACAGCCATCGGTCCTGTCCTGGGAGCAATAGGGTGAGCCACCTTATGATTTCACCCATGGAGTGTGTGGAACAGCTGAGTCAGCTCTGTCCCCTCCCACTCCTGTCTGAGGACCTGGCTCATCTGCTTTTCTGTGAGACAGTGGCAACTTGTGCTAACCTATGATTCTAGCACACACACACACACACATGCACCACACACACAGAAACACATGCACACAGAAACACACAGAGAGAGAGACAGACACACACATGCACACAGACACATAGATACACACACACACACACACACACACACACGTATCTATCCCAATTTCCTTTTAGTCTCAGTTCTTCTTGTCCATGTAATTTACAGCCAGTGGCAGCAGGAACACTGGGGATGCCCAACTCTGACACTGAATGCAGGACAGAGCAGAGGACATCGGTCCCACCCATTCTCTTGCTACTCCAAAGCTCTAGAGAGGAGGTGGCCCCCAAACTCATGGCAGTGGCTGTGGTTACTTAGGTAACTATCTGCCCTTCATGAACAAGAAAAAACATACTGCCATCTACTGGTCCTCTGAGGTATATTTTATGGAAGCCGAGCCCAACAAGGTGCTATGGGGTACCAATGCATTTGGGCATTCTGTTCTTTCTGTGAAAATTGAGATTCATACATAAGAGACACCTAGAAGTGAGGCCTGGGCAATGGTGGACCCGGGGCAATGGTGGGGATAGGGCAAAGATGGGGCTGGGGTGATATTGGGGTGATGGTGATGTCAGGGTGATGGTGGGGTGGGGCGACGGTGGGGCTGGGGTGATATTGGGGTGACGGTGGAGCTGGGGAGATGGTAGGTCTAGGCGATAGCTCAGTGGGGTAAGTGTTCATCCTATGGACTGAGAGTAAAGACCACCACCCAAATTAACTAAATTTATATCAAGCCTTATTATATATGTACAATAAAGCCAGTCTGGTGACTGCCTCCCCCTAATTTTAGCATTTAATCTGTCAGCCCCAAACATAGAAGGAGTGGGGTTTTTATAGCCCCAAACTGCAAGCCTAGGGGGTTCCCAAGGTTGGGGGATTTTTCAGAGGAATTTTGGTTATGTAGGAACTTGGCTGAACACCTCAATATTACTTGACAAAGCATCTTATCATATCAGAGTGAAGGTCAGGATATAGTCAAGGAGTGAGTCAGATTCCACGGGGTGTACAGCATGTTACATTCCAGAAGATGGGTAGAGAGAGAAAACAGAAATGAACTTATTTTGACCTTGTAACAAGATGGCTTCTAATCTTAAAATGGAGTAGGCTGGCCCATCGTAAGTGCTTGCCTTACAAACGTCAGGACCTGAGTTCAATCCCCAGTACTGGGCAGGCAGAAGCAAATATGTCTGGGATTTACTGGCCAATGAGTAATGAGTGACACTGTCCCAAAAACCAAGAAGGAAACAGGAATGACAGCAAGATTGTTCTCTGACCTCCCCATGAAACACACATGTACACACACACACATTCTCTCTCTCTCTCTCTCTCTCTCTCTCTCTCTCTCTCTCTCTCTCTCTCTCTCTCTCTCTTTCTCTCTCTCTCTCTCTCACACACACACACACACACACTTACACACTCATATTCACACTATTCCCAGAATCTTGCAATAAAGAAATCTACATAGTGTTCTTTCTCCTGGGAATTTGATCAGAGCCCATCCTTGATGAGCACCTGTTCCCACCTCCTGAAGCTTTCTGAGGAAGACTCAGTCTGCAGGGGAAGGAATGTCACAGGTATCAGTGACCAGTTTGAAGAGGACGCAGATAAAGTAGCCGCTGTTCTCTCCTAGTGTGGGACCTCTTTAAGCAGGTGGTTCAGGTGGCTTTCAAGAGGGCTGCGTTTTAACAAGATAGAAAACCCTTTGTGGAGGGGCATGCTGACTTCTGTTATAGCAAACCTGGAACTGAACCACTGCCCTAGCCATGTATGACAGCCAGACCCCGGATCCGAGTGCTTAAGTGTGGGACTTGATAATATCCCAACAGAGATTAAGATTCACAACGCCACACAGCAGAGACAGGAAAGGCGTAGGAACTGCACCAGCCTTCCCCAGTTCACATCCAGGCTCCTCCTCATCCCAGCTGTGAGACCAGGGAAGACATGAAACATTCCCATATTTAGCATGGTGCTTATAATGGTATCCATCTTTAGAGTCACCTGGACATTCAAAGAGTTAAGTCATGGTCCAGCAAGATGACTCAGTGGGTGAAGAGGCCACCAAGTCTGATGACCTGAGTTCAATCCCTAGGACTCACGTGGTGGAAGGAGAGAACTGACTCCTGCAGGCTGTCCTCTGGCACACACACACACACACACACACCACACACCACACACACACACACACACACACACACACACACACACACACACACCATCCGTCTAACACATACCCAAACCCACAAACAAATAAATGGAATTTTAAAAAATAAGTCATGAATCTCTTGCCTTAGTTCCTGGCCCGGTAAACACATCACCACTACCATGGCCCTCCTCCAGCCCCTCAAGCCCCATCACTTTGATGGTAAGTTCTGATTCAACTGTGCTCAGTGGCAAACCTCTGCGCTCCCTCCCCCCAGTGCCTGGAAAGCAGATTTTCAGAAAAGACAAAGTAAAAACATGGCCACTCCAACCAGACTGAGGGCTCAGATCTATTTCCTATTGCTTTGTCTTGGCTGTGATAAAAACAGCTTTTTAAAACATAACATTAGCAGATAATGGAGTCGAAAAGATAAATTGCAGTTTGGGGATAGATAAGCCCTTGGGTGAGGGTGTGCCTTTGTTGACGAGTTAGGTCGGTACGATAAATAACCAGACTAGATCACGAACAAGAGTTATATTTTAGTAATTGAAAAGGGGAAACTCACGCTACCAGAGTGGGAGGCTGGAAATCCAATAGGTCCGGCAGGCTCCGCACAGAGAGAGAGCGGTGCACCTGGATTTCTACTTGGGTCCCAGGTAGCCACACCCTAATTAGATGTGATTGGTTGATAGTTTCCCCATCATGCCTTCCTCTTGTTCCTAGTAAAATGAGTGATCCCGGGCATGTCATCATTGTCACCAACACTGCCAATTTCCAGTCATGTCTGTCTGTTGCTGTGCTTAAACAGGTCGTTTCACGTAAATAATTCCAAAATGTTCCCATACTGAGTTTATTTCCACTTGATATTCCCTGTTGTAAGTCCCTGGACAGATTCACAGTTCACAGTTCACACTGAGACTGCTGTTCCATTTTCTAAACCAACTTTCCCTGTGCTCGGAGGAGAGGGAAGATGTCAAAGGCTTCCTGCCCTCACCTAAGGGTGAAGAGCATCGATACGGGGGAGATCCCATCTCTCCCTCCCCCAGTACTGAGCCCAGTTTTCTCTGGTCCCTTGCTGACTGATGTCCCCTTGAAGAGCCTGCCACCCCCAGTCCTCTGGGCTCAGAACTGCGCTGTCCCTGCAGGTGTACCTGGCAGCGGGCACCGTGTATGGGCTGGAGGGACAGCTGAGTGAGCTGGAGGGTGCTGCCCGCTGCATCCACAGCAGCACGGGTGAGATGGAGCTGGCGGATCTGGAGGACCAGGTGGCTGCAGCTGCTGCACAGGTACACCATGCTGAGCTCCAGGTGAGCCCCTCCTTGCTCCCACCTTGTAGACACATTTCATAGTCATGATGCCTGCCATCAGCTCCTGTGGGCGAGCATAGAGGCGTCTGCTTATAGCAAAGGACTCTAGCAAACCTTTTCTGTCTTTAACTTTGTGTGTATTTTTCCTGCATGTATGTGTGTGCGCCATGTGCATTCTTGGTCAGGAGAAGTCATTGGATCCCTGGGAACTGCAATTATGGGTGACTGTGAACCACCATGTGGGTGCTGGGAAGCAAAGCCCAGGTCCTCTGCAGGAGCAGCAAGTGCTCTTAGTCAGTGCTCCACCTCTGCAGCCCCCCACCCTTTTCCTAAAATAGAAAAGATTTCTCCTTCCTCCCGTAGCAGAACCTCAATCTATATTATCGATCTTAGATTTCCTTTAAGACTTATGCTGATGGCTGAGGAGATGGTTCACCCAGAAAGTGCTTGCCACAAAAACCTGAGGGCTTACGATCCCAACCCCCACACAGAAAGCCAGGCAAAGTGACAGGTACCTGTAATCCCAGTGCTGGGGAGACAGAGGTGTGAGCATCCTTGAGGTTTGCTGGCCGGCCAATCTAGTCAGATCCACAAGTTCTATGCTCAGTGAGATACTCTCTGAAAATATAAGGTGGAGAGCAATGTCCACCCCTGGCATCCACAACGTGTGCATGTGTGCATGTGTGTGAGTGAACAAACTTGCACACACACATATGCACACACACACTCATGCACACTTTCTGCTGCTCTCCTCCCATTTCAGCCCAAGGCCACCCCTCTCCTACTGTGGGCTGCTCCCTGATGGTTCCCCAGCAGGGACTCACAGTCACATGAGAGCCAGGTCACAGCTGTCTGGCCTACAGGAAGTGACTCCTGACCTAACAGAAATGGAGGCGGAGCTAGAGAGAGGGTTTGGCAGCTAAGAACACTGCTGCTCTTGCAGAGGACCCGAGTTCTGGTCCCAGTACCCACGTCAGATGCTCACAACTGCCTGGAACACCAGCTCCAGGGGATTCGGTTCCCTCTTCTAAAGTTTGTGGGCACCTGTGCATGTGTACACAGACCCACACAAAGTACGTGCATATGTATATATGAACGAGGAAATCTTTTTGAGGGACTACATAAAGGAATGAACAGGTGGTGCACACTTTCCAGGAGGCTGAGGACGGGATCTTAGACACAGCCGTCTCCACTGAGCGCTCGTCCCCTGCATTCTGAAAATGCTTTGTAGCACTGACTCTAACTGGGATCTGTGATCACTCTCTCAGAAACGCATCCCATTTTATTTCCTTTATAAAGGACCCACGATCGGTCCACTGCCCATAAACTGTACTATAGAAGCCACTACTAGGCAAGGTGGTAATGCCAGCATTGAGGAGGATTAAGATTGGGAGTTCAAAGTCATCCTTGTTTGCAGAGCAAATTCAGGACTAGCCTGGGCTACATAAGATGCTGGCTCAAGATACATAAGTAAAGAAAAAGGTGGGAGGTCCATCCATATGTTTCTCTAGACTAAGAAGCAGCAGCATGGCTCAGCAGAGAAGGGCACTAAACACACAAGCCTGGAAACCCGAGTCTCTCCAGAGAAACAATTCCACCAGGCTGTCCTCTGACTTACACAAGTGCCATGGCATGTGTGTCCCATGTACACTTTATAAATACATAAATAAATAATTTTTAAGAGGAGAGAAACAGGAGTTCAATACAAATCCCTGGCATCGCTGCTGTATTTTTTGTTTGTTTGTTTTGTTTATGGAGACAGGGTTTCTCGGTGCAGCCCCGGCTGTCCTGAAACACTGTAGACCAGGCTGGCCTTGAACTCAGAGATCTGCCTGCCTCTGCCTCCCAAGTGCTAGGATTAAGGCGTCACCAGCACCACCTGGTTTTGTCCTTACATCTTAACACTACATCCCAGCCAGGTCTGAGGAGATGGCACAGCACAATTGGTAAAGTACTTGCCCGGCAAACATGAGAGCCCTGTTCCCATCCCCAGATCCCACATTTTAAAAAATATGAAGGAAATGCCCTGCATGGTGGTATGTTCTTGTAATCCCACTTCCTCAAAGGAGGTAGAGACAGGCGGATCCCTGGGGCTTGCTGGCTAAATTGTCTTGTTACAAGTCAGTGAGAGATGCTGTCTCATAAAACAAGCAAGCCGGAGATCTCTCTAAAACTCTTTCCACCCCCTCTTCCCCAATGTCCCTGAGCGAGGGTGTGGGCAGAGTCCCTGAGCGAGGGTGTGGTCAGCCTGTTAGCCACTAACCCTGCAAAGAGAAGCTTCTTCAATGGGATATGGAAGCTGCGTTAAACTATAGCTGTAAAGATGAATATTTAGAAGTCAGTTTGGAGCCACGTCCATTTAGCAAAGTAATATTGAGTTCTGCCCTGGGGCCCATGACCTCCCTAGCCACGGGTATTTGGCCGGCCTTACAGAACTAGGCCTGAGTTCCATCCCGTGGAGCAGGCCTTAAGTCCAATCAGAAAGCAACTAGTTACTCCCAAAACACTCATGCCACTGCTACACCATGTAGGTCTCACTTTTTCAAGTTTTTAATTACCTCAGCAGGCCCCCCTGAGGACCAAGGTTCCAGTACCTCTGCAGACCGAGAGGATGCCCTGGTCACTGAGACCTAGGTGGTTCCAGGCCAGCATTCCCACAGTGCTCCAGGCCTTCGATTTCTCCCTGTGCCTACTCCAATAGGACTGTTGACATGCTCCAGAGCTGTAGAACTGGAAACTTGAATTTATACATTTCTTGTGTTTCATCTTTTCCTTACAGCTCTAGATCAAATGATTGGTAGAGGCTGAATGACTGAAAAGGCCAGGTGTTGTGGCCCACACCTGTCCTTCCAGCACTTAGGAAGGAGGATCTGAGGCAGGAGGTCATCCTCAACTACATAGAAAGTTCCAGGCTAGCCTGGGATGCGGGAGACATTTTCTCAAAAAGAAAAACAAAATTGAATGTGTGAGTGAGCTTCCATCAAAGAAGGCTCGTTCTTTGTGAGTTCGTAACGCCTTAACCAGGAGTCTTTATTCCTTTGTGTATCTTCTCGCTGCGTGAAGATTTCTGACATCGAGAGCCGGATTTCAGCCCTGACCATCGCTGGCTTGAACATAGCACCCTGTGTGCGTCTCACTAGACGCCGGGATCAGAAGCAAAGGAGCCAGGTGCGTCTGTCCTTCCCTCCTTCGTTAGGTTGCATGGTCTGGAGCATTCTGGATGCCATCTCTGCGGCGCTTTACTGAAGGCTGCGCTTGTTTGTAGGTACAAACTATAGACACATCGAGGCAGCAGAGGAGGAAACTGCCCGCTCCGCCTGTGAAACGTACGTTGCACTTAAAAAACACACTTAAAAAAACCCTAACCCTGGAAGAGCTCAGAGCCTTCCGTGTGTGAGGAAGTGTGAGGACCAGACCCAGTGTGCCCTCTCCCCAAGGAGTGTTCTAATCTGCCTTGCTTGTGAGTGTGTGATAGGTGTGCATGAGGATGGGTGTGTATAAGTGAGCATAAGTGGGTGTGAGAGTGATGGTGTGTGTCAGTGTGCCCATGTGAGCAGCCATGTGTGTCCAAGAGTATGAGGAGGTGAGCGTGTGTTTGTGAGTATGTGTATGAGGGGGATATGTGTGAGTGTGTGTGTGTGTGTGTGTGTGTGTGTGTGTGTATGAATGTGAAGGTCTGTTGCTGAATGTGGATGTACACGTGAGGGTGTGGGGCTCAGTGTGCAGCTGAGTGTGGGTATGTACACGAGTGTGAGGTTATAGATGAGTGTAGATGTGTGTGTGTTGTGTCCATGGGAGAGTATATGAAGTGTGTGAGCACATGTGTGTCTTTGTATGGGAGTATGAGTGTGTGGAAATATGCGTATGGAGAGAGAATTGTGTGTCTGTGTGTGTGATTATCTTAGTGTATGTGTGAAAGTCTGAACATGTGAGTGTGACTGATTTTTGTATGTGTGTGTGTGTATGGGGGTGTGAGTGTGTGATTGTCTTAGTGTATGTGTGAAAGTGTGTATGGGGTGTGAGTGGGTATGAAGTGTGTGTGTAGCCTGCTGGGGATACAGGTGCACATGTACAGACGAGAGTGGCATGTGTGGGTGTATGCATGCATGCATTCTGAATGTGTGTGAGTATGTGTGAGGGTGAAGGAGTGTGTTAGTATGTGAGAGACTTAGTGTGTGTTTATTTTTCTGAGTGTGTGTTTGTGAGTGTGAGTTGTGTGAGTAACTATATAAGAGAGTAGAGTGTGTGTTAGTGTTGGCCACTTGAGTGTGGAGGTATCTGGGTGTGAGTCGGGTGTATGCGTGTGTGGTATATGTGTGGGGATGGACTTGGTGTGCAACAGTGTGTGCATAAGTGTGAATGTGTTGGTGTGTGTGCAGGAGTACCATGTGAGTGTGTTAATGGTGGAGTCCCTGCCTGTTTGAGTAGGAGGGCTGAGAAAGTATGTCAGTGTGAATGCATTTCTGGGTGTTTTGAGTGTGTGCATGTGTTTAAGAGTGTGTTTATGAGCGTGTGTGAATTTGAGTTTGGGGATGTGGCTGTGTTTGTGAGTGGGCATCTGAATGTATGTTCACTGTTCACGTTTGCGTGTTTGAATGTGTGTACGCATAAGTAACAGTGTTTGAGCATGAGGATGCATGTGTGTTTTGTGTGTGCACATATGTGAATTTGAGATCTGTTTAGTGTGAGCATGTGTGAGCTTGCATGTAAATGAGTGTGTGGAGCTAGGCTGGTGACCAGTAACTCCCAGCAGTGCCCCTGCCTCTGCCTCCTGCAGTACCTGGGTCACAAGCTATTTTACGTGGGTGCTGGGATCCAAACTCAGACACAGTGAGCCGTGCCGACTGGGCCATCTCTTCAGCGTTCTTACCTGTATTGACTTGGGCACCCCAGAAGCAAACCCTGATACATGGACACATGGGAAGATGTTTGTGAGGAGATACCAGGAAGTGCGAGGGTGAGGGCAGAGTGTCAGGGTGCTTTAACTAGTGATGAGCTACTCCTTGGGAAAATGAAGCCAGCTCTCCACACCGAGCCATCTCCCTGCTCCTAATTCTCATTATTTGTTTCCTTTTTAGCTGAAAAAATTGAAGCATCTTCTGTGACCCCCATTAAAACATTTAACCGCAACTTCCTTCTACAAAGCTCCTCCACAAGCAGGCCCTCCGAAAGGGAAAGCGACCCCAAGGACTTGGTGGTAAATATCATCTCCGGCCCCGTCGCGCCACGTGATGGTTCCTCCTTTCCTGTGTCCGTCAGGTCACACAACGGTCCCCTCATCCCATCCTTCCACAGTTGCCCCCAGCAGAGCCCCGAGAGGCAGCCTTTCTGTCTGGTCTCCTGGGCTGTTTTAGATTTGGGGGAGGTGAGTGCCACCCCGTCTGGCACTGCTGGCCTCTTTAGCCTGAGTCTGTCATCTCGGTTGTCTGTCTAGTTCCTCTCAGGAGAGACATGAAAGTGTGCCGGGTCTGCTGGCTCTGTAAGGGGTTTTACTCTGAGATGGCCCGTATGCATCAGAAATTTCTGTTAGCCACAAATGCCTTTTCCTAAGTAGAATCAGCAGCTGCCCCCAGACGTGACAAAGGACAGGACAGAGGATAATGTCACAGACTCTGGGGATCACACAGGAAGGGCTAAGGGAGTATTTGCTAGAAAAACATTTGCAGCTAGGCAGGGTGGCTCATGTCTGTAATCTCATCATTAGGGAGGCTACGGCAGGAGGATTGCTGCAAGTTTGGAGCCAGTCAGGGCTTCGTGATGAGGTTCTGGTGAGTCACAGTTACATAGCAAGGCACTGTGGCTGAGAAGCATGGCGCATGGAGTGTCTGAGGTCTATTATTGCTGTGATGAAACACCATGACCTAAAGCAACCTGGGAGAAAAGGGTCTGTGTGGTTCACATATTTTAAGTCACAGTCCATGAGGGAAACAAAGGCGGGAACCTGGAGGCAGGAACCTGGGGGCAGGAACCTGGGGGCGGGAACCTGGGGGCGGGAACCTGGGGGCGGGAACCTGGAGGCAGGAACCTGGGGGCGGGAACCTGGGGGGCAGGAACCTGGAGGCGGGAACCTGGAGGCAGGAACCTGGAGGCAGGAACCTGGAGGCAGGAACCTGGAGGCAGGAACTGATGCTGAGCCCATGAATGGAGTGCTGCTTATTGGCGCTCAGCCTGCTTTCTTATGAAACCCAGGACCACCGGCCCAGGGCATAGTACTACCCACAATGGGCTGGGCCCCCCATCCATTCTAACTAAGAAAACACTTTACAAGTTTGCCTACAGTCCAGACTTACGTAAGCATTTGTGTGTGTGTGTGTGTGTGTGTGTGTGTGTGTGTGTGTGTGTGTGTTAAACAAGACTTGCAGCTGGGTTATGGTGGCTTGCAGATACAATCTCAACATAAGGGAGACTGGATAGAGAGGATTGCTGCAAACTCAGCACCTGCCTGGGCTACACAGTGAGCACCAGGCCTGCAAGACACTGTCTCAAGACAGTACACAGTACCGTGTGTGCTAGGAGTTCAGAAAACAGAGCAGTTCATTGGACCCAGGCATGTCTATAACCCATGCTTTGCTGCTGGCAGACCCTGTGTGGAATGACTGGGGGGCTACGAGCACACACCCACCTGCTGCTGTGTGGGCACCCTCTGCCTCTCTCTTCCTCATCGTCACCCTCCTGGTCCACTCTGAGTGCAGAGCAGCAGAGGATGGCATATATGAGATCTAGCCTTTGAACCACATTTTACTGTCTCGATGGCCACAAGGAACCTCGGCCCTCATTGCCTTTCCTTCAGAGGTCAGCTGTAACCCATGACCTTCCAAAGTTCAGTCATCTTGCTACTGGCCATAACTTCAAAAAGCTTTTTAAAAAAAATTAAGCCAGGTGGTGGTGATGTAAACCTTTCATTCCTGCACCAGGAGGCAGAGGCAGGCGGATCTCTGTGAGTTCAAGGCCAACCTAGTCTACAGAGTGAGTTCCAGGACAGAGAATTAAAGCCTTATCGCACTCAGCATAGGTCAGTAGGGCCAGGGAAGAAGTCGGTCATAAATGAGATGATTAATCAACTTCACAGCAGCAGAACATACACGGGTCGGAAGGGCCTATAGAGCTGCTTATCCTGTCGCCATGACTAAATACCTGCCCGGAAGCAACTAAAGAGCCAGGATTTGCTTTTGCTCCATTTCATAGCTGGGAAAGCATGGTTGTGCCTGTGGCACACGACCTGCCCGTGGTGGGGGGAGCCTGAGGTAGCTTGCTCACATTCAGAGTCAGAAAGCGGTGCAAGGAAGGCCAAACAGGAAGGAAGGTGTTTATAAGCCCTCAGTGTGACCCATGTCATCCAGCCTTCCATGGCACCGCCAGTTGGAAAGGTAGCATTCGAACACAAGACCCTGCCACCTTCAGCCCCACATAGCTGGAAGGAGGTGAGGCCTTCCCACTCTGAGGAGATGTCATGTGCCCATGCTATTCTTCCTAATAAGTCATTTTTAGTGATGCCTTGAGAACTGATGATGTTGCTCAGCATGCTGGGGCCCTAAGTTAGATCCCCAGCACCTCAAAAATGAGTAAATAAGTATATCAATCACCTTAAAATTACAGGAAACAGCTGAAAAAAATCAAAGCAAGGAATGCCAGAGAGATGGCCCAGGGTTTAAGTGCTCTGGCTGCTCTTTCAGTGGACCTGAGTTTGGATCCCAGCACCCCTGTGGTTCCCGACCCTCTGTAACTCCAGTTCCGGGAGGTCTGATGCCCTCTATTGGCCTCCACCAGTAGGAACACACGTGGTACACAGACAGACATCTAGACAAAATATGGATACACATAATTTTCTTTTATTTTAAAAAAGGGGGGAAAAGAGCATACGTACTAAACAAAAAAACTAAAGTAAGGCAGAAATACTTTCAGACAAAATGGATTTCAAAACAAGAAGTACTTAGACAGCTGGGAGGTGGTGGTGCACGTCTTTAATCCCAGCACTTGGGAGGCAGAAGCAGGTGAATCTTTGTAAGTTTGAGGCCAGCCTGGTCTACAAAGTGATTTCCAGGACAGTCAGGGCTACACAGAGAAACCGTGTCCTAAAAAAACAAAAGAGAGAGAGGGTGGAAATGGGGGAGAGAGAGAGAGAGAGAGAGAGAGAGAGAGAACAAGCTCAGAGACAGCGGGAGGAGAATGTTTTCATATTTTCATTTGGCTGAAGTAGGCGAGTTTGGAGCCTGTCTTGGTGGAGGGTTACAGTTGGTGAGTTAAGAGTTCCCTTGTCGCCTCTCCAATTGGAGAACTGAGTAATGTGAGCATTAGGTGTTGATTAAGATGCTTAACTATACAACTATGCATCACAGGAAATATCTAAGTCCATAACAGAAAGTCAGCTTCCTAAGAGTCAGTTAGCAAACAGCCCCTCAGCAAACCCTGGGAGGAAGAAAGTGTCCAGCCATCCCCCGTGACCATGGTGCCAGATAGCTGGTGACGGTGTGTCCATCTTGCTTCATTCAGGAGCCTGTTCTGGAGTCGGCTGTGATGTACTAACCACGGAACTCCACAGCCAGTGACCCACTGCCTCCGGCCGTACACGACAGTGCCTTGACCCAACAGCCATCGAGTACTGTGTAGATTTCCACTGAGGCGAGGGCCTGGGGGGCCGCAGTGCACTACTGCACAGGGTGCACAGTGCGCTACTGCACAGGGCTGTCTTGATACCTCACCCAGAAGGCCGTCTCAGTCTGCAACACTGAGGTCTCGCCCACTCTCTGCCTTAGGCTCCCAGGGGAATCTGAGACCGGAATATCCAGACGCTGGCTTCCAATAGCAGAGCTCTGTGTTCAAGAGATGCATTGTGTCTGCCTACTTTGCTCCTGTGTGTTGTCTTCACCATCCCTGTGTGTGTTTTAATCTCTTCATCCCCATCAACAGTTCATTCAGTGGAAAATTTTTGGAGAGGAGGAGATTCGGGGAAGGAAGGGAGGAAGGGGCTATTACCCATGATTACTCTTGCTTATCATCCCCTAACAGATGCTAAGAGCAGGGGGCACTAGAAACAATCTCATTGGGGAATGCTCAGCCACCTCCAGCTAAGCTCCCAGCCTCCACCCCCACCTCCATCCCTGTCCTTCCCATTGCTTGGTAACCAGCATCCACAAAATGAAAAGCTCAGATCCATCCAGGCCATACCTTTGTGTCTTTGAAACCATGTCTCCTTTTGAATTTGGGGTTCTTGCATGGATTTACTCAGGGGGAGGGGCCTAAGGAATGTCATTATTAGTCTAACTTTCAGGACACTGTTCGGAGTCAGTGTGGCATGGCTTGGTCATGGCTGACATGGAAATGAGATTTGGGTAAATGAACTATTGCAAAATAGAACCACATAAGAAAAGTGTTCCATTCTCCAATGTACATTCCATCACTGAATTCAGCGAGATTCATATTCAGCAGCAACAAGGAAGGTGGTTAGGAAATTGCCTTAGAAAAAGGTTAGTGCCAACTGCAAGGGTTGCAAGAGGTGATGCAGGCTGCATGTTCACAGCCTGTTTCAGGGGAGAGGCTGGCCTATATGCACGGGTACCTAACATGTATTTATGCACACAGACGGAACTTACACTCCGCTGGGCTCACTCGCTGCTTGCACCCTGTTTTTAATGTTGGCTTCCGGGATATTCTGAATCATGGAGTAGGGGAGGGGCAAAGGAGGGATGCTAAGCAGTGAGCAAGGCAATGGGTGACCATTAGGTGCTGGCTCTGGAGGACACAATGTTCTCAATTTAGTCTAATGTCCCTTTCTGGTAGGCATATGGGTTTTCCAGAATCCACAACCAAAGGTCAGACCATTGAACTTGCTGAAGCTATATATGTGAGCTGGTTCTAACTGGAATGCCCCCCCCCCAAAAGCCCAGCTCTGTTTTCACCTCCATGTTGTCCTGTGCATCCCCAGGCTTGACTTAAGTGCCCTTGCACTGTGTGTGCCATTGCTGCTGGGGGGTCTCACGTTTCCAGAATGCTCCTGGGGCTGTGTGTGTCACGCCAGAGAAAGGACTCCATGGACATGGTAACCTGTGGCATTCTATCCTGTGGGTGTGGTTCACACTGAAACAAAATTGAGAAACACAACAGAAAGATCTGATTTCCAAACAGGACGTTTCCTTAGGAGGCACAAGGCTGACTTTGTGCTAACCGTGTTAAGATACTCAGTTTTCTTTTGGGAAAAAAAAAAGTGTGTACTCTGTAAGCCTTGCAAAAAAAAATAATAATAATGAAGAAAAAGCCTGTTCTATGGCATCTGTACTTTTATAAAGGTTTCCTTGTGCCAAATAAGTACAAAGATTTATTTAATTTACTATTTAAACCATAAACATGCTATAGTTCCAGAAAATTATTTTGTCATCCAGTGATTTTGATCTTTAGTGTCAATATTTATATTTAGATTAATTTTTATAAATGAAATATTTTGATGGTTTAAGAAAATGAGGACAGAAAGGATACTATCTCTGACGGCTTCTCGGGGTTATGCCTTCGTGTCTCACACACTCGGCCAAGAATCACTGTCAAAAGAAACGACCACGACCGAGCAGTAAAAGTCACCTAATGAAACTTGTCTGCATGTGTGATTTCTTTCATTTATTTCTTTATTTTGGTTAGAAGAGTCTAGGAGGCAGTGACTTTGCCTGCCTTCTAGTTTACACTGCTGTCTGACCAAGTTGGTTCTCTCTCCAAAGCTGAAACAAGTCAGTTTCTCAGTGCTGGGATTACATATGTGCACCTGCACATTACAGGTGTGCACCCGCACATTACAGGTGTGCGCTTGCATGTTACCTATGTGCACCTGAACAATGGCTTTTTGCTTTTCTTACTTGGGTGTGGGGAATCTGAACTCAGAACTCAGACCCCCAATCCTGCACAAGTATCTTGATGATACACCCACCTCCCCAGCCCACATGTGCACTGACTAAGGAAACCAGATGGTTCTGCTACTTGTATGTAGCAGGGACACTTCCAAGCATCATGTAGGGCACACAGTGACACCTGCAGCAAGGAACAGTCCAGGCCAGACTTTTCAGTGCTGAGGATAAGAACCCCAAGTTGGTTAGACCCTGGAGGTGAACCCATATGTTAGTAGGGGGTCCCTTGCCTGCCTCAGTAGACACTATGGATAGTTACTCCCCCCACTGTCTTAGTTAGGGTTTCTATGGCCATGAAGAGACACCATGACCACAGCGACTCTTACAAAGGAAAACATTTAATTCAGTTGGTTTGCAGTTTCAGAGGTGCAGTCCATTATCAACATGGTGGCATGCAGGCAGACATGGTGCTAGAGAAGTAGCCGAGGGTCCTACATCTTGACTTGCAGGCAACAGGAAGTGAACTGGGACACTGGGCTGTAGCATGATTAATAAAAACCCAGAAACAGATATTGGGGTTCAACCTGAAGATCAGAAAAGCAAAACAGCCACTGGCTCTTACCTCTACCTCAAACTGAAATGGCAGCCCTGCCTCCAGGAATCTCAGAATGAGACTGAGAGCTGTCTCCTCCCGTCTTATATTCCTCTGGAGGACTGGAATTGAAGGCGTGCACCACCACTGCCAGCCTCTATAGCTAACCAGTGTGGCTGCTGAGATTAAAGGTGTGTGCAAGCACTGTAGCACAAATAATAAAAACCCAGAAAGTGGGATTCAGCCTGAAAACCAGAAAAGCAAAGCAGCCAAGCCACTGTAGAGGTCTTTCCTCTACCAGGCTGGGCGACCACAGGCTAAGCAGACTAAGCCTCTCTCTCCTCCATTTTATATTCCCTTTAGTGCTGGGATTAAAGGTGTGACTTCCTAGTACTGGGGTTAAAGGTGTGAGTCACCACCACCTGGATCTGTTTCTGCATTGATCTTGTGTAGCCCAGGGTGGCCTTGAACTTGCAGAGACCCAGCTGCCTCTGTCTCCCAAATCCTGGGATTAAAGGTGTGTGCCCCCACTGCCTGACCTCTAGTGGTTTAGCTTTGCCCTTCTGATCTTTAGGCAAACTTTATTTATTAAAACATAAATAAAATATCACTATTTTCCCCTCTTGTCTAAAAAAAAGAAGGCTATAACTAGTATAAAGAAACTATATACAGTAAGCACAATAACTATAAACAATATATACAAGCAATAAGTACATCAACAATGTCTAGTCCATTTGCATTTGACAAATTCAAAGAAAATACTCCATATCTATCCTGTCCTGGCAAGTCTAAAGTCTTGTACCTAATTTACTTTCTATCATAACTTGCTTTCTGCGTCTGGGAATCAAGGAAAACTCTAACTCTCTAGTCTTCATCTCCCTCAGAGATCCAAGAAGGAAATACCATTAACTGAGTAGCAGGACGTGCGAGCAAGCAACTTCCAAAAATCGTGAGAATGACAGAAACAACTGACTGCCTGGACAGTCACCCAAAGTTTCTCTGCATTGTTGGGGCTTCCGTCTTCTGCCTACAGGCCTAGAATATCGAAATATAGTGGTATATTATTTGTGTTTTATTAAATAAAGCTTGCTTGAAGATCAGTGCAAAGCAGCCACACCAATCAGCCATACAGGCCAGGCAGTGGTTGCACACACCTTTAATCCCAGCAGCCACACTAGTTGCCATAGAGGCTGGGCAGTGGTGGTGCATGCCTTTAATCCCAGCATTAGAGAGGAATATAAAATGGGAGGAGACAGGTCTCAGTCTCAATCTGGGGATATATAGAGCCGGGATTTCCACTTTGAACCTTGGTAGAGGCAAGACCTCTCTAGTGGCTTGGCTGCCTTACTTTTCTGATCTCCATCTTGAGCTCCAATATCTGTCTCTGGGTTTTTATTAATCGTGCTACACTGGGCGTGGCTTAAGCATATGTGAGACCTCGAAGCTCATCCACAGTAACACACTTCCTCCAACAAGGCCACGCTTATTGCAATAAAGTCATGCCTCCCAATAGTGCCACTCCTAAAAGCTTATAAGAGCCAATTGCGTTCGAACTACCACACCCACCCTTTTGCTAGTTTAGGAGGTTGCAACTTCCTGGTATGCCCAGACAGTCAGACAGTGGCTCCTGCCATTCACAAATGGAAATAGAAATCCTCCCTTTATTCGCAATAAATAAGTGTTTATAAATACAAAAGCCAGCAGCCTTGTCAATCTAAGGTCCATGGAGCCCTGGTGTAACATAGCTGTCTCCTCAAGGTTGAACCTTTCTAGAAGGAGATTTTGCTTCATGAGTCGGGAGACTTACAAGCTCTAAGCTGTTGCTGGGAGAGGGGAGGCTCCTCTGTGGAAGTGCCTGAAGTAGTACAGAGCCCCCAAAATGCAGCTTTCTCGGCTGTCACCCATGACGGGGTGGGTCTTTTTGATGATACACCTGCCCCAAGCTAGTCATGCTTCTATAAGTAATCCTCACCCCTATCCCAACAAATGTCCAAAATAAACTCATCGAATCACCAAGCTGGATTTGGGTGACATTATGTCTTGGGTCTGTCGTCACCCTATCTGAGAATTCATGCCGTAGACACCCGCGGATGTGCTTAGCATCACCTGGTTGCTTGTCCAAACTCGATCACCCTCATGCTTCTATTTTCATCTCTAATAGCAATCCCGGCACGATGCTTGAAGTGTTTACCTCATTGTAAAAAATCAGGAGTCAGATATCGGGGTGAGAACCCAAATGATCACAGAAGCCACCAGTGACCTCATCTCTCTTCTGTGCCTCAATCCAAAAGGGCTGAGATCCTCTCTCAGTCCCACCTTACTACTTCCTGTGTCCTTTCTCTTCTCAGTCCTCCAAGCCCTCTGGTTAATTTTGGTCAGCTAGTGACTAGCACCGCCCTTGCTGCTATTGTCAGAATTCGATCAAAATATCTCGCAACAGGTGCTAATATTGTGAATCCCTGGACACTGCTTTTAAAACTACTGATGGAGGAAGGAAAGGAAGGGGCCCAGCTGACTTCCAAAGCCTTACCTGCACTCTGAGACATAGAAGCTCCAATGGAAACAATGAGAGAATATGAGCCGGCTCCCTGCGCTTGAGGACCACGCCCATCCTCCTTTCACAGAGGGAAACTGATAGCCAAAAAAAACCCCAGAAAACCGAGGAGCTAGGATTTCAATGACACTTGGGCACACAGTCCTTGCCTCCCCACACTTAACTGCACTGCTAGGCAAAGAGATTGAAAAGAGACGGACTCTAAGCTGTAAGGTGGAATAAACCCTTTCCCTTCCTCCCAAGGTTGATTTTGGTTGTGGTTTTTTATCACAGCAACAAAACTCTGTTTTAGAACATCAGTTTGGGATGCCCTAACCCATTGTATCAAGTTGGAACACACACAGAGATATACACACACACATATACACTCCCACACAATAAACAAACACACGCACACAAGCACGCACACCAACCTACGTACCTGAGATACCCCTCTCAGGAGACAGAATGGCAAGCATCTGTTTCCCTAGAAACACATGGCTCTTGTTTTCTGGGTTATTCAGACACTCATTTATTTTTCTCCTAAAAAAAAAAAAGGAAAAAAAAAAAGGCTTTATTTGCCATGGTAACTGTGACCCAGAGTTCAGAGCATCTAGAAGGTTCCAGAAGTATCTGGTCCCTCCTTGGATGTTTACTGTACTGTGGTTGGTCAGCTCACCTGTAACGTCTTCCTTGTGCTGCTAGGACCTTACAGGAAATGATTCACAAGAAACACCTCAGCAGGAGCTTGGTAACCATAGCTACTAGATGCTTATGTCAACCCTCAGCTCATGATGGAGGCGATTTCTGCTCCACAAACGTTTCTCCTCCAGGCCCTAACTCTAGTAGTTATGACCACTCTGCCCTGTTGAGGTTGGGCTTGGTTAGATGGCTTGGCTTGTGATGGGAGGCGGGACGACAAATTTCTCCATCCCTTGATTTTGGACTTGGATCTGAGACTTGCTTGGGCTAACTGAATGCTCTAGTTAATTTTCGGTTACTGTGATAATCACTAAGACCAGAAGTAACATGGGGAGAAAGGGATTATTTGTCTCACAGGTCACAGTGACTGTTCTCTGAAAACACAGTGTGGTGGTTTGCATAGGAATGGCCCCCATACACTCATGCGTTTGAATGTGTGGCCATAGGGAGTGGCACTATTAGGAGGTGTGGCCTTGTTGGAGTAGATGGGGCTTTGTGGGAGGAAGATCATCACTGAGGGGTAGGATTTGAGGTTTCAACTGCTCAAGCCAGGTATAGTGTAACATTCCTTTCTACGGCCATGTCTGTCTGCATGCTGTGGTGCTTCCCACCATGATGATGATGGACTAAGCCTCTGAAACTGTGAGCCATCACCTCAGTTAAATGATTTTCTTTATAAGAGTTGCTGTGATCCTGGTGTATCCTCACAGCAACAGAACGCTGACTAAGACACATTGGGTTTGGAGGGTGGCGTGTTCAGCAGTATTATTGTGGTATTAGCCACATTATCTTAAAACATCCCTGCGTTAAGGGTAGAGATTAGTGAATACAAAAAGCAAAGTCATGGTGATGTTAATACTGACTCAGTGAGATTCAGAATCACCCAAGAGACAACCCTCTGGGCATGCCTGAGTTGAGGCTCTAGAACGGGTAATAGTAAGAACACGCGCCTAAGAGAGGTGCCACCATCCTGTGGGCTGGGGTCCTGAGTGAAATAAAAAGGAGAAGGTGAGGTAGGCATGAGCACCCATCTCTCTCTGCTTCCTGTGGGCACCGGATGATCAGCCAGCCCCCTCCTGCCTCATCGCCTCCCTCTCCATGACGGACTGGACCCTGAGACTAGGACAGACAAACTCCTCTCCCCGAGTTGCTTTAGTCACTAAAGAGCTCTCTGGTTCTGACATCGCACAGCCCGGCCCTCCCTGGCCTCTTTGACTCTCTGTGCGTGCTGAGTCTTTCACAGAGCCTTTTGTCATCGAGATTTTTTTATATCTGTCACTGCCGTGCTGGAGCATTTGGCCCCTTAAAAATAGCTCTCCCTGACAGCAGCTCTGTTTTCTCCCAGGGGAAGTGTTTCCCGTACAAAATTTGCATTTTGCAGAACAGTTGGCCACGGGAGCCTTCTGTCTCCGGGACTGAGCTGGGAGGCTAATAAAGCCCAGGTAAACAGGACTGACTTTCCTGGGGACTGGAAAATTTGAATATTCACTTCATACTTTGGAGGTGATCCAAAGGGTCCAGTCTGGTGGGGGCGTACATAAGTCTTTAAATACAAGGAAAGAAATCTGTTTTCTGTCAGAGTTGTCGTGTCTGGTACAGATGAAAGACTGACGGCGAGCTTGTGCTTTGGCATTCTGGTTTCACAGGTCTGGGGTAAGACCCAAGACACTGCTCCTAGCCGGCCCCTGGGCTGTCAGAGCTGCTGGCTACACTGTGAGCATCGGGGTTCCACAGAGTTCTTCAGGAGTCCCCAGGAAATGATTGGCCCTATGTGGCTCATTAGTGATTTCCATCTCTTTCCTTTCTCACATCCCTCCTCCCTGGGAGGAACCCTGAGATCGTTCCCGGGGTGCGTGCATGTGCATGTTCACACAGCTTCTTCTTGCACTGACCAGATTCCATTTGTCCTGCATAGACACTAGAGAGAAAGTGGGACCCGGGGTGGCCTGTGGTGGCCTTGGCTCTAGCCTGGGGTTACTTCTGGCCATGTGACAAGACTGACAGCCATGCAAACGGCATCACCCCTTTCCGTGTGCCTTCAGGGACGAGTAACTATACTGGTCTCTTTTTCTTTTCATTATTGTAACAAAATGCCTAAGACAGCAAAGATAGATAGCTCTTTGGGTGAAGTACTTTGCACACAAGAATGAGGATCTGAGTTCAGATCCCAGGAACCCATATCAAAACCCAGGTGTAATAGTGAACGCTTGTAAATCCAGTGCTGGGGAGGCAAGGACAGGCGGGTCCCTGGGAATGCTGGCCAGTCTGTCTAATTGGCAAGATAAAGTTCAGCAAGAGACTCTATGCCAGAAAATCAGGTGGAGGAGCTGGAGGGATAGCTTGAGGGTCAAGAGCACTTGCTGCTCTTGCAGAAGTTCAGTTCCTAACACCGTGTCAGAGGCTCACAACCACCTAAAACTCCATTTTCACGGGACCTATTGTCCTCTTCTGACCTTCACAGGCCCCTGCATGTACACGATGCACACACATGCACTACACTCACAAAATTAAATTTTTAGAAAGACACCAGAATCAGCCTCTGGCCTCTTCTGGGCGCACACACTCACAGAGGTGGGGACAGCTTGGCTCTGGTGAGGGCCTTGTGGATGATGGTGTCACAGCAATGCACCTTCTCTCTCTTTAAATGATGTTGTCACTGCATGTCCACATCCATAGCACTTCTTCCTCTTCTCCCAAGGTTATTGAAATGCTGACAGTGGGCATGGTCCCTGCTGCTGATGTCACTCGGGCATTCATCAGCTTGGTGCCCATGCATTATTGAACTGTCTGAAGACCAAGGAGTCAGTCCCCCTTTTAGATTTGAAATGTCGGGATTCTGTTCTCCTGGCCTCCACTCTGACCTTGACAGCAAGGTAAATGGCAGGGTAAATGGCCTTTTTGGCTAATGCCGAAGGCATGCATCTGACTGTGGTTGGAGCAGGCGCTCCAAATCCCAGGAGAGCAGGGCTGTAGCACCATAGCCGAGCAGGGCTGTAGCGCCATAGCATCTTCAGGTGACCTCCTCTGGCAGGACCCCCTTCACCCACCGAGGGTCACAAACCAAGGAAAGGGCTTTCTCAACTCTGCATTCTCTCAAGGTGCTTTCAGTCCTGTAATGACTTACTGTAACCTTGAAAATCCTGAATCATCTTTTTGTTTGTTTTGTCGGAGGCTGCTTGTTTGTTCCCTGCCACTCTGACCCAAAATAAACACATAAAAACTATATTAATTACAAGACTGTTTGGCCAATAGCTTAAGCATATTTCTAGCTAGCTCTTACATCTTAAATTAACCCATCTCCATTAACCTGTGCATCATGATGAGGTCATAGCCTACCAGCAAAGTTTCTGCAGGCTCCAACAGGGCATCTGTCTCTTATGGTGGCTACATGGCTGCTCCATGATTCTGCCTACTCCCTCTCTACATTTCTGGTTGGATTTCTTGCCTGGCTTTACTCTGTTAAGCCATTAGCCGAAAGCAGCTTTATTCATTAACCAGTAAAAGCAACACATATACTGAAGGACCTCCTACACCAGGAGACAGGGTCTCTCTGTGTAGCTATGGCTGTCCTGGAACTTTTTATGTAGACCAGGCTGGCCTTGAACTTATAGAGACCCACCTGCCTCTGCTTCCCAAGTGCTGGGATTAAAGGTGTACACCACCATATGCAGCTCTTCCTCACCTTTTACAGATGTAGCAAATAGCTGTCTAATTTGACTTACTGCCCAATCAACGGGATGGAATTTATGCATGCTACCATAGCCAGTCAACTATCCATGGTTAGTAGGCTATGGAACCTAGAGAACCTACTATTGCTGTGTCCCTAAACCAATATTATTCCTAACTTCATTCTGAATATTTATCCTTATACCCACAGGAAAGTGTAGGTCTCCCCTCATTGAAGACACGTCTTTCTGTAGTTGATGAAGAGCATTAGAGAAAGCCACAGCTTGTCAAAATGCAGAGAACAGCTGGCTGTCAGGTGCCTGCCCAGCCCCAACTGATAAAGCTACAATACAGTCCCTACATCTAGGTTTCAGGAAACATCACAGAAGCAAAGAGAGAATATCATCAAAATATACTGTATGAAATCCCCAATAAATTAATAAAAATATTATACTAAAAAGGAATGTAATATTTTTTAAAAGAAAAACATGAATCTTGGGTAAGGTTGTTTCACCACCATTATGAATCCATTTAACAGAAAAGGTTATTTCCAGTAAGCAGGATTGTGTGAAAATTGGTGGGAATGTGGACCCAGCGGCCTAAGAAAGCGACAAAGCAAAAAGCACATGGAGTCGGTTAAACAGAGATTCGTGAGGGCACAGCCCCACGGAGGGTGGCAAGCTTGCCTCTCACTGTGGCCGTGGGCAAAGCCCTGTGCTGGTCTGGGAATGCATACTGTGATGGACAAGATAATGTGAGCATATTGTATATTATCAAAAAGTAAATGATGGCTCCGTTTTTTAAAAGTCTCAGAGTCAATAACAAAGCTTCTGTTAAAATGGGCTAAGAAAAGAACTGGGGGAAGCTATTATGGTGTTGAGAGCGTCAGCATGAATGTCAGCCGCAGGAAGGTCACTGCTTGTCCTAGATCCCTTCGGCTGCTGTGCCGAGCACCCTGGCCAAAAGCAGCTTGGAGAGTCACAGTCAATTGCTGTAGGGAAGTCAGGGGCTTACTGGTCACGTGACATCTACGGTCAGGAGCAGAGAGAGAGACAATGGCTCCTGTGTGCTCATTCTTCCACAGCTCAGGGTCCAGCCCACGAAGTGGTGCCACCCACATCTGGGAAGTGTCTTCTACCTCAATGAACGATGCAGATGGTCCCGGACAGACGTGTCCATGGGTAATTCCTCTCTTTCCTCATGATTGCAGTGATTGTGTGCTGCGGAGAGCTGAAAGTTAAAACTAGCCAGCACATTGCTTCATCCTGAAGGAAGGAAGAGGTCGGCCCACATACAGAAATGCTCAAGACTATATATTAGGCGGTGTTCATACGGTGTGGGGGCCCTGGGTCTTTCCTCGTTGAAGAAGAAATGGAAGGAACGCTAGACCTGAGTGACTAGTGAGAATCAAATGGCTTTGCGCCACCTGTCAGTACACTGGGGAAGGCAAGGTGTGTCTCCTCAGCTATGACCATGGTCTCATGTCATTAGAAAAGCTTTAGTCTTAACTAAACAACACCCTCCGACTCGTGAAGTGGGAGAGGGGTGCAAACAGAGTTTTAGGACAGCTGCCTGACTGGCAACACCCTGCCTGACAAAGGGTCCTGTGCAGGATCTCAATGTCCACTTGGATGTCACCGGGTCTCTAAAAGACCCTAGTCCCTCCAACTTCAGTGACTGAAAGGGGGTTCCTGGGGATGGATTCGTGTTTGGAAGAGTGTTGTTTTCACATGCTGAAGCCTTCAGGTCTGGGGTTACCCAACCTGAATTCAGGAGAATCTTTCTCACCTTCATGTCTGCAGAATAACTCAGCCCTTACTTATTGAATTCTTACTTCCCCTGCAGTTAGACTAATAAATATACTTGAGCACGTATTGATTGTCTCAGCATTTCAGAGTTGACAATATTTGTTGTGTACATTTCAGGCTATAGTGGTATGGGCCTTGCTGAACAAGTGTGAGGACTTGAGTTTAGTCCCCAGAATACATCTGAAAATCTGAGTGTGCAAACAAACAAAAAGATAAGCCAGGCAGTGGTGGCGCACGCCTTTAGTCCTAGCACTCGGGAGGCAGAGGCAGAGACAGGCAGATCTCTGTGAGTTTGAGGCCAACCTGGTCTCCAGATCAAGTTCCAGGACAGGCTCCATAGCTACTGGGAAACTCTGTCTCAAAAAAAAAAAACAAAAAGAAACAAACAAACCTAAGTGTGATGGATGTGCTTATAATACTAACACTAGGGAGGTGACAGAAGGAGGAATCCCTGGGGCTCAGTGGCCATCCAGCTGACAGTCCCTGGGGCTCAGTGGCCATCCAGCTGATGGTTCATGAAAGACCCTGATCCAAAAATAAGGTGCAGAGGGCCTGAGGATACCCACAAAAAACAAATAAATTAAAAACAAGCCAGGTGGTGGTGTCACACTCCTGCAATCCCAGCATTCAGTGGATCTCTGTGAGTTCGAGGTCAGCCTGGACTACAAAGCAAGTTCCAGGACAGTCAGAGCTGTTACACAGAGAACCACGGTCTCTAAAAATCAAAAAATAAAATAAACAGATTAAAAGCTTTTACATTTAAACAAGTATAACTCCAAAGCCATCTGTTTTTAGCTGTGGGATTTGTCAGCTTCTAGGAGTGGATCTGCTGAAGAGCAGATGTGATCTAACCTCTGGGAAAATGTGTCCTGTTGAGCACACGGCTGAGTGAGCGGAAGCCAGAGTGGCAATGGGTCAGACGCAGCCTTGGGCAACTTACCCTGGCTTCCTGTGCTCTCCAGATTTCTGACAGCAAAGGAGTTTTATTTGCTTTATTTACTCTGTGTCTACTTTTTCTGGATTCCTCTGATACAATTATGTTGTACACACTGGCTGTCATGATTCTAGGAAAAATTTTGTTAGAATGTACCAAAGTGATCGGCTGCAATGAGATTTCCCAAGAGCCTCAGGGTCACAGGAAGGAGAGATGGTGTACATTCTGCAGAAGTCACGGTGTCCATGAACTGCCTCAGCCTTGAATCAGAATCACCTCCCGGGAGACTCGGCACACAGCTCCTGGAAAAGACTTCCAACAATAGATACAACACGGAGAGCGAGTGCGGTCATCATAGCACTCTGAGGTGGGACGTCCCGTGTTCTCTTCATGGGAAGCAGACCTGTCATGAGGCTAAGTCCTTACAGTGCTAATGGCTGGACGTAGACATGATCCCTGTTCTAACTCTTCAGCTTGGAACCTTAAGTTCTACATCGTAAGCCTGGGTGGTGAGGACTGCCTGTAGTCTTGGGGCCCAGGAGTACCACAGGTTCCAGGCCAGCCTGAGCTGAATGGGGATACTTTGTCATGACTGGTCCAATCCACAAACAGGGCATTCGGGTCACGTCTGTTCATTCCACAAGCCGGTGAGCTACCTCTCCCCGCGATGTCCATAAAAGTGATGACTCCTCGTGGGTCGGTGGAGTGATTCAACCTCTGGGGAAATGTGTCCTGCTGAGCATATGGCTGAATGAGAAGAAAGACATCAGTCCTGGAGGCTAGCTGAGCTGCATCGGGACACAAAGACAGGAGGCCTCTGGAGCCGCACCCCACCCTGACTCACAAGCCCACATGGCTCCATGGGAGGCAAGAATTGGAAGAGATGAGGGAGATAGAGGACACAGGAGGCCAGGGCGCAAATGAAGCTGCAAGTCTACCCTGAAGGAAAACATTTAATTGGGGCTGGCTTACAGTTTCAGAGGTTCAGTCCATTATCAGCATGGTGGGAAGCATGTCAATCAATGCACAGACAGACACGGTGCTAGAGAAGCTGAGAGTTCTACATCTGGATCTGCAGGCAGCAGGAGGTGTCTGTGTCACTAGGCCTAGCTTGAGCATATATGACCTCAAAGCCCACCTCCACAGAGACACACTTCCTCCAATAAGGCCACACCTCCAAACAGTGCTACTCTCTGTGGACCAAGCATTCAGATGCATGAGTCTGTGGGGGCCATTCCTGCTCAAACCACCACAGAGGATAAAAGGTGAAACATGTTTATGAATACGACCTGTGACCATACAGTCTTGTCTACTGGTCAACATGACTCCATGGTTAACAGTAGGCAGGGCTGGGAAGATGGCTCAGTGGTTAATAGTAGGCAGGGCCGGGGAGATGGCTGATCAGTGGTTAACAGTAGAGAGGGTTGGAGAGATGACTCCATGGTTAACAGTAGGCAGGACCGGGGAGATGGCTCAGTGGTTAACAGTAGGGAGGGTTGGAGAGATGACTCCATGGTTAACAGTAGGCAGGGCCGGGGAGATGACTCAGTGGTTAACAGTAGGGCACTGCTCTTCTTGAAGACCAGGGTTTGATTCCCAGCATCCACATTAGGTGTAACTCCAGATCCTGAAGGGTCCAGTTAGAGGAGAGTCTTGGGGTCAGCATGAAACACACCCAGACATCAATTTTTCAGTATCCCAGACAGACATGCAGGGGTGTGAGGCACAGCCTCTGAATCAGGCAAACGCAGCAGAGGGTGTTTTTGCAGGACTAGGTTAGGGAGAAAAGAGTGAGTCTGTGCTGGGGTGAGTTGGTAAAGTCCTGGTGGGACAGGTGAGCTAGTGTAGCCAAATAATGCATTTTGACTGCTGGACCTTGGTGTTTTAGTCAGGCATAAGGAAGTAGCCAAATAAGGGCAAAGACCTTGATGGCTAACTTTAGGATGTAATCTAACGGTTTAACAAGGGACAGGGCAAGACCTGGCGGTACCGTGTTTGCATGCTTGGGTCTGTTAGCCCTTCAGTGACGGTACCTGTGGTCTATTCAGATACCTGTACTCAAATACACATACCTACACAAACAAACACACATATACATGATTAAAATAGTAATGATGAGAAGCCAGGCATATTGGCACACACTTAATCCCAGCACTCGGGAGGCAGAGGCAGGCAGATCTCTGTGAGTTCAAGGGCAGCCTGGTCTATAAAGTGAGTTCCAGGACAGCCAGGCCTGTTACACAGAGAAACCCTGTCTCAAAAAAAAAAAAAAAAAAAAAAAAAAGAAAATAAAAACAATTAATGAATACTAAAAATAATTTTATTTAAAAAATAATCAGATACTTCTTCCAGGGTGGAGTTTTCTGCATTCTCACCAACCAATCTGGAGCCAGGTGCATCAGTTAGCCACCTTGAGAAGGCCATATCAAGACAGAGAAAGATATGCAACAGGTTTGGGGGTCTGGGAAGGCACTGTGAGGCAGAGAAGCTGGAAGTGGTGGCCCTGTGAAGGAGAGAGCGAAGAGACGGAATAGGAATTGTAGGCTTCTGTGCAAGTCTGAGAGATTCAGCAAGGCTGAACGGGAGTGTCGAGCCCCTGAGAGGAACCCCCGTCTCTCTCTGTAACCAGTCTACATTCTTATCTTTTATGTGAGTCTCAGTGCCCGGCCGGGAACAGCCTGTGCAGAGCTTGGCCTTGGCAGGATGCGGCGCTGAATTCTGAGTGCAGCAGTCAGGGATGTGTGTGGACCAAACTCACTAAAGAAAGACGGCTGAGTCACTAGTGTTGTGGTCACAAATCCTGTACGGGAGACAATCTGGATGGTCAAGGATCCAGGGCTCTCATCATACACCATGAGTACCAGACATAAGGTAAACTGAGTGAACCCCAGCACTGTGTCTGTTGCAGGCTAACTGCCAGGGTGGCTGCTGGCTACATCACAGTGTCCCCTTTATGAGGAACCAAGAGAAACAGCTCCTGTGGCCAAGAGTCAGGCAAAGCTATTTCTCCTGGACAGCCGGTGAGTGCTCTCCCTGTGGACACGTGGGTTTTCTGGCTGACTTCCTGTAGTTGTTACTACATGGATGCTAAGACCTTGGTTTGGAGTCTACCTCTAATCTCAGGAACTTTTCTTTTCCAACTATCACCCTTTATCTTCCCGATATCCTTAGTGCACACTGCTGTTCTCTGTGACCCATCTAGGCTCCTTGCTGAAATACAGCCAGAAATGACCACCTTACCCAAGCTGCTACCACTTAAACCCACATTTTTAAATACTTCAGTTTATTCTATAAAAGCTTGAGATTCTCTGAATCGCAAACAATGTTGTCTCATAGAGATCGGATTTAAGCTTCATATAAGCCACACAACAACTACTTGTAAGTTATATGTAAGCTACACAAAAGCTGTAAATTACATGAAAGTCAGGGTCAGAAGAGTCTTTAACCTGTCTTTATTAATCGCTTGGCTAAAAAAAATTGTAGCTCCTGGATACCTCTGATGCAAGCCTTACTTCTAAATGGAAGGCTATGTTCTACTAACTGCTGTAATGATAGTGAGGCCTGGAAGAGTTCAGTGTGTGTGTGTGTGTGTGTGTGTGTGTGTGTGTGTGTGTGTGAGAGAGAGAGAGAGAGAGACAGAGAGAGAGAGAGAGAGAGACAGAGACAGAGAGGAGAGAGACAGAGACAGAGAGAGAGACACAGAGAGAGAGAGCTGTGCCCACAGAGTCCATAAAAGGGTGCCAGCCCCCCCTGGAGCTGGATACAGGCAGCTGAGGGCTGTCCATCATGGGTTCTGGGAAAGAAACCGTAGTCCTGTGAAAGGAGAGCAAGCCTGCGCCATCTCTCCAGCCCCAGATTTCAAGGAATTTTAAAAGCTTCTCTGTGTTACTTTTTCTTCTCTGGCCTACCTACCCTTGGGTCCATCTGAGAAACCATGCAATAGAGTGGTAATGTACATTTAGTAAGAAAAAAGAGGAAACATGCATTTTGTGTATCCTGTGCTTCTTATAGAGACTGCTTTGTCGACTACTTACTGTATTGGGGCATATATGTCTTGCATCAGGTCCCCAAAAATTATCCCAGAACGAAGTCGATAGGCTTGGGTCACAGAGAGATTAATAATACCTAAATTTTATTTTTAGTCTACTACTTTGGTCTAGAAAGCCTGTCTAGGTGATGCATAGAAGAGCCAACTCCCCACTGTCAGCCTATGTTTGTGCATGGTTCCTCTTTACTTCACCTAGTGCCAGGCACCTATCCCGCTCAGAACCTGCCCTGGACCAGGAGGCCCCGCCAAGGAGAGGTCGGGCAGGTTTTGTAGCGTGTTCGTTCCACGCACACCTGACTCAGCTAGAGGCCAGATCGTACACCCGGGACAAACGAGATTAAGTCTGCAGCATCCGAATCACCTGGGGCTTGTTAGAACTGCGGATTCCCAGGGGGCACCCACACACGTTCTGCGGAAACCCTGGTGGGTAGGGGTGACGGAGGGCAACCGGAGGAAGAGAGGCGCCGCCCCCGCGAGCCGCGAGTCGAGACCGCGGGGGGCGCGTTTCTCGCCGCTGCACCCGGAAGTTGTCCCGGCCGGCGCCTCGGCCAGGACGGACCGCGGCTGCCCGCAGTGGGCCTCCCGCCCGCCTGCTGCCCCCGGCGCAGCGGTCCGGGGCGGGCGGGCGGCGCGCGCGGTCACGTGGCGGCGGCGCGCGTAGCTAAATGCGCGGCGCCGGCCATTTTGTGCGAGAAGCCGCAGCGCCACCTCCCTGCTCGCGCTCCGCTGCCGCCGCCGCCGCCTCCTCTGCGTCCTCCTGCGCACCGGGCTTCCGCCGCTTCATTGATTTCCGTTTCTCGCCGCTGCAGCCTCCTGACACGGTGATCCGGGCGGGCCCCGCAGGAATTTTATCCCCTCACCGGCCTCACACTAGTGTCGCATGTCCACTATCCAGAACCTCCAATCTTTCGGTAAGGTCCAGTCACCGGCCGCCGCCCGCGTCCCGCTGGGCTTTGTCTCGGCGCCCAGAAGATGGCGACGGGGCTCCCAGAGACCCTGGCTACGGGGACGGTGCCCTCCCGGCCTCAGACCCGGCCTTGTCTGGCTCTGCCAGCCACAGGAGGCCAAGGGTCCTGCCGGGGGCTTGGGGAACTTGACACTGGCCCGAGGACGTGGGCCTCGGGGACTCACAGGAGGGTTGGGGGACATGCTGGGGCCGCAGAGAGACCAGCCAGAGGCGGGGAGACTTGACACTGGACGGGAGGCCGGGGGCTTCGGAGACTTAGAGGGGGATGGAGTACTGCAGGCTTGCAGAGACGAGGGTTTGCCGGGAACCTGACACTGGCGGGGGAGGCAGGGACTCTAGGGACTCACTTGGGGCCTCGAGGCTGGCCAGGGCTCTAAGGAGGGTGGGGCTCAGAAACTGGGGAGCTTGACAGCTTTCAGGCTGCTGGGGGACCCGTGACTCTCAGAGGACTCACAAGGGGGGGGGGGGCTCAGCCCTTGCTGGGAGACTAGGGACCCTCAAAGGTTAGGAGATCTGAGACTCCAGTCAGCAAGGAAGATAAGGATCAGGGTGGGGGGTGGGGTGCCTGAGGGACCAGCAACTGGCAGAAACTGGGGGCAGAGCTGGCCCCAGCTGGTTTTGAGCAGCCCTCAGAAGTGGCTGATGAAGATGCGTAGATACAGGCCTCTGATTTGGGTGGAAGTTGTCTTGTTATCTTTGCTTGCCATAAGTTGTTGCTCACACCTCTTGAGAGAGCATGTCTGTATATGTTTATTTTATTTTGCTAGGCTCAGTTCCTATGTTAACTGATTGGGGTGGGTGGTTTTGAATGTGTCTGTTGTCGGATTATAATGGAGATGCCAGATGACGCACGTTCTTGTGGTGGCTATATGAAATTAGGTTTTCATAAACGTCTTTTGTCTCATTGGAGGGTGCCTTCAACAGTGGCGTTGTCTTTTTAAGCTCGAATATTGGCACACACAGCAGGCTTAGGCCTTTCTCGTTTGGAAGACTTAATATTCCAGTGAGCCCATCCTTCCCTGCAGAAATGAAGCCGCAGCCCTGGACCCACGGCCGCAGCCGTCTAGATCTGTAGAGACCACCTTTTCCTACATAGTGCTTCCTAATTTTTTTTTTCCTGCTGTGGATTTTTTTCCTGTCCCTCTGCAGACCCCTTTGCTGATGCAACTAAGGGTGACGACTTACTCCCGGCAGGGACTGAGGACTACATTCATATAAGAATCCAGCAGCGGAACGGCAGGAAGACGCTGACCACTGTGCAGGGCATTGCGGACGATTATGACAAAAAGAAACTTGTGAAAGCCTTCAAAAAGGTGATGACGTCAGGAGCAGGTGGCTACTAGTGCGTAGGCCCAGGGAAGCTGTACCTGGCTCGTACACTGAAGTGTGAGCCGTTTAGTTGCTGCTGTCTGCCCTAATAGAATTCTTCGCGTGGCTCCAGATTCATTTGCATAGACACTGGGTTCTGGAGGGTGGGAGTCCTAGAGGGCACTGCTCTGTGGAGCAGTCACCCCGGCTGGAGCCGTGACATTTGTCCTGGGAATGTAAAACCTTTGTGCATTTGACTTTGTGTGTCGTAGAAATTTGCCTGTAATGGTACTGTGATTGAACATCCCGAGTACGGAGAGGTTATTCAGCTCCAAGGTGACCAAAGGAAGAACATTTGCCAGTTTCTTTTGGAGGTGAGTGACTGGGTGCTGTGTGTGACCTTGAGGTTGCTTCTAAGAACTAACATTTTAAAGAGACAGCACTCCTTTCCTGCTCAGTAAAAAGCACACAACTGGAGTAAGCGGAGTGACGGAGACAGGTAGGGGCAGTACTGGCTGGGAACGATACGGCCTGTGCGGCTCAGTGGCCTGGAGATGGCTCGTGCGCAGGTGTGCAGGGGTGTGTGGGCTGTCAGCTGTTGGTGGCATGCGGTGTGGGGCTGTCGCTGCAACCTGCTGGCTGCTGTCGTGATCCTGCTGAGCATCGTTTTACTTACAGGTTGGCATCGTCAAGGAGGAGCAGCTGAAGGTTCATGGATTCTAAGATGAACCCAAATGTGTGGCGAGTTTCTTAACTGGTTTTGTTCCCTCAACCCGGTTTGGCTGCCTTGGGAGATGACTCTCCACAGTAAACGACGGACTTTGCATTTATTTAACCATTCAAACTCGCACTCACACCTGCGTGCCTGCAGGAAACACGGGGTATGTAGGCTCCTGAGTCATAAGAAAATCGCAGTCAGGTGGGAACAAAGCCCGAGTTCATCCTAACATGTTTCCAATGGAAAAGATTTTGTTTTGAGTGTTTATTGTTCAGTTTATTTTCACTTAATTATTACATGTTTTTGTTGTTGTCGTTGTATTAAACTGTGTATGTTGCAGCTTAACAATAAAAAGAAGAGTCTGAGTCCTTTTGTGAGCACCAATGCTCCCACGTCTCAGCCAGTTCCTCACGGTTGTGTTTTCACTTGCTGGTTCAGGATAAGGAGGGTTGTGAACTGTCACTTGTCCCTGAAACCTCAGCTGTAGATTGTCAACAGGTAGAGAGCCCTGTTACAGCTGCCGCGATGATTGCCCATCCCGAAGAGACACCTGTCTCAGCACTGCCTTGTGGGTGTGGGTGGTGCTGCCTACTGTCTTCAGGGTGGGTGGTTGGGCTTTGGGTTAGCACTCCTAGAGTGCTGGATAGTGGCAGAGTTGAAGACCAGCCAGGGCTTCCCACCTGGCAGCCATACTTCTGCTCTGCACCCAAGGACGTGATTGGACCAGGGGTGGTAGTGGGCAGCTCTTCATCCTGCGTCCTGGTGTCTTGTCAAACAGTGATTTTTGTTTGGCAGAAAAATTATGCCATTGAGCCAAAGCAGAGAAAAGCATTGTAGTGTGCCCTGCGTAGTACAGTGGGGTGGCTGTGTCTGGGTGTCAGTCCCTGCACCTGACCAGCCCTGCGCCCCACCTCCTGTGAGCGACTGGACCAGAGTATCTAAGGCTGTCCTGAAATTCAGTATGTAACCAGCTGCCTTTGCCTTACCTTGTAACTGATTTTTTTCTAAGCCAGCCCCCTGAGTTCTGGGATTAAAGGCATGAGTAACCATGCCCAGCGTTTCCCAGCCTTTTAAGAACTGTCCTGCAAGTGGTAATGGCGCATGCCTTTAACCCAGCACTTAGGAGGTAGAAGCAGGTGAATCTCTGAGTTTGAAGCCAGCTTGGTGTACAAAGTGAGTTCCAGGACAGTCAGGGCTACACAGAAATCCCATCTTGGGTTAGGGAGTGGTGGGACCCTGTCCCACAGCTTCTCTGTCTTACTGTTGTCTGATTCTCCCTTCGGCCGAGGACTGTAAAGCAACAGCCTCAGCTTGCATAGAACCCTGTGTGATTGCATTTGCTGAGCGAGCACCTAGAAGATTGGCTTGTATTAAGCCGAGGCAGGCCTCCAAGCTGGGAAGAAAACGACACCTGACTGGTCTCAACTGAGAGCAGCTGGGCTGTTAAAGGGCCGCCTGTGCCCTCCTGAAGTATGACCTATCTTTGGATTTCCTTGGTGTCTGTTTTCATGACCCCACCCCCTGCTTTTGTTTCTTACTTGTCTTTTGCACGGTGTTGCAGGTTTGCAGAACCAGTCAAGGATAAGTGGTGACTCGGTCAAAACAGCCAGAGAGCCAGGCCTCATTGCCTCAGCTCGACAGAGACCAAAGGAAGTGAGGGCTCCCCGGGCTCAGTCTTCCTGTGGAAAGATACCAACTGCGTTCTGTCTGGTGCTTTATGCTTCAGGGTACAAAACAGAGTAGTAACGGGTAAATAAATTTGTCCGTGGGCTTTCAGGCTTGACAGAGATCCTAGCAAAACCATTACGAAAGGAGAACTTTGAGGCCCAGTCTAGAGTAGACAGGTCCCTCGGCCTGTCAACCTGGCACTTCGGAGGCCAAGGCAGCAGCCTGCCCTGCCTACTAAGGGACTTCATACTGACAGGCTGTTCTCATAAAAGGGGGTGGTGTCCAAAAGAGAAGGAACAGTTCTATCCCAGCCATGATGGCAGTTCCCCAAAGAACTGGAGACACTGGGGGTACATCTTGTGTGTCACCAGCTGGCCTCCAGCTGAAGGAACGAGTGAGTGCCTACAGCCCAGGAGACATCTGCTCACCAAGCAATCCCAGATCTCCTCGGTGTGGTGACATGCCTGGAGCTCCAGCACTTGGAAGGTAGAAACAGGATCAAGAGTCTAAGGCCAGCCCGGGCACCTGGAGACCCTGTCTCAAACAGCAATTACAGAGAGCTGTGTCACTGTGTTACGGTACAAAGAGTCTAAAGTTCTTGGAGTGTCTAGGTGCTGACAGACTTCATGCAGGGCTGTCTGTTGTGACCTAGGAAGAACACAGAAGGGTCTCCGGGTCTCATTGTCATAGAAGGAAGCTGGTTTTACTGCCAGTTTGCTCTCAAATATTCTCCTTGAAAGCGGCCCTTGAAGCCTACCGGGCAAGACATGAAGTCTGGGGAGCAGAGATACGATTCTCAGTCCATGCTAGCCAAGGCTGTGAGAACTTATCTGGAAGGAGACAGTATCCGTGAAGTCAGAAAAGGCCCTCAGTCCCTGGTCACCAGCATCCAGTCCGAATGAATTCATGTCATTGACTGGTTAGAAGCTGGGGGAGTTGACTCACATCGGGAAAGAGCAGTGTGAGCACTGTTGGCATTGCTACCCACTTGGGAGACCACGGGTGTTAAACTGAGGTTAGGTACCAGGGACGGATGCAGTTAGACTGCAGGAGATGCTTATAGCGAGTAGTGAGCCATCAGCACCCTCTCGTGGGCACCTAGAGAATCGTGGTTCCTGGCACGTGCACAAAGCCAGGACTTGTGTTGTTGGCCAATGCTCGTGGTTGTTACACACCTCAGCCAGTCCTTTTCCACAGTCCATTAAAACAATTTGAACTTGCTGTCACTTTGGAGAAACCGTAGTGTTTACACAGCCTTACCTGGGGGCCTACAGTCGGCACATGCTCGTAGGAAGTGAATGCTGTGTCAACAGAGACTTGTTTATCTCCTCTAGTGACTGAGGCTTCTGATTTGTCAGTAGTGAATAGATAGACCCTAATATAGTGTGCCCCAACTTAACCCTGAGCAGTTTGACACCCTGAACAGTGCCCCCCATTCAGACCTGTCAGGCCAACACAGGCTAACGTGTGCTGTCTGAAGGATTTGTCTGGGAATCTGACAGGATACCCTTAAACCAAAGACCATAATACTCGTGGCCTTCCATTTAACACAAATCAGGAACCAGAAAGATGGCTCTGTGGATAAAGGCACTTGGCTGCTGAGCCTGACAGCCTGAGTTCAGTCCCTAGAACCCACATGGTAGAACAGCATCAATTCCTCCAGTTCTGCACATGCCCCCAGTAAGTAAGTAAATGTGTGTGTGCATACATAATGTACTCATACAAACACACACATACATATATACATATATACACACACACATATATATATGAACATGGAGACCTCTGAAATCCCAGCGAAAATCGGGCTCCTCCTGGAAATGACACTGGAGCCAGCAGTGGCATCACTAGGTGACCCTGTTTCAGGAATCCCCCTGGGGAATCTTGAAAAAACATTACTGAAGTAGTAACCCTAACCACAGACCCTTGGGGCATCCACACAGTTTGAGCAGGCACTGGTCCTCGCTGATGAGATTTCAGCATTCACCCCCTCTCTTGCCCAGCCCCACTAGCATCTGTTCCCATCATCGTCTACACGCATGGTGGCCACAGAGATCCACAGTTACACCCTTGCAGGCGCTCCTCCCACCCTTTGCATTCACGCCTAGGTCCTGGGTTTGTGTCTCAACACGGCCTGCACCTGCAATCCCAGCGTTCAGGAGGAGAAGGCAGGAGGATCAGGAGTTCAAAGTTATACTCCACTACATAGTTCAAAGCCAGGCTGGCATACACAAGAAAGACCCCGACTCAGTTCCACTTTGCTGCCTAATACTGGTCTGGATGAGCTAAGGGCAGCTGGAGACAGCCTCAGTCACCTTCTCCCTTCAGCCCGTGCCCTGTTGTGCCATAGAGACATGGAGTCATCCTGCTGAGGTACATAAACCTCATTCTTCTATTCAGATCCACTCCAGAATAACATCTTGTCCCCACCATTACGAGACCCCATTTGTGTCCTGGGTGCCCTCTCCCACTCTCCAGCCATGCCCTCTATCTGAGTCATCAGTTTCCCCACCGCACAGGACAAGGACATCCTTGCAAACGTAAAAAAAAGCAAACCTCACCTGACCTCGCGTTCCCTGTTGAGGCCACCCACTGGACCTCCATTTGGATATGTATCAAGAACTTCAGAATTAACGTGATTGGGCTGCAGAGATGCCTAAGAGGTAAAACACTCACTGCACAGGCATTAGGACCAGAATCAGATCCCTACAAATACCCGGGTAGATGCGGGGTAGGAGTGTTACCCACCTTTAATCCCAGCATTCAGGAGGCAGAGATGGGGGACCCCTGGAGCAAACTGGCTGCCTAGACCAACGAGCGCTGTGTTTAGGGAGAGACCCCACCTCAGTGTAGATAAGATAAAGAGCAATCAAGGCAGATGCCTCCTGTCGCCCTCTGGCCTCCACATGCATGCACACACACACCCACACACACACAAATCAAAAGCAGACCACTAATATGACTGACTCTGCCTTCCAGCCTGCCTCTCTTGAGCACACGGTGCTGTGCCACCTGTGGACTCGAGCCTAAAACACCGTCAACTCCTCAGACCCCTACCTGAGTCTCATGGAATTGAGGCTTAGCATTTCTGCTTGCGGGGTTTGCCTCCCCTGCTGTTCTTCCTCACCCCTATGCTCTGGCCACCATGTCTTAGCATCTTGTGTTTGTCTGTGCCATGACAGTAGCTTCCCCCAGCCATGTATGTGTGGTATGTGTGGTGTGTGTGGTGTGTGTGTGTGTGTGTGTGTCTGTGAATGCATGGGTGTCTGTGTGTGTGTGACGGGGTGCGCGTGCATGCGGTTTCTCACAATGCATAGCTTTTCCTCTAATGAGAAGGGGAAGAGACAAAACTAGACAAGTTATTTGAAAATATTTTTGCCTGATTTTCTTGAAAAAAATTAAGATCCAAGTTGAAGTTATTTTGTAGCATTGAATAGCTGCCTTCCCCACAATGATTAACAGCAAATGTTTGAGGTTCACAGCCGTGTGCTCAGTGAAAGACAGCAGAGTAGGGCTGTTTCCATGAAGATTGGTGCATGGTACAGAAATCAGTTTCACACTACTGTCGCGTGCCCCCAACTACGACCCTTCTTTTCATTTTTGATGCCATTACTTCGCAGTAAGGAAAACATTCTCTCTTAGCCGGCCATGCAGCAAGTCAAGGCAGAATCCAGGCCATTTGACAAAGAGTACTCCTAACACCAACACTGTGACAGAAAGGCAAGGTCAAAGATGCCTTTTTCTTCTGCACAACTGGCCCTTCAACCAGGACAGGCTTCAAGCCCCGCTCAGTCCTGGTAAATTCCTGACACCATGAATTCCAGCTATGTTGGGTAGCAGGCTGCCTCTCATACCTCGGTGGTTCTCCAGCCAGTTTCTTTCTTTCTTTCTTTCTTTCTTTCTTTCTTTCTTTCTTTCTTTCTTTCTTTCTTTCTTTCTTTCTTTCTTGGTTTTTCGAGACAGGGTTTCTCTGTGGCTCTGGAGCCTGTCCTGGAACTAGCTCTGTAGACCAGGCTGGTCTCGAACTCACAGAGATCCGCCTGCCTCTGCCTCCCGAGTGCTGGGATTAAAGGCGTGCGCCATCATCACCTGGCTCTCCAGCCAGTTTCAAGCCCCCTCAGTTCTGGTAAATTCCTGGTACCATGGATTCCAGCTGTGTTGGGTAGCAGGTCACCTCCCACACCTAGGTCTCCTCATCTATAACCCATGATGATGGCACCGTCAGGGACTCAGTGTGAAACCAACAGAGGAGAGTTAGATAAGGTAACCAAGGAAACTGCAGCTGCATCTTGGCAGTTGTGGCTCATCATCAAAATGCCCCCTGAGTAGAGGATTTGATGCCCTCTTCTGGCCTCTGGATGCATCATGCATGCACGTGGTACACACGCATAGATGCAGACGAAATGCACACAGATAAAATAAATCTTTAAAAAAAATCAAGAGACCACCACTCTGATGCAAGCAAGTGGCTGCTAACATAACTCATAACTAACATAACTCATTCTTTCATTGGAGAAAGAGCTCAGATGAAGTGACTTCTAGCTGGATTGAGTGCTGATTTCCTCCACAGAGATGGGAACTCGGGGAAACCTTTCACCTGCTGACAAGCGGTCATGGGGGAGGTGACGTTTCAATACCGTCACAGGCCTCAATGTGCTTGGTACGGATTTTGCCTATTGGTGATTGGTCATTTGGCTCAGACTAGCTTTTATGGTTATCAGTGGAGACAGTGTGGACTGGAGAACTGTACAGAAATCAGACAGAGGCTTGGAAGCAGTGGCCCAGGGAATTCTGTTGTTTCTCTTCATCAGGCCTCGGATCTCTGGACGCATTCAGCACAGGTGTTGAGTGCCAGTGGCCAGCAAGCAGCTTCAGCTTGGGGGCTCCCTGTTCTTTCCTGTGTGTGTTTTCCCTGTTAACTGTGTAAACAGTGTTTAGAGTCCAGGCTGGCCTCAAATACTGACCCTTGGGCCTCTGCGTGGAGCCTACAGGCATGAGCCACCATGCCCAGGTGTTTTTTCTTTCTTTTTATTGATTAGTGTTTCCAAAGATATATCTGTTTTCAATCTTTTCCAAAGACCAATTTCATTGTCTCCTTGAAACATTATTTTGAGACAAGGTCTCGTTATGCAGCTCTGGTTATCCTGGACCTCACCATGTGGACCATGTTGGTCTTGAACTCACAGAGCTCTCCCTGCCTCTGCCTCTCTGGAGTACGGGAATCAAAGGCCTGTTCCACTGCTCCCAGCTTGGCTTTTTTTTAACTCTCCCTATTATAGTCTTGCTGTCTCTTTGCCCTTCTAGTTAGTTTTTACCCCTCTCTTTGCCCTGTTGTTTTTGTAACTTCTCAAGTTCCCGTGCTTCCCTTCCCCCACACCATAAGCATTTAAAGATAGAGTTCCCAGGTGCAGCCCCTACAGCTTTGCTGTTAGCTTGTTACTTGTGGAGTTTGTTTTTGCTTTTTAGACAGGGTTTTTCTGTGTAGCCTTGGTTGTTCTGGAACTCGCTCTGTAAACCAGGCTGGCCTTAAACTCACAGAGACCCCCCTGCCTCAGCTTTACAGGTGTGCCTCGCCCTGCCCAGCTGGATTTCGACACGTGGCTTTGCTCTCTGCTGGCTGTGGGCACTGGGGTCCACTCTCCTCAGCTCCACCGCACAGATGCGCCCTTCCCAGCATGCTTTCCCAGCTGCCGCTGCTTCATCGCTTGTGAAAAACTCGATTTAAAAGTTGCACTTGTGACAGCACTTGCTTAGATTAGATTGCCCTGAAGCGAGCATTTCTTTCCCACTCTTCTGTTCCTATTGGTGCCAAGTGTATTAGGAACACCTTTGCCTGACCGAACCACAAATCCACAGGTTTGTCTGGTTTATACTCTGGTTTGAAAGAAAGGGAGGGGGGTGAAAAAGATGTAATAACTGCATGGTGCCAGTAGGGGACGCTATTGGCCCATTTATGGTCAGTCCTTAAATTTCATATATTAATATGCTTTTGTCTTAGAGAAGACCCCAGGAACAGAGTTCGGATTGTAATAATGTGGGGTACATTCTCAGGTGCCACGTGTGCTTAAGAGTAACATTAAAACCGTTGCTCTGAAGAAACGCTCCGATATGCCCAGAGTCCCATTTACCTCCTGGACAGCTACTGCAAAAGTGCCCTGGGGTGGGGGTGGGGAGAGACCCATGCTTCCCTGGGCTCCCGTGTCTGAAAAGAGACCTTCTGGGTGCAGATGACCATCCTGCTGGAGCTCACTCCGAGGACTCTTTGATTGGGATGATTCTCTAGAAGAAAAGGGGGGAGGGGCAGGTGTGGCGCACATGTGCGGGCTGGCGCTCATTACTGGGGTAACCTGAACTAGAATAAAGCCGTGATGGCAATCTCAAGGAGGGCTTGTCTAGATCGACTTGGCCTGTGGCCATGTCTGCTTGTGATCATCTAATCTTCCTAGCTTGTGAAAAGCCCGGTTAAAAAAGTGTACTTGAGACACCGTACGCCTACCGATCACCCTAGAGATAGCGTTTCTTTTTTACTTTCTGCTCGTATTGGTGTCGAGCAGGGACAGCTTTGCCTGGTGGAGGGAGCCACAGATCCACAGGTGTGGCTGTTTTATACTTTGGTTTTTTAAAATAAAGTAGATGTAATGCTTGGGAGTGGCCGATAGGTGGTGCTATTGGCCCACTTATGACCAGCATTTCCACCTCTCAGGTTGATCTGCTTTGTTAATTCTTAGGGGAAAGAATTAACTTGATTGCCTGCAATGGGAAGACTTGCCTAAGCTTGAGCAGGGCGTGTGAGCCACGTGAGCACGAGCATTCGTCCGTGGCTCTCTGCTCTCAGCTGTGGCTGTGCTGTGATTCGCTCCTTAGCTCCACAACTGACGGTCTCTAACTTAGACCTGGGAGCCAAATAAACAGATTCTTCTTTACGTTGCTTTTGTTGATTGTTTTTATTATTTTTTTTGGTTGAAAGCTCTGGTTTTGGAGCCTGTCTGGAACTAGCTTTGACCAGGCTGGTCTGAATAAGATGTTGCGGTGCGAGGAAGCCCGGCTGAGTATTTGTTTTTATGTATGTTTTGGTTTTGGTTTTTGAGACAGGGTTTCTCTTTGTAATACTCCTAGCTGCCCTGGAACTTTCTCTCTCTCTCTCTCTCTGTAGACCAGGCTGGCCTCAAACTCACAGATATCTGCCTGGCTTTGCCTCACAAGTGCTGGGATTAAAGGCGTGCGCCACCACCACTGCCCAACTTGTCTGGCTATTTAACACAGCTACAGGAAAAACATTAAGGCATGCCTGGGAGGAGGCATGGCGCCCGGCGTTCCTAACGGTAGGGGCATGGGGGCACGGCTTTCCTAGCTGCCGACTCCCGCATGTGCACCTCATTAGGACGACTGAGCCTGGTCTCACAGTGACTGTTATTGGCACGGTCAGTGAAGTGTGGCCATCAGGTCACGTGAGAGTAGAATGTGGGTACTGGTATAAAAGATGGACAGCTGTCTGAGCCACTATCTCTGCCAGGGAATCGAGAGGAGCTCACATTTCTAACATGCGCTCAGTAGGAGTCTTGAGATGAAGTGGGCTTAAAACACAGGATATTGAATATAAAAATGCCCGGCTGGTATTGTAGGAATTGAGGAGAGACCCTCTGTCTGCAAGCAATACAAACATTTCTATTCTATATCATGACAGACAAGGGTGTTGAGACCAAAGGGAAGTGGAGGCAGGAAGATTCCCAAGGTCAAGGACAGCTTGACCACGCACAGAGAAAGCCTGCGTAGAAAAGCAAAGAAGCCAGGCACGGGGGGGGGGGGGCACACTAATCCCAGCATTTGAAGGCAGAGGCAGGTGGATCTCTGAGTTCCTGCCCAGGCTAGTCTACAAAGCAACACTGGAGGGGGGGGAGAGAGAGAGAAGGAAGGAAGGAAGGAAGGAAGGAAGGAAGGAAGGAAGGAAGGAAGGAAGGAAGGAAGGAAAGAAGGAAGGAAGGTGACAAAAAGGAAGTTCAGGGGCTGGAGAGATGGCTCAGTAGTTAAGAGCACTGGCTACTCTTCCAGAGGACCCATGTTGGATTCCCAGCACCCACATGGCAGCTCAGAACTGTCTGTAACTCCAGTACCAGGGATCTGACACCCTCACACCAATGCACATAACATAAAATTAAATTCCTCAACAGGGTTGAAAGATGGAACAGCAAGGAAGTAGGGGAAGCAAGACCACAGACAGAGCCCCTAACTCAGGACTGGCCTGTGCATTGCTCTGAGTCACTCCCAAGTGTGTGAAACTGTGGCTGCAGATTGTGCGTTGCCCTGGGTGGCTTCATCTTACAAGCAGCCTTGGCTGTTTTGAGTATAAACGGAATCAGGATGGCTCTGCATCTCATGTGCTCATACCCAGAAAACACAGACAGAAAAGCAACTTTTCTCACTTTACACTTACCAAAGTTGATTCGGATCATATGTTGGGTTACCATAGAGGCGCAGTGTGTGCTCCATGAAGCCAAGTTCATCTACATGTTCTCGAAAGCCTATTAGCATAGCCAAATATATACAAATATGTGTGCATGTATGGAGATACATACATGGAACAAGGAACACGTGGCATACCAAACTGCCCTCCCTCATTCTCCATCTTGGTCCTGCCCAAGCCCCTTTCAGAAGTCAGAGAGGCAGGTGCTTAGCCCTAGACCACAGAGAAGCCTCCTTCTCAGGGTCTAGCTTCTGAGTAGAGGTGATTGGGTTCCTAAAGTGTCCTCCTCTACCATGAGAAGGCTGGATATGCCTTTATAGGAGAGGAAGAGGGCCACTCCAATGCATCACCATCTCTCCACCCCACCATTCAAACAAGAACTTACTAGTATCTCGGCCTGGTAGCTCAGGCCAGTAATCTTCAGTACTTGGAAGGCAGAAGCAAGAAGATCATAAATTCGAAGGTTGCCCAGGCTACAGAGTAAATTCTATACTCAAATGATTTTCAAGGTGCTGGGGCCGCAGCTAAGGGGCAAAGCTCCTGCCTTGAAGCACGAGGCTCCAATTCAGTTTCCAAGGGCACAAACAGCAGCAGCAAAACTTGCCCTTAGAGTCCAGAAAGGGGTGCCTCACCCTCACACAAATACAGTTAAAACATCAGGGACTGGCTTATCCAAATCCCTGTAATTCTGGAACCTAGTTTTGCACCTTTTCTTTCATTTATATCCTGCTATTATTATTGTTATCATCATCATTATAATTATTGTGTTTTATTGCTGTTTGAGACAGGGTTTCTCTCTATGTAGCCCTAGCTGTCTTGGAACTCACTCTGTAGACCAGAGTGGCCTCAAACTCAGAGATGTGCCTGCCTCTGCCTCTGCCTCCCTCTGCCTCTGCCTCTGCCTCTGCCTCTGCCTCCTAAGTGCTATGACTGAAGGCATGGTACACCACCACCTGGTTCATTTACACCCCTCTTTGAAGGATCTCTAGATCTAGATTATAAATATCAGAGGCAATTCCCCAGCAACAGACGATGTTCTTGCTCTCAGAGATTTTGGCCCGGAAAAGGGGAAATAAAGGAGCAATTAGCAGACACGGCAGCCATCCGCACAAGGCCCCAAGGAGTTCAGAAACAGCAGACGAGCCACGGAGCTGTCTAAATGCAGCTATGAGAAGTCATTAGAAGCAGGAATAGTGGCTTACACCTGTAAACACCACACTCAGGAGATTGGAGCAGGAGCATTGCTGTGAGTTCTTGGTCAGTCTGAACTACACAGTGAGTTCTACTTTGGTTACTCTGCATAGAGAATAAGATTGTGTAAAAGAAACAACATAAAAAAAGGAAGGGAATACAATCTTTATCAATATTACTGAAAAAATATGCGCTCCTAAACTGAATCACCAGCCAATCCTCTTGTGCAGAGATAGGGAAAAAGACAACTGGTCAACCTCACAGTTTGTCTTAAATGAGCCAATATGGCTTTGCTGGTCTTTAAGCAATTCCTCTATGTGCAGAAAATAAGTCAGCTTGGCAGTGTGTAAAAAAAAAAAAATCCAGTTTATCGGCCTCAGTCAATAATACTGGGATATAACTCAGTGGTAGAATGCTAATCTAGTTTATCCAAGGCTCTGAGTTTCATCTCCACAAACACAGGAAAACAAACAAAAGTACTGAGTTAATCTTCTGTGCCTCGATTATTTTTTTTCTAATAAATATGGGTGAGGTGTTTGAGGGTGGGGTACAAATTCATTGATTATGGGATCAAGGTGACTGGAAAGAGATTGTCCTTGCTTTTTAAAGTGTCCTCCACAGGTTCATTTGAATACTTCTTCCTCAACTGTGTTGAGCGATTGGAGAGTCACTACTGGGAGGTAGGACCTCGGTAGAAGTGGGTTGCTGCAGGGTGGGCCTTGAGATTTATAGCCTACTTCCTATCACATCTTTGTTTTCTGGTCCTCTGTGATGTGGACAAAACCATCACCACATGTCCCCTATCCCCGCTCCAACAAAGCTGCTCCCTGCTCGCTATCATGAAAAACCGTATCCTTATAAACCCACGCTTTCTTGACTTACTGCTTGTCATGCATTTGGTCTCAAAGATAAAAAAAAAAAGAAAGAAAGAAAGAAAGAAAGAAAGAAAGAAAGAAAGAAAGAAAAGTAACTAATAGTCTTCCTGAACAAACAGCCTTCCAAACAATTTATTTTATTTTGAGACTGGGCTTCACGATGTAGCTCTGGCTGGCCTGGAACTCACTATGTAGACTAGGTTGGCCTTGAATTCTTAGGGATCCACATGACGCGGCCTCCAGAGTGCTGGAATTAAAGGCAGGCACCAACTGACATGGAATTCTCGTTGAGGTCTCACAGGAAAAGCAGGTGGGGAGGGTGTTAGCTCCTGCTCATCTCCACACCCAGACCTGCGGTGTCACCAGCCTGGTTCTGCTCTAGACGAACTGCTCACAAAGGTCCAAATCTTGGCAACTGTGTCCTATTCGGCATCCGATACTAAAGGAATTGAGCTCTCTCTTCCTTGTCCACATCTGTAGTGGGGAAGCCATCTGAAAATCAAGGCTGTCATTTTTCTCACTGTGTCTGTCAAAAAATTGCTACTTGAGAGGCCCAGCATATCATAGTGTCCGCTTCAACAGGAAACCAGAAAAGCCACCGTAGGCCATCCATGGCGGCTGTCCTATGCCTGTTACCATATTCCTCAACATGGGATCTTCCTTTTGCAAGAGAGAAAGAAAGGTGGTCCATAAAACTGTCCAGGAAGGCCAAGGGTGTAGATCGGCTGGGAGAGACTTCTCTAGCACACATGAGGTTCAAGCCCTAGTGCCACAGAAACTGGGCCTGGTTCTAGTACCCAGGTGGTGGCGAACAGACAAGAGGATCAGAAGCTCAGGGTCATCTTCTGCTACATAGTGAATTGGAGGCCAGCCTGGGCCTCATGGATCATGCCTTAAAATGGAAAATAATCCCAGCACTCAGGAGGCAGAGGCAGGTGAGTTTTTCTGTGAGTTCAAGGCCAGCCTGGTCTACAGAGCAAACTCCAGGACAGCCAGGGCTATACAATGAGACCCTGTCTCAAAAACAAACAAATAAACAAGGGCACCCACCCAAGGACCCAAGAGAAGGACCAGCCCATCACACAAACACCCAGGAAGAAGGTCTGGTCTCTGCACCAGTCCTTGGGTTGCCCTACCAGACACTACCCAGAGACACCTCCTGGAGCTTTATCTTAAATAGGCTTTACTTCACCAATACTCTGTCCCTGTAGCCTCTCTCTCTCTCTCTCTCTCTCTCTTTCTCTCTCTCTCTCTCTCTGCCTCTCTCTCTCACACTCACACACACCTGCCCCAACAGAGTCTTTTAGGAAACACCCAGGGGCCTCTCTAGGATGAGGAAGTTTGTCCTGACTAGTCCAGCTGCTGCTTTGCACAGACAGCAGCAAAGCTCCCCCTGGAGAAGCCAGGGCCCGCCTGCAGCACAGGATGCTCACTGTCAGTGATTCACAGAGAGACTGGAACGCATTAGGATTATGTAATGACTATTAACTCGTCTCATTTCCCATGGAAAGTCATCAGGAGGGCTATGAGAAACCACACTGCCTCCAACCCTTCCCATGGACAAAGTGCCAGCATGGTGCCAGTGCCGCAGGGGAGACTAGACGGGAACGGTTTTCTGCAGACACTGCCAGGGCCATCCTGTGAGCACCTGGCTGCTCCACGGCTCTCTGGGCTTTCTACTTCATCCTCGGCCTGTAGAAACCTGGTGGGAGTGACAGGGAATGCCAGGGAGCCGATGCGCCAGGCAGCTGTGGGCAAACAGCCTCGCTCCCTCAATGCCTGGTTTTTCTTTGTCTCTTACGCAGTGCCCAGATTAGTGTTCGCCACTTCTTAGCGATTCTCTCTTTGTGTACAGCTCACCTTCTCTGACTCATCTCGACCTTCCTATGAAGGGATTTAGGAACGGCTGTTCCCATGACTGCTTGCACCCGAATCCTAGGCTCATTATGTACTTTAGAAGGAACCCACATGAAGAAGGGTTTAATCTAAACCTCAGTGATGTTGACACCCATGGACACCTTACTAGACACAAGGACATCAAACTCAAATAGCTGGAGGCCACAGCCAGCAAGTGGAGGAATAACTAACCTCCAGTAAAGACACAGAGTGCATACAGGTCAGGACCAAGTGGGACCTGGGGGTCCTGGAGAGACTGTGTCCCTCAGGGCATAGCTGCCACTCTGCCGAGAAGGTTGCTTAAATGCAAAAATAGGTCAGTGTTTCTAGATCTTCCGATTCAGAGAGCTTCAAGCTAGGTAACCAGCTTTCCTATTTTTGGAAATCAATTTAAAACATTATGAAGACAGAGCAGAGTCCATTCACAGACCCCGCCCCCAAAGCTCCTTGCGAGGGAGGAGGTAGACTGGTCACTGTGAGTGTGACCTTTGAGGCAGGAGGCACTTGATACCCTCCCCCTCCCCGCCTGTAAATGTGCTCTTTTTGGTGGAAAGATAATATTTCCTTCAGGCAGGGCGTGGTACTGCATGCCTGTAACCCAGCACTTAGGGGCTTGAGAGAGGAGGACGTGAGTTCAAGCTTATCTTGGGTTACAGAGCCAAACCCTGTCTGTGTAAACAAAAAAAGGGTAGGAGGTGAGGGAGATAACCTTTACTCTGTATTTTTATTTTTTATTTTTATTATCTAATTACAAAATTGACGCCGCTGCTATGGCAAAGGAGGAGCTGCGCAGGGGCGGACGGGAACAAAGCAGGAGTTTCTGTTTATGCCAAAGGCAGGAGGAGAAAGACCATGGACCCAAAACATGGCAGCCAAGTTCATTAGAGCAAGCAGTCGACTAAAGCAAGTTTTTTTATTCGTGCACATGGGCTGCCTCCCCCTAAGGCAGAGCTCAAGATGTCAGCCCCGGATGTGAGGAAGACACGGCTTTCATAGCTCAGGAGTAGGTGTTTCCAGATGGGGGAAATAGGCAGGCTTACCAGAGCAGAACTTAACAGGTAGTCAGAACAAGGTCATCACAACAGGTGTTCACAACAGGGTAGTCATGGGGTCACACAAACCTTAGAAACAAAGGGGGGGGGGCTGCAGGATGGTTATAAACAGCTTTGTGAACCAAAGACACGATCGCCGTTCCTGAAACGGGCAGCTCGGAACCATCTGTAGTTAAGGTTACGGCTTAATCTTACAGGAGTGAATCTAGTTAGCCTTTACCATAAGATAACTTGTAAGCCCAAGATGGATGCAGGCTGGGTCTTCATTCCCTAGAGAGAAGCGTTAATCCTTCAACCTGGGCTTATACTGTGCACACTGGTTTTGGTGGGTTTTTTTGTTTTGTTTTTGTATTTTCTTGGGGGTAATTGTTTGTTTTGTTTTTCTGGGTTTTGTTTATTTGTGAGGAAGGTCTCATCACGTAGCCCTTGCTGTTCTGGAACTTGCTATGTAGGCCAGGCTGGGCTCAGGCTCACAGAACACCTCCTGTCCAGCCTCTGCTATACTGGGATTAAAGGCATGGCGTCCATGTCTGGCTTGTCAGTACTGTTTCATAATTTTATTTAATATTTTACTTCATAACCTACTGTGGTCATTAATCAGGGCCACTTGATAGCCTCTTAAGACATATAAATTATAATTACATCATGTTTTCCAAAGATGTCTGCACCCATGTGGATATCAGCAGAGTTCTCCATTGTATGACAAAGGTACTGGCCATCATAAAGAGGGATCTTGCCTAGGGATGTCGCTCACTTGGCAAGAATGCCTGCTTATACACAGCCTAGGTTTGCTCTGCAACACCGCCGGTAATTCCAGCACTGGGGTAGCAGCAGGAGTGTCGGAATCCTAGGTCATTCTGGGCTATGTGGTTCAAGTCTAGCCCAGGACACACGAGACCTTTCTTTGCAGCTGTCACTGTCAACAGATGGTGATACGGGTGTTGCTGGGAGACTCGTGTGCCTTCAGAAGCATGGCTCTCCTTCTTGTTGTCCTTGGGGCCAAATGATCACCTGAGAAAGTTCCCATTGTGCTGAAAAGCCACGTGTAGATTCTAAACAACAGGCCTACTTCAACCCTTGCCTAGGAAGAGTGTCTGCCAGCGTGTGATTGAACAAGCTTCCAGACAACAACTCTGCTGTTGTCCAGCTGACCCCAGGTGCACTAGCAAAGGAACAAGCCATCTCTGCGGCTGTTGACCACAGATTCCAGGGGAGACAGTGATTGCAGGGGATTCGGTGACTATTTCAAAATCCCATTTCCTAGGCTTCAGTGTGTGTGTGTGCGCGCATGTGCACACACGCATGTGTGCTATGCATATATGAGTATTGTGTGCAGGGACACACGCTCGTTCTTGTGCATTTGAAGGCCAGAGAAGGGTGTTGGGTGCCCAGCTCAGTCACTCTCCACCTTATTCCCATGAGTTCTATCCCTGAACCTGGAACTAGGCTGCCAGACAGAAGGTACCGGGGATCCTCCTGCCTCCACCTCCCACAGTGCTGGAGTTACAGAAGAATATGACCTTGCCAGGATTTGTATATGGGTCCTAGGGATTTGAACTCAGGTCCTCATGGTTGTACAGCAAGTTCTCTTTCCCACTGAGCACTCCTGTTGAGTCTTCCTAGGGCCTTGGTGATTTTTTTCAGGCCAAATAATAGCAATAAATTAGAGCCATGCTATCAGCTGAGACTTTCTCAACAGGGCCTAGAGTTCATCAGGAATATGCTGGGGATGCGCCCAGGTACTATAGCAGTGCCTGGCTGCTGGAGAGAGCTGCATCTACCAGGAAATTGCTGCTTCCTAAAAATGGAAGCACGATGAAATTAGGACAATTAGAGCCGTTAATCAGGGGGACCTGAAAGCATGTAACTGAATCAAGGAGGGTTGGGAGGCCCGGGTCCGCTGTGTACATAATGACCTCTGACTGACATCTAGTGCTTGTCCGTGGGCTGAGCTGCACAGGGACGGTGCTGGTCATAATCTCCCGGCTCTCTATCTGCTGTGGGGAACTGTAGCTCCCTCAGCGCCCTTGACTGAGGTTCTGTGGATCCAGCCTCTACTCAGTTCCCCCTTTCCTACTCTAAGTCCCAGGGCACTGAGCTCTTGGAATTCTGCCCAAAGCCTACAGCTGGGTTTGGCCAAAGTAACACAGCAGCAGGGGGAGAGAACAGGGTCAGGCGCAACGAGGCTTCCTTCCTGAGGGCATCTGGCATCTGCTGGCATCTCCCGGTCAGACTGGACACTTCATGAAGAGACATCCATGCTGACTCTGCTTCCAGATTCTGGCCACTGCTCTTCTTCACTCATCCTTGTCTGTTAGTGGTGATGCTCCCGATAAAGCCCATTCTGGGAATGTCCCAACAGCTCCCGGGTTAAAGGCGTCGGCCCCAGTTTGAAACTATTGGGAGGTGGCAGGACCTTTAAGAAGTGACGCTCAATAGGTATTATGTCACTTGAAGAGGGTAATACAGGTTGTGTGTGTGTGTCTGTCTGTCTCTTGCTGTGTCTCTGTGTGTGTATATGAGTGTCTTGATCTGTCTCTGTCTTTCTGTGTGTCTGTCTCTTGCTGTATGCCTCTGTGTGTCTGTCTGTCTCTCTTTCTCTCTCTGTCTGTCTCTGTGTGTGTGTTTCTGGCCACATGAGGTGAGCAGCTTGCTTCTACCATGAGTTTCCCACCCTCTCAGAACTAACTTGACCATGGATTAAAACCTCCAAAATGTAGGACAAAATAAACCTTTCCTATTTTAAGATAAATCTCTCAGGTATTTTGTTATAGTAACAGAAAAGAGACTAGTACAACTTCCTTTTGTAGAACTTTAAGACAATTCTGAAGCCATTTCTGACAACTCTCAGTCTAAGCAGTAATGCTTCCCCCTTCCCCCCTGGGAAGCAAAGACCTAACAAGTGCTCACACACAATGTTGGGAACGTTCCATCATCTTCCTGAGTCCTTGTGAATGTTCTCCAAATAGAACTCAGTTATTGAATAGGGGCAAGATAACTCTTAGGTATTGACTCAGTGACTGATGTTTTGACTTAGGCCCTGGGAAAGGGGCAAAGTGACCCTCAGAAGTTTTCCCTTACCTCATCTGATCTGGCAACCCCTCTCCAGTCAATTATTGGTAATAGCCTTTTGAATAAGCCAATCATAATAGTTAAAGAACAACCCCCAGATACCCCTTCCTTCTGTGGTTTTTCCCCTTAAAAATAGCCTGTACTAGACATTCAGGGTTTTCTAGCCTCTCGACTGCTGGAGGACCCTGTCATGACAGAATTAATAAAATCCTCGTGCTTTTACATCAGCTGTGATGTGGAGATGGTCTCTTGGGGTGACTCCTCCTCCTCGGTGATTGAACGCTAGGGTCCAACACTTTCATTAGCCCTTTGGATTTGCCTGCACCTTTGCCACATCTTTGTAAAAAAGGTCTTATTATCAGTTATCCAGTTTGAGAGTTACGGTAGCAAATCTCCAAAAATTAAAAAATAAAACTTAAAAAGTTGTTTGTCAGGAGAAAAAAACACACACACACACACACACACACACACACACACACACAATGGAGTGATGGCTCAGCTGTTAAGAGCTGCCTGCTTTTCCAGAAGACATGGGATCAACATTCAATTCCTGGCACCCACATGGCAGCTCACCACTCGCTGTAACCCCAGTTCCAGGGCATCTGACACCCTCTTCTGGCCTCACATGAAATAACGTAAAACCTATGTATTAGATGTATAGGGGAAACAATTACAGATACAGGACCATTTTTAGAAGACAGATCAGTCACGTGTAACTCTAACAATAAATCTGAAAATCTGGAGGAATTGCATCACTTCCGAGGACAGCATAGAGAAAAGAAACCAAGGGCAGTCTCAGCTTTCCTGGAGACACTTGGGGCTAAATGATTAGAGAGGACCGGAGACTCCATATGCTCCGTGCATTGTCCTGGGGTCTAGAGACAACGGACTCCCCTCCTGCTCCTTTATGAGCCTGCATAAACCTGATACCCAAAGTGATCAATGAGAAGAAAGTGATTGGTGGATTCTCCTTAGGAAGTCGGATGGAAAATGTCCTCATAACCCCCCATTAAATTGAATCTAGTGGTGGATTAAAAGAATAATACATTTTGGGTTTATCTCAGAAATGGAAAGATGATACAATATGAGGATATCTATTACTCTAATTCAGTGCATTAAGATATTAAAGAGAAAAGAAATATGTCATTATCTCCCTAGACGCTGGAGAGGCACAGGCTGAAAATCAACACCTTCCCTTCGTGAAGTTGAAAGCATCTATCAAAAGAGGAACTAGGGAATCTCCCTTGTCTTCGTGATAAATGACTTCTAGAGCCAACAAAGTGAGGAGGGAGTCACATGAGGTGGGGCACCTTTAATTCCAGCACTCTGGAGGCAGAAGCAGGTGGTCTCTGCGTTCAAGGCCAGCCTGGTTCACAAACTGAGACTCGGTCTTAAGGGAAAGGAGGAGGCGATGAGGATCTCAGAGAAGCATAGCCTCATCATTGTGAAACTTTAATCAGTGTTTTAGTGGATAGTGTTTCATGATTAAAATTTCAGGACAATGTGAAGGAGGTGCTGGAGAGATGGCTCAGTGGTCAAGAGACTGTGCTGCTTTTGCAGAGGACCTGAGTTCAATTCCTAACACCCATGTTGGGCAGCTCACAGCCACCTGTAACTCCAGCTCCAGATCTGACATCCTTTTCTGACTCCCTGGTTCCTGCACACATGTGGTAGATGCGCAGACACACCTACATTCACTTGAATAAAAATAAAAACAAATCTTAAAAAAAAATGTAGCCAGCTGTGGTGTCAAACGCCTTTATTTCTAGCATTCAGGAGACAGAGGCTGGCACATCTCTGTGAGTTCAGGGTTAATCTGGTCTACATAGCTAGATCCAGGCCATTCAGGGCTACACCATGAGGCTCTGTCTCAAAACAAACAAGCCAAAAGTCAAAATAATAAATTGCATTTTTTAAAATTGAAAAGGATATCAGCAAAAGTCATTTCTCATGATCCCTCATCCGTCCATAGGCCTGCTCTCCCAGGAGACAAACAGCAGTATAGAGCTGGTGGGTGTTTTTTAGCCAGTTCATGGGAGTGGCGTTTTCTAGCTGGTTCATGCATTCCGAGTGGGCGTTTATGAACACGTGGGATGTTATATCCCACAGTGGTAGTCAGTGATGGTTCCTTAGCAGAGCACTGCTCTAGGGAAATCCTGCAGGATGCTGTGTGTGGCTGCAACCCCAGAACCTAGGAGGAGGTGGGATCCTGAGTTCAAGGCCAGCATGGGCTACAGGGAGAGGTGGGGGAGGAGGGCTTCTTGTTCTTGCTTTCCTGGCTCTAAGCGTCCAGCTACTACTACGCTAAGATGCAAATTCTTTCAGAGCTTTCTTTCTCTGTGACACAGCTGAAGTCAGTAGCCTTTAAATGTGCTGTGCACGTGTGTTGATGTGTATCCTTAGTCAAAAGCTCGGCCTTGTGGCCAGGTGGTGGTGGCGCACGCCTTTAATCCCAGCGCTTGGGGGCAGAGGCAGGTGGATCTCCGTGAGTTTGAACCTGGTCTACAAGAGCTAGTTCCAGGACAGGCTCCAAAGCTACAGAGAAATCCTGTCTCGAAAAACCAAAACCAAAACAAACAAAAAAATTTTTGACTTTTTGTGAAGGACCATTACTCTGGAGGCTGAAGCAGGAGGGCCAGAAATTCAAGGCCTCCGTGGCCTGTGGAGTAAGTTCTAGGCTGACTTGAAAAATGGGGTGGGGCCCTTTCTCCAGTTAAAAAGAAGGCTGAAGTGTGGCCTCGTGCTGCGGGTTCAATCCTAAGAGAAAACAAATACAAACAAACAAACAAAAAGACCCAATGGCTTTGCTCGAATGCCCTTAGCATCAGGAAGGCAATCTATTCCACATTCTGCGAAGGAAGGGGTCTTTGTTTGAGATAGAAGCGTTCTCGATCTTACGACGGGGCTATCCACACCCAACAGACTGAGGTCGGGATGGTCACACCAGCAAAAGGGACTAAGTGAGCTGAGGGCGAAGAGGGTGTGGGCTGTGGGAATCCTCATCTGACCTGTGAGTTTCCAGAGAGTCTGTCTCCACTTCCCATCTCATGAAGCTCTGAGATTGCCGTGTGCACCACCGCGTCTGGCTTATGTGGATTCTGGAGAATCGGAACTCAAGTCCTGAGCAGGAAAGATTCATCATAAATGAGTATCCAGCTCCAAGGTTTATGACTCAGTCAAGTTCTCAGGTTAGCTGACATCACACACACTCAAAAAATATTATCTTGCCACGCGGGGCATGGCAATGCTTGCCTGTGATCCCAAGCAGTGGGGAGGTTGAGGCAGGAGGAGTCAGTTCATAGCCAAGCCTGAGCTACATCTCAAGTTCGAGGCCAGTGGGGGATACAAAGCAAGGCCCTGAATGAAGATGCAGTGTCTTTTTAGACACCCTGCCTACCTTTGCTCTTCCCAACTGTTGCGTAGGCCAGCACTGGCATGGTATTTGATGTTCCAGTGAGTGTATGACAGGTTTTCACAGAATCTGGAACTGCTTCACTGTGGATGCATCAAATGACATGACCTTCGTTGAGTTCAAAGGTCAAGCCTCCTCTTGATCCACCAACCGTGAAATGGCCATCTTGAATGGCTGGCTTCTTCCCTCCTGGGTCTTCTCTGCTCATACCCACTGGAGTGAATCCATCCCGAGTTCTGGGGGAGCGCTGGCAGTACTGGATCAAACCCACTGTGATGGATAACAGATCGGGCGCCCCCACACTGTGCCTTCTCAGCACCATTACCCGTAATTAGCCTTTGGGTAAATAGCAGCCAGAGTTACCGTGAGCTGCACAACGGCGGTCCTCAGTCAAGTTTAACATCACGTTTAACCTCAACCTTCTAAAATACAAGTGAATTGCAGTCTGGGGTCCATGAATCCTAAGCAGAAATGGAAGTTGGAGTAGCATACATCCCTTAATTTTTGACTGAATGTCTCCAGGATTGACGCGAGTCTAACACACTTCCTACAAGAGTAGCTTTAGACCAGGTAGACCAGTACTCCTGCAGATGTTCTTTCTGCTTCAGCTCCTTTGAAACTAATATTTATCTTGATAAAAAATAATGCAAGCAAATTACCTTTGGGACAGTGCGCAAAAGGGCAGCGCCCAGCTCCTCTTCAGAGAGAAGAGCAGAGAGGGAGATGGAGGCAAACAGAACAGGACTCTGTGGTTAAAAACTGGAATAATAAGGCGGAACAGGAAGCTGATTTTAAAAGCCAATCGTGTTTACAGGTCTCTGACCTGCCCACCCTTCCCCCTCATCTCAGAGGCTTCCGCTTTCAGTCTTCTTGGCTACTTCTTTGGTTTGGTCTCTCATTTCTCAGCAGAGCATTCCTACTGCTCTCTGATGAGACTGGTAGAGACTGTCAATCACCAATGACGCCCTCAGGGAGTTGACCTCTTTCACACCGAGGGGCCTCCATCATCCCTCCCTGTCTTCATCTTGGTACCATGGCCATATTATACTCTCTTGATTTCGTGGCCATGATGAGAGCTGCTCATGGCCCAGCCTTTCTGTGGCTTTCTTATTTCCTTGTGTGCTTTTCCTCTGTTTTATTTAACTTCCCAAGCCCTTTTCAAATGACTCAATACAGCAGCTTCGTTTCTGCTTGTTCCAGACACACAAGCACATCAAGTGTGCTCCAGCTTTGTCCCATTCTGGCTTTCCTAGGGTAATTGCTTATATCGCCCCAACATGATTCACCCCTGCCCCAGAGCTGCCTTTGTTGGCGCTCGCTTTTTTCAATTATAATACAAGATACGTGTTTGTTAAAGGTGCCTGTTTTTGTCTTGTTCGAATGTAAACTCTGAGACAGGCTTTGTTTTATTTTCTGCGGCTCCTTCTCTTTGTCTTCCTCCTCCTTTTTTTGTTTTTGTTTTGAGAAGAGTCTCAGGTAGCCCATGCTTGCCCCAAACTCACTGTGTAGCCAAGGCTGCCCCTGAATCACTGATCTCTTGCCTCCACCTCCGAAGGGCTAGGATTCCAGGTGTGCAGCATCATGGTTGATCTCTACCATTTCTTATTGCAAGAGCAATCAAAATCCCAGGTGAATGGAATGAACAGATGAAAATTGCGGCAAGAAGTGTATCCTAACATCCTCTTCAGAGATTACAGGGAGATACGCACACACAGGCTCTGAAAGCATTGAATAGTGCGGTCCTGCATGAGAAAGCATTTTGAAGCATTGAGCGAAAAAGAAAACTGGGATTTCCAGAGATTTGGGCAATATAAATTATTACTATAAATTCACCTTATATTATTAGAGCATTGAGTTACAACAGAGAACATTTATGAACTACGTTTAATCAACCTTTGTCCTATTTTTTGAGACAGGGTCTCTCACTGAACCCAGACTTACTGATTTCTAGACCAGCTGGCCAATGGCCTCTGTGAATCTCCCTGTCTCTACCTCCCCAGCCTGGGATTTCAGGTGTGTGCTGCCTGCCCAGCTTGTATGTGGGTCTGGGGATCCCAGCCCAGGTCCTCACGCTTGCACGCCAAGTACTCACCTCCTGAGGCGACACCAGCTCATCACTTTCTTTCCTCTCTCTCTCTTTCTCTCTCTGTCTTTGGAGACAGGGTTTCTCTGTGCTGCTCTAACTATCCTAGAACTCACTCTGTGAACCAGGCTGGCCTTGAACTCACGGAGAACCACCTGCCTTGGCCTCCAGAGCACTGGGATTAAAGGCGTGAGCCACCACCGCCTGGCTTAATTTACCACTTTCAGTCTTGGAAATTCCTTTTCTATGATTCTGATAATTTTCTGTTTTGACTTCTTTGAAAATTTCTTCCATCTGTTTTCCAAGCTCTATTTCTAGAATGTTTTAATGGACACTCTTCTTCTCAAGCTGATTCCTCAATTTTCTTGTCATTTCTCCCATGTCCACATTTCTGCCTCTTTATAACATGTCCCAATGGACTCCGTTATCCAAGTGGTCCGCTATCTGCCACAGTACAGTGTTTCGTGCATTGTCATTGTTCCTGGCTCACAGCATCTCCTTCCCGTGCACACACTGGCTCCAAGTCTGACTGAGGAGCCTGACAATGGGGTTGGAATTTCGAGTGTTGCTTCTTCTGTGCAATGTCTTCATCCTCTGAGGTTTTCTGTTTACTTTTTAGTGTTGTTGATGTTTTTATTGTCTCTCCTTTTCTATTTCTAGCTCTCTTGATTTTCTCCATGGATGTTGATGCTTCTCTCAGCCTCGGCTCTTGGTTCATATGTAAGATGAATCATTCAGCTGGAATAAAGGCCTTTAGTCGCTACCAGGCAACAGATAGGTTCGAGCCAGATGCTCAGAATCCAGGTTGTTTCTAGGAAACCTTCACAGCACACGTCTGTACTGAATGCACTCAAGCCTTCAGGCAGAGCTTTCTTCACAAAAGAGCACACCTTCTCCATTGTGCTCCAAATCAAGGCCTTGCCGCACCTTAGGGGACAGATGTGATGGACCAGCTCTCTGTGAATTCTCCAACTTTTGTTTTGGTTTCTTTTTTTGTTTATTTGTTTGTTTGTTTTTGTTTTCTGTTCATTTGTTTGGTTGGTTTTTGGTTTTTCAGAGTCCTGAAACTCACTTTGTAGACCAGGCTGGCCTCGAACTCACAGAGATCTGCCTGACTTTGCCTCCCGAGTGCAGGGATTAAAGGCATGCACCACCATTGCCTGGCTTTGGTTCTTTTTTTTTTTTAAACAAGAAACAAAGCACAATGTGAGTCTGACTTCTCATTTTATCCCGTGTCACAGAGCTGTGCAGAAGTAGACATGTCTCTCTTCCCATCTATTCCCTGTTGTGCATAGGCACACATACATGTTCCTGCCTGCCTGAGTCCCTGCCCTGGAGCAGGCACTGAGGGTCTGGGAGCTCAGGCTCCAGGCCTTCTGGAATACACTGAGCTCCAAACATGAACCGAGAAAGCAAGGGTGGACAAGAGGCTGGCCTCACAGGGCCCAGTTCTGGTACATGTGTCATGAGACAGACTGTCTTCCTTAAGGTGGCCCAGGCCAGATGAGCCATATCTGAAAGCAGCAGTCAATCCTCCACAGTAGTGACTTACTCTGTAGTAGTGACAGGTGTGAAGGTGTCTGCACTGAGGGGATGGCAGTGTGCCTTGACTGTGTGTGCACTGGTCATACCCTACTGTGCACTGGTCATACCCTACTGTGCGCTGGTCATACCCTACTGTGTGCATTGGTCATAGCCTACTGTGCGCTGGTCATACCCTACTGTGTGCTTGTCATACCCTACTGTGTGCTTGTCATACCCTACTGTGCGTTGGTCATACCCTACTGTGAGCTGGTCATACCCTACTGTGTGCTGGTCATACCCTACTGCGCTGGTCATACCCTATTGTGTGCTGGTCATAGCCTACTGTGTGCTGGTCATACCCTACTGTGCGCTGGTCATAACCTACTGTGCGCTGGTCATATCCTACTGTGCACTTCCAGTCCTTGGAGCAGCTGCTTCTGCTGGGGAAGTAGGACATAAGCAGATCCACAGTTCAACCTTGCCAGGGTCCATCTGCTGGATCAAGCCCCTCCTCGTCCCACTGAGGGAGCACTTACCAAGGTAGGTATCCTAGGTAAAGGAACACTTGACAGAGGGTGAAATCTGAGAAGTGGCCCTAGTAAAGAAAATCCACAGGGTGTGGTTTTCTTGCAGGTGTGAACCACTCATTATGGGAGCCAGTACAGTGCTTGAGCCCGGGCAGACATTCAGAGACCATGCTGGCCTGCACTGATGAGAAACAAAACAAAACAAAACAACAGCAGCGACAACAACAACAAACAACCTTTTGCTCCAAATGGAAGAAGTGATCACTGATTTTGAGTCAAACGCAATGACCATGGCCTGAGACATGGATTCGGGTTGTCCTGTATGGCGTATTCCACTGGGGAAGTGGTTGGGTGGATATTTTTATAATACCAAATCAAAGCAAGTTCTAAATCAAGGCATTTATCAAATGCATGGGTCAGAGCTTCAGGCAGGTGTGTTGCAGCAAAGCTGAGATACCTCTGCTACAAGTTCCAGTGCTAACCAGTGGCATCGTAGTCCTTGTGTGGCAGAAGCTAGTGGTCTGCTAAGTTCATGCCTCTCAGTGTCTTTATTGGATGTAAAGTCAGACACAGGGGTGAGACTAAAAACAGTGGAGATCATCTTGACCCTTGATCAACTCTCCACCGTGACATAAGTTCTAATCAGGGGGTCTGTAGAGTCATCAAGCCCAGTGTGCCTCCCCTAGGGAGCATCCATCCACACCTGCAAAGTCCCAACGACATCACCAAGACAAGATAGAGTAATAGCTGTGTGGTCTGGGCCGGACTTCTGGAACACTTGCCAAGGCTTTGAAATGCCTTTGTGGGCAGACAATCTCTGGACATGCAACTTCTTTTCAATCTTTTCAAAAATGTATTTATGAGATGAAGAAATTAATAGAAACATAGGTAAATGGTGAGAATTCCATTAGTCAAGACAAACAGTAATAGCAAGTAATCCAGTGAGATACAGAAAGGGGGTCAGCGAATGGCTCAGCAGGTAAATGAAACGCACTGACTGCCTGAGCTCCCTCCCTAGGGCCTACAGACCAACTCCTGCATGCTGCCCTCCGATCCCCATGCACACGCTATGACACAAAACACACACACCAAATAAATGAATTTAATAAAAACATTCTGATTTCTAAAAAAAAAAAAAAAAAAATTCTACCATCCTCATTTGGATGTGGTCATATCATTCTGTTTGTCATCAGAAAAAAATGGAAGGGGCTGGAGGATACCTCAGTGGTTAAGAGCACTGGATGCTCCTGCAGAGGACCCAGGTTCAGTTCCCAACACCCTTAGGGTAGCTCCCAATTATCCAATTCCAGTTCCAGGAGATCTGATGCCCTCTTCTAACCTCTGAAGGTACTGCATGCATGTGGTACACAGAAACTTTGTCTGTCTGTCTATCTATCTGTTTCTTTCTCTGTTTTGCACACGCACACACACACACAAATAATCTTTTCTTTTTCCTTTTTTGGTTTTTTGAGACAGGGTTTCTCTGTAGCTTTGGAGCCTGTCCTGGAACTAACTCTTGTAGACCAGGCTGGTGTCGAACTCACAGAGATCCACCTGCCTCTGCCTTCCAAGTGCTGGGTGCTAGGATTAAAGGCGTGCACCACCACAGCCTGCTCTCTTTTCTTCTTCTTAAAAAAAGATAAACCATGAGAAAATTGAAATTGGAGCTAGAGAACTCTCCCAAACTGCTGATGAGAATGTAAATTGGTTTAACCACTGCAGAGAACAGTGCGCACACGATTCCTACTGATGAAAACTCGTGAGCACACAATCCAGCTATCTACTTCTGGGTATACACCTAAAGGAAATGATATCAATAGCATATCCGAAGCAGCGCACAGTGTGCTTGTTAATAACAAACATTGATAGCATATCCGAAGCGGCGCACAGTGTGCTTGTTAATAACAAACATTGATAACATATCCAAAGCGGCACACAGTGTGCTTGCTACTGCACCACTCACAGTAGCTAAGATGTACAACCAACCTGGAGGCTATTCATGGCAAATGAATGTATACTGTGGTGTAGCTATATGAAGGAATACTAGTTTCTCCCTAAGAAAGGTGTCCTGCCATTTTCAGCAAAATGGAAGGAGCTGGAAGAGATTCTGTGAGACGCAGATGCAGAAAGACAAACCCTTCATGTTCTGTGTCACATGGGAAAGCTAAAATGGATGATCATAATATGTCCTTGTGAACCTCAGAGGCTGGGAAAGACAGGGTGGCATAGTGGAAGCTGCATACAGAGTGCCCCAAAGCAGTTAGACATAAGTAATGAACTCTACAGTAATAAGTGTGTTCCGCAGCTCATGAGGTTCACTACTGTCTCCAAGAAGCTCTTACACAGGCCGTGATTAACTAGGAAGGAGTAAGGGCTCCCCGTGTTAGTGATGAGGAGGGATGGCTGGATGGATACATCGTCTTGACTTGATCGTTCACACTGCACATGCTCAGTGCTGTGACCCCCACACAACTGTATAATTAAAATAATAATTAAGACTGTATCAAGATTCCAGGTTTCCGTTGCTTTTTCTAGAGTCCGTGGACACCTCTCCTTCCATCATCTTAACTCAGCCAAGCAAGGTAAGTTTCGCATTTCAAAGTAAAACCAACTCGGAGAAAGAAAAGTCAAATTACATTAACTTTGCTGCCTCTGCCTGCTTTCTCAAATTCCCATTCTCCATGGTCTGGTTTATTTTTGGTATTGGGTTCATGCTAATATCTGCCGCTGTCAGTATAATTACCAATGTCATCTTCCCCTGATGGTTTTAGAGCTCGATGTTGCTATATTTAAAAACAGCCATGATCCCCCACCCAAAAAACTAGAGTTTAAGTTAAAAGTGTAAGTTAGTAGGCTACTGATCACATCTTTTCGACTCTAAAGAAATTTTTAAGTTACATTATCCAATGTGATGCACTTTGCCCTTTCTTTTCTCTATAACGATTAGTAGGAGACAAAGGAACTTTTCCTTACAGATACCCACCTGCCTTTGCTTCCCAAGTGCTGGGATTAAAGGTGTGCACCACCACCACACGACTTTGTTGGTTGTTTAAGACAGTCTCACTCTGTAGCCCTGGCTGGCCTTGCTTGAACTCACAGAGATCCCCTGAATCCACCTATTTTTGCCTCCCCAGTACTGCAATTGAAGGAGTGCCCCCATATCCCACACAAACATTAAAAAAACAAAACAAAACATTGTGTGTATGTGTGAGGCAGGGACAGGTACCACAGCGTGCATGTGGAGGTCAGAGGACAACCTTTGGGATTTGGTTTTCTCTTTCCAGTATGTAGGTCCTCAGGGCAATCTAATGAAAGCAATTCCAAAGGTGAGGTTTCATCTTCCTAGGGGACTAATTCGTGTCAAATTAACAAAAAGTAACCTGTGTAAATGAGCACACATACAGACACAGATACAGACACACAGACACATGCATGCACGCACGCACGTATGCATACACACCACATGCATGCCCACACACACAGAACAATAGTAACATCTTGTTCCTGCCGCAGCTCCACTGCAGTCGGCGCAGGGAAGGAGCCTAGGGAAAGTCAGCAGGCCTCTCTTTTGCCCACACCAGCACTTTTGGAAACTGTAATGAAAGGGGAGAGAAGAGAAAAATGGAACGCTAGGCGTCTCCCGCCCAAGTCAAAACCAGTTCTCGTTCCCTTTCTGGTGTTTTCACCCAGAGCAGTGCCAAGAGGCAGGTGAGGCAGGAGGCAGCCTCCACCCTTCCTCGGTGTGAGCCGGCAATGCTACCCACTGCCGCCCGGGCCTTCCAGAGAGCCTGCCAGCTGTCACCCAGCCAGGGCTGTTTAAACAAGCATCTTTAGCAACTAAAGAACAGAAGTTATTAAAATCACCCAGACATTGTTGTTTTTATGCCTGAAACTGAGTTGTAGCCAGTTGGCTCAAAACGTTGACTGACCCCAAACTGGAGTCCAGAGCTTCGCAGGGCATCCGTGACTCAGCACATCCATTCAGGGCTCCTAGTGCTTACTTGCTGCTTTGTATGCAGTATGTCATGCAGAAGGCCAAAACAAGACTTGCGGCAGCCACCCATAAGCCAACCTGTGCACGCCCATTCCCTGGAGTGCACAGCCGCACTCAAGCACACACACTGTGCCATTACACTCTTGGGAAGTTTAGACTGAGCACACCTTGCTGGTGGGCACAGACATCAAAATACAAATCACCCATTGAGGAGCTATGAGCTCACCCATTGAGGGGCTATGAACTTACCTGTTGAAGGGTTATGAGCTCACCTGTTGAGGAGTCATGAGTTCATTTGTTGAGGAATATAAGTTCACCTGTTGAGGGGTTATGAGCTCACCCATTGAGGAGCTATGAACTTACCTGTTGAGGGGTTATGAGCTCACCCGTTGAGGGACTATGAGCTCACCTATTGAGGGGTTATGAGCTCACCTGTTGAGGGGTTATGAGCTTACCTGTTGAGGGGTTATGAGCTTACCTGTTGAGGGGTTATGAGCTCACCTGTTGAGGGGTTATGAGCTTACCTGTTGAGGGGTTATGAGCTCACCCGTTGAGGAGCTATGAACTTACCTGTTGAGGGGTTATGAGCTCACCCGTTGAGGGGCTATGAGCTCACCTATTGAGGAGCTATGAACTTACCTGTTGAGGGGCTATGAGCTCACCCATTGAGGGGCTATGAGCTCACCCATTGAGGGGCTATGAACTTACCTGTTGAGGGGTTATGAGCTCACCCGTTGAGGGACTATGAGCTCACCTATTGAGGGGCTATGAGCTCACCCATTGAGGGGCTATGAGCTCACCCATTGAGGGGCTATGAACTTACCTGTTGAAGGGTTATGAGCTCACCTGTTGAGGAGTCATGAGTTCATTTGTTGAGGAATATAAGTTCACCTGTTGAGGGGTTATGAGCTCACCCATTGAGGAGCTATGAACTTACCTGTTGAGGGGTTATGAGCTCACCCGTTAAGGGACTATGAGCTCACCTATTGAGGGGTTATTAGCTCACCTGTTGAGGGGTTATGAGCTTACCTGTTGAGGGGTTATGAGCTCACCTGTTGAGGGGTTATGAGCTTACCTGTTGAGGGGTTATGAGCTCACCCGTTGAGGAGCTATGAACTTACCTGTTGAGGGGTTATGAGCTCACCCGTTGAGGGGCTATGAGCTCACCTATTGAGGAGCTATGAACTTACCTGTTGAGGGGCTATGAGCTCACCCGTTGAGGGGCTATGAGCTCACCCATTGAGGGGCTATGAACTTACCTGTTGAGGGGTTATGAGCTCACCCGTTGAGGGACTATGAGCTCACCTATTGAGGGGCTATGAGCTCACCCATTGAGGGGCTATGAGCTCACCCATTGAGGGGCTATGAACTTACCTGTTGAAGGGTTATGAGCTCACCTGTTGAGGAGTCATGAGTTCATTTGTTGAGGAATATAAGTTCACCTGTTGAGGGGTTATGAGCTCACCCATTGAGGAGCTATGAACTTACCTGTTGAGGGGTTATGAGCTCACCCGTTGAGGGGCTATGAGCTCACCCGTTGAGGGGCTATGAGCTCACCTATTGAGGAGCCATGAGGTCACCTGATGAGAAGCTACAAGAGGATATGCTGGTGTGATGTTAAAGTATCTCATGAACCAGGTAATGTTTCACATCACAAATTGATCATACTGAGCCCTTACAAAGGATACTTTTTTTCTGAATATAAAATGCAGTCCAACAGACTTCCTCTACTCCGCGACCTGTCTAGAGTCACTAAGCAGCCAATGAGATTAGACTACCAAGGTTTAGGAGTATAGACCCAGTTGAAGAAAAAAAAATCATTGACTTGGAAGATCGAGAAGAGAAAGTTAGTAATGATTACCCTCGACCAAAGTATGGTCAGCCTCCTCCAGGAACCCCCTACCCAGGCTGCCACTTTTATAAAACTAGGGTCCCAACAGAGTTCCACTGTGTCTTGGCCTCCCCAGCTAAATCCTAGAAAGTAGTCTGCTAAATCACCACCAACTTTACTACTATTAATGAATGGATCATTACTGGTTCAGGACCCCAAGACCAAGTTCTCAGCACAAACGAGATTTACTTTCCCCAGAGGGACAGAGGGCAAGAAATAAGAGACAAAGACAGGGGATTGAGGACAAGGGAGAAGGAAAGGGGGCAGGGATACTTGACCCAGAAGGGAACATCAGACTGCCTCTGGATAGCGAGGAGGCAGACATGGCCCATAGGAAAATGGTGGTTTACAAAAGTAAAGTCCTGTCTTACGATGAGGTGTTTCATTTTAATTGGGCAAGTTAATTGGGGTAGCCAAAGGGGGCTTATGATTGCTGGACTTCAATACTTTGATAGCTGGACCTTTGTAGTCAGCCTCGGGAGGAAGAAGTGGCCAAAGAAGGGAATAGACCCTGGTAGCTAGCTTTAGGAATGTAATCTAATGGTTTCTAGCAAGGCAGAGGGAATGGGGGAGAAGGGCAAGGCCTGGCAGAGCCATGCTTGCCATGGTTGGGCCAACCAGAGGTGCTTTAATTATTTATTTTATGTATGTGGATATTTTGTTTGTGCCTGTTTCCCAAGGAACTCAGAGGAGGACATCAGATCCCCTGGGACTGGAGATACAGATAGTTTTATGGTGTGGAAGGTCCTTCTGTATATGTGTTGCTCTTATTGGTTAATGAATAAAGCTGCTTTGGCCTATGGCAGGACAGAATATGGCCAGGTTGGAAGAGATAAAGAGAAAGAGAGTAGGCAGAGTTAGGGAGATACCATGTAGCTGCCCAGGAAGCAAGAGGTAGCAAACCACGAGCCTCCTGATAGAATACAAGATAATAGAAATGGATTAATTTAATATGTAAGAACTAGCTAGAAATACGCCTAAGCTATTGGCCAAACACAGTTGTAATTAATATAGTTTCTGTATGATTATTCGGGAACGAGCAGTCTCTGTTTATAGTTGTGAGCTGCCATTTGAGTGCTGTGAACTGAATCTGGGTCCTCTGAAAGAACAGCCAGTGCTCTTAACCACTGAGCCATCTCTCCAGGCCTCCAGCCCCAACTTTTGACATCTGATATAGTTCGTCATCTCCCACTGTGATGGGTGAGTCCTTGCCTCCCTTTAGCATAGCAAGTTTCAAGTGAAAGATGAATAAACGTCACCGTTTACCAGTGACAGGAGAAAATTTGCATAGTAAGATGGACTTGCTTGTTTACAGAACATAATGAAATCTGCAGCTACACTAATGTGATAACGGGATAAAGCTAAGTGCTGACGATAGGAAAATGTTGAAAGTCGGTGTTTTCCATAATGAAGGCATCGTGTTTCTCTAAGAACCAGTAGCTTTATGTGTGCAATAGAAACACCATGACTCATAACACATGATAATCACACATATGAACCAGGAAACCCGGATTCAATCTTCAGCACCCACGTGGTAGCTCACAATTATCTGTGACTCTAGTCCTAGGAAATCTGATGCCCTCTTCTGGCCTCTGTGGGCACCAGGCACAAACAAAAGACTCATCCATAAAAAAACAATTAATTAATTTAAAAATAGTTGGTGATGATTTAGCATATCGATTCCTAGGATTTAGCTGAGCAGGCCAAGGCAGAGGAGAACCGCACACAACAACACGCACATGTAACCTGAACTGAGGTGCATCCCCTAACACTGCATGGCGTGACAGGACACACATGGAATGTACGTGTCACGGGTGCGGTGACGCCTCGTGGTACGACACAAGCTGGGGCTGTCCGTAGCACTTCAGACTCCTTATTTACTCGGTATTGAATTCATATTTGATTGAACCTTCAGAAAGCTTTTATTGTTGCTGAATTTTTTATGACCTTTACATTCAGTAATGTGACCCCATAAGGGTCATGACCCACAGTTTGAGATGCTCTCTGCTGAATTGTCCGACTCAGTGTGAGCAAGAGGGAGCAAGAAGTATTTAAGTTCCCTCTTACCCACCCTTCTTCATCCATTAGCCATCTAACCACAAAGCGGCCAGCAAGGGAGCTTGGGTGACACTGTTGTGGTCAGAGCAGGGAAGACAAGGGTGGAGAATTAGTGGGAGAAGCGTCAAGAGAAGAGTTTATGCACAATCCAGAGAACTAGCTAGCTTTAGATGTCACCTTGACGCTTGGAGATTAACTAGACCAGATTAACCTGTGGGCACTTCTGTCTGTGGGGCATTTTCTTTATGCTAATTGATGTAGAAGGGCCTGCGCACTGTAGGCGGAGCCACGCCTGGACAGGTAGCCTCTGGGTGGCACAGGACAACTGACTGAAGGCTAGCATAAGGGAGCCAGCCAGCCAGCAGCATCCTACCTGGTGTCTGTTTCAGGTCCTGCCTGAGCTCCTGCCCTGGCATCCCTCTATGATGGACCGTGATCTGAAAACCGAAATAAATCCTTTTCTCCCTCATGTTGCTGTCGACAGGGTTCATATCAGACAGACAAGTCAGGACAGGATTTTAAAATGACAGGGACACTAGAAAGACTGGGAGGACACAGGTGCTATGAAGGGGAAAATGGGAAAGATGACTGGGGAGGGGGAGGGAGAGCAACATGGAGGAAGGGAAGGACAAATGACACCAAGGACATTAGAAAATTCCAGAGGGAACCATTTTATGTTTACTTAAAACTAACATATAATATTGTTATACACACATACACACGTGCACACATGCGTGCACACAGACATATATGAAATTATGCCACTTGATGATAATGGACTCCCACCAAGCCCCTCTAACAAGAACCCTAGCATCAGGCATGAAGTCCGTCTTTGAGTTGTTGGCCAAGGGGAGTCCAAGAGACTCCAAACAAAAGAGAGTATTGCCTTCGCCCTTGGTGCCATCCATGAAATGAAGATTACACCTTATTGCTGAAGAGACCGTACACTTCAGATGGAACACATAAAACAAAACAAAACAAAAAAACCCACAAAAATAAAATGAAAAACATTCTTTGCAATAAGCAGGAGCATTGCTAGTGATAATAAACCACTAGCTGGAAACACTGTGTGTGTGTGTGTGTGTGTATGTGTGCGTGTGTGTGTGTGTTTGTGTGTGTGTGTGTGTAAATCACCACTGAGGTTACAGGGAGATGAAGGCACTCAGCTTCTCGCTATTCATTCCTTTAGGTCGGCATGCAGTCGTGGGTTTTATGGTCGTGTCCTATCATCATACTTTATATTCAGTCTTTGCTTCTCACTGTCCTCCCTCTACCCTCCAGCTGATTTCCTTTCTCCCTCCACCTAGTTCCCAACTTCTGCTCATTTTTTCTTTCTTTTTCTTTTTGAGACAGGGTCTTTCTCTTTAGCCCTGGCTGTCCTGGAGCTCATTCTGTAAAACAGACTAGCCTCAAACTCACAGAGATCCTCCTGCCTCTGCCTCCAGAGTGCTGGTATTAAAGATGTGTGTCACCATACCTGGTACTTCCTGCTTCCTTGTAACGAGTATTCTACTAGCCTACTTCCCACTTCCCCTGGGGTCTCTTCTTCCTAACTCCTGGTTCCCTTCTAACTTTGAGATTGACGCACACACACACACACACACACACACACACACACACACACACATATATATATATACATATAATTTTAAATCTAGGATATGGAAGAATATATGCAATATTTGTCTTTCTGAGACTGGCTTATTTCCGTTAACATGGTGTCTTCAGAGCCATCATTTTCTTGCAGATGACATAACTCGGGTCTATAGTACATGTAGCACATCCCCCTTAACTGTTCAGCTTTGGATGGATGGCCTGGGCTGGTTCCGTTTCCTGGCTAGTGGGTGTGTGGCTAGGAGCATTGATGTGGAAGCATCTCTGTGGTGTTGACTTAGAATCCTTCACTTTTGCACCCAAGAGTTCTCTGGTTCGTGGTACTTCAGTCACTTTTTGAGGAACTACTGCACTAATTCCCACGGTCACTGAACAGACTTACATTACCACCAATGGTGTGTTAGGATTCTTGTTTTCTCACTAGTGTGTGTTACCATTTTTATTTTCTGATTTTTTAAAAGTTTTATTTATGCGTGTGGGCGTGTGGGTGCGTAGGTGGTATCACAGAGACCAGAAAAGGGGTGGGGTTTCCTGGAGCTGGAGTTATATATAGTTGTGATGTGGTGCTGGGAACTGGATTTGGGTCCTCTGCAGAGCAGTTGGGTGCTCTTAACTCAGGGTTCTGTTTCTTAATAATAATTGTCATGACTGGGGTGAGATGAAATCAAGGCAGCCTTACTTTTCATTTTCTTGGTGGCTAAGGATGGTGAACACTATTTAGAGTATTTGTTGGTCATTTGCATTTCTTCTTCCAAGTTTATGGCTATCCTGACCTACACAGTGAGTCCAGGGGAGCCAGCTTTACAAAGAGCTCTTATCTTAAACAAACAAACAAACAAAAAGTCAAGGTGCACAGTGGTTGCGCACTCCTTTAATCCCAGCACAGGCAAAAGGATCTCTGTGAGTTTGAGGCCAGCCTAGTCTACAGAGTGAGCTCCAGGACAACCAGGGCTACACAGAGAAAGCCTCTCTCCAAAAAAAAAAAAAAAAAAAAAAAAACAAGCAAACAATCACAGCAAAAATCACAGCAAAGCAAACAAAAGAAATCTTGTCTAAAGATGCTAAGATTTTAAACCAGGTCTAGTGGTTCACACACAAATACACCCTCACACTCAAATACTCACACACACACATTTGTGTATTTACTCAGTGTGGTGGTTTGAATAGGTATGGCCCATAAGGAATGGCACTATTAGGAGGTGTGGCCTTGCTGAAGGAAGCAGGTCACCACGGGGGCGGGCTTTCATGTCTCATGTTTGCTCAAGCTACGGGCAGTGCTCAGTCTCTTCTGCTGCTCCTGTGGGTCAAGATGTAGGACTCTGGGCTCTGTCTTCAGCACCGTGTCTGCCTATCACCATGTCCCTGAATGATAATAATGGACTGAACCTCTGAACCGGTAAACCCCCTGATTAAATGTTTTCCTTCATAAGGGTTTCCGTGGTCACGGCATCTTCACAATGACAGAAGCCCTAAGACACTTGACACACTCCTATGTGATCATGTTTGCATGGAGACCGGTGGAAACGAGTCTCCTTCTAAACTTGCTGCCCATTTACATTTTATTAAAATTGGCTATTGCACGTCATTTATTTTTCTATTTCAGATATTCCCACTTTTTCTACAGCCTAACAGGACTTCGCTCACTGTTACAGTGGGAGCTCTCTGCTATGGCACTATTTTCTTAGAATTGTGTATTCGTTTTGTCTTGAGGGTGGCAAGGCTCATGACATAGCATATGTGTGGAGGGCAGAGAGGACAATTTGCAAGATTTTTTTCTCTCCATCCACCATATGGGTCCTGGGGGCAGAATTCAGGTCAGGAGACTTAGACTCCCCTCTCCACCAGCCATCTTTTCCTGGCTCTGTAATCACATTCTTACACCTCCCTGCGTTGTCTTTCTCCAGCTGCCTCTCAGTGCAGTAGTTTTCCTGCTCAGGGGCCAATTTGATTGGCTTTATCTTCTTGCTTTGATCTTATGCTGGAAGAGCTGATTCCTCCCCAATGATAGAAATGTTCTGAATTTTCTTAGTACATTGCATTCTTCCTTCTTTGTTTCAACTTTTAATCCATTTAAGATCTATTTTGGGACACAGTGAGTGCTAGGATCCTTTCCCAGTGAGCCAGCACTTTCAGTTTGAGTCCTTGGATAACACATCACTCCAGCCTCTCCTTCAGCATAGTCTAAACTGTGTGCCCATTGGTCTGCCATGGCTCAGCTTCTCTTGATCTTCAGATAGTTTCCTAGATTCCTGTACCCATTCCTGTCTAATCATTGTCTCTTTCTAACATGCCTCAATAGCAAGTAAAATACCTGTATTGTTTTTTGATCAGAGCTTTGAAGGCTTGTGTGTGTGTGTGTGTGTGCACATGTGCGCGCGCGTGTATTCACGAGTAGAGGGTGAATGAAGGCAGCGTGTCAGTGTGTGTTCCAGTATGTGTGCTTTCAGGAGGATGGTGAAGCCCATTTGAATGACTGGGCTAGCCTGGGACTAGCCTGGGAGCTACAGAGTCTGAACCTGGAGCAGAGCTTCCAGGGAAATCCGGGAAAATAACAGAGAAGAGGTGAAGACACTCAGGCTCACGTGGCTCGCAGATTGAGGCAAGCAAAAAGCAAAGTTGGCCCAGTTATTTATTTTTTTAGATGCATTGCAAGGCCCCTGGGCCCCAGAACCTTTCGCAGCCCCCAGCAACTCACCAGAGTCGCTACTGTTAGATGCATACTTTGGAGCAGAGCTCTCTGGGCTCAGGTCTGGGGGCAGTGCCAGCTGGGGGCAGTGGACCACTGTCCCCCTGGATGCTTAGGGACTTGGGGTTCCACCACAGGTGTCGTGTTCCAGTGACCTTTAGTGTTCAAGGAAAATAAGTCTCATAATATAGCCAGAACCCCACCCCACTGCAGAGCAAGTACCCGTCTCACAGCAGGGACCCATCTCCATCCAACACTGCCTCCTGTGAACACAGACACACTTGCCGCGGGGCTGTGGCCTGGGCTCTCCTCTCTGGGCTGGAAGGTCTGAAAGCAGGGAATTCTTGTCTTAAGGCCCTCTTCTCTCACAGAGACTTCAGCCCACTTTCACAGGAGCAAGCTGGTAGATCTTTAGGAAAGGGCAGGGATGCTGAGGACCTTGTCCTCAGCTCTTCCTCCCAGAAATACTGAGCTGTAAGGAGAGGTGGTCCCAGACCTCTGTCCCAGCTAGTTGTGGTTGTCACTTTGACATAACCTAGAGTCATTTGAGAAGAAAGCCTCAATTGAGGTTGAATTGATCTGTGGATGTGTTTATTGGGGATTGTCTCAAAGCAGGAGGGCACAGCCCGCTGTGGGTGGTACCATTCCCTGAGCAGGCTGTCCTGGATTATATAAGAATATATGTATGTACATAATCATGAGTCTGCAAGACAGCCAGCCAGCAGCGTTCCTTCTCCACTTGAGTTCCCAGTCTGACCTCCCTCACTGATGGCCTGTGACCTGGAAGTATAACCATAGAAACCCTTCCTCCCTTAAACTGGCTTTGTGTTTTCTCACACGACCGAAAGAACAATGGGATAAGCTGGGCGGTGGTGGCGCACGCCTTTAATCCCAGCACTCAGGAGGCAGAGGCCGGCAGATCTCTGTGAGTTTGAGGCCAGCCTGGTCTAGTTCCAGCTAGTTCCAGGACAGGAACCAAAAGCTACGGAGGAACCCTGTCTCGGGAAGAAAAAAAAAAGAACAATGGGATAGCCTCCCTCCCTCTCAGCCTTTCTGCTGGAGGCCCTCAGAAGCACCAAGAGGCTGCACCAGAAGTGGACCCTGAGGCCCTTCTGGTCACTGCAGTCCTTGTGCTGCCCACTTTACCATCTGTTCTATGTGGCTTCTTCCAGGCTGTTATTCTCCTAACTGTTGGCTCAGTGACACTCAGGATGGAGAAGAGTGTCTCCTTCGACGCTAAGGAAGTCCTTGGGTATCAGCACCACATATTAGCTACCATGTAAGGGGGTGTCTGCATTGTTCTCAGCTCCCCAATGTGCACCCAAACTACCCAGGAACCCACCTGCCCATTCACCCCCATATGCAGCGAGACTGGAGGGGGCTGCAAAAAATCATGTGCGCTCTCTGAGTGGCTTGTTCTGTCCTCCTTGGCTCTTGATCCTGTTTTTTCCCTCCAGAAAGGTGTGACAGGGAAACTAGGAAAGCAGAGTTACCTTGTAGCAAATATGGCTGCCCAAGGGTGACCCCAGCACCAGAAGGCTGAGGCGGGAACAAGCAGAAGGCCAACGTCTGTAACATAGGGAAACCTTGTCTCAAAACAACATACAAAACAGGGGACTTGGGGAGATGACTCATCAATTAAGAGCACTGGTTACTCTTCCAGAAGACCCACATTCAATTCCCAGCACCCACATGGTAGCTCACAACTGCCTGTGACTCCAGTTCTAGAGGATACCCGCACACTCATGGTACACATAAACTTAAGCAGGTACAAGCACAACTAAGTGTAATAAATGCATCTCTTCTAAAAGACTATTTGTATTGACAGTTGAGGACTGGCAGGCAAAGGGTACTTGACTCCCACTCGGGATCTCTTGGGACCCGGGGCAAGGTCACATCATCTCCTCCTCTGCCTTGGGCTCAGGGACTGCTCAAGGAGTAAGACGATAAAGATGTGGAGAGCTATCTGGCTGGGTCCTGGTGGGATTCTGTGATAATTAATACTGTCAGTTTAACAGCATTTAGCATCACTTAGGAGTCAAAACTGAGCATGTCTGAGACTGTTACTTAGACTGGGCTAACTGATGTGGGAAGATCCACCCTGAATGAGGACAGCACCAATGTCTTAGGCTGGGGTCCTGATCTCTCTCTGGTATCTGACTGCAGGGGCAGGGTGACCAGCTGCTCAAGCTCCTGGCAGTGCGCCTTCCCCGCCCCGCCCCGTAAAGGTTGGTACCCTACAGCTGTGAGTCACCTTTTCTTCAAGTTCTTTTCGTCAGGTACTTTGTCATAGCAACGAGGGAAGTAACTAATACGAGGACCGGCAAGGATCGGCTGTCCCCCACGTGGCGTTGACCCCCTCCCTCCTCTCCCAGGACAAGCTGGGGTGAAGTGAGAGGGAGGAGCCGGGGAAGGTGAAGAGGTCCTGGCCTCAGCGCAGAGGCGGTCCCCGCAGACTGCGCCACCCACGCCGCCTCGCTCCGCCTCCCGGACTCCCGCGCCTCCCGCACCCTGGAGGCGCCGCCGCCGTTGCCGTTCAGCGACCCGCAGCGAGCGCAGCGCGCAGGTAAGGTCTGGAGCCGCGCGAAGGGGTGGGATGGAGCGGGCTGCGGGAGGCTAGGGAGCTGGGAGGGAAGGACTAGGCGTCGCTTCCCGCAGAGGGTCACAGGCAGGAGCCGAAACCCCCGGGGAGCTGGGCACTGTGGTTTGACAGGGAGAGGACACCGCGTCATGAAGCACCCCAAGACCTGCGAATGTAGGGGATCGGCCGGCTCCCGGATCCCTGTTCTGATTCCCAGGGCTGACAGCTGTCTGCAGGTGTTCCGGTCAGGGAGCTGGAGACACACCGCAGGTCTTTAAGGGGTGACTGCATGCTGGCAGTCACCAACCAGCACACACCACTGGGAACTGGCTTTGCTGGTGCGCTTTGAAGTACAGCCCAGCACGAGCCTTGTGAATGTTCCTAAGAGGAGCGAGGAGCGTTTGTTGTGGCCCTGAGATGCTCACAGGTGGAGCGACCTACAGGAGAGAAAAAGGAAAAAGCACACGCATTCCTTGTGGTTTTATTTTCAATATTGCTCGGTAAAGTTTTAACCTATCCGTTCTTCCCGCTTTACATTTGGGGAGAGGACGCTGGGCTTGATGATCCAACTCCCATTGGTCTCTGAAGCTCTGGGTTTGAGTTCCCAAAGAGGCTTCGATTTAGAGCCGATATTAATACGTGCAAGTTTGTTTTTGAACTTCCGAAGTCAGGGGCTGGCCACACTCTCATTCTATATTCTTTCCCCCTCAGCCGGGAGAGAAGATGTTTACCGTGGTGACCCGTCAGCCTTGTGAGCAAGCAGGTAAGTGTCGCTCACTGGATGACGAGCCTGGTTTTGTCAGATCCCGGGAGAATCCCAGCTTGGGTTCGCCCCTCTCCATCCAGGCCTCTTGTGAATGGCTGTTTGTCATTGTTCCTAGACGCTGTAGCTCAGCTGGGTTTCACCCTTGACATTCTCCAGATAAAAGTAATTCTCTCCACAAAGCCACACGAAACAAGGCTAACACAAATGATTGGCTTAAATGGTTTTCCTGTTTGTATAATCCATTATTTTGGCTCTTGTGGTTTCCTTACCTAGCTATGTGTAAGGTTTGTGCTATGTGTTGTTGACTTGGGGCTGAATCCTGATAGAGTTGGATCTGTTCTCGCACAGTGCCTGCTACACCCTCCATTCTTTGGGGGTCAGTGTTATGATAGGCTGCGCAGGAATCTCTCTCTCTCTCTCTCTCTCTCTCTCTCTCTCTCTCTCTCTCTCTCTCCCTCTCTCTCTCCCTCCTTCCCTCCCTTCCTCCCTCCCCTCCTACATGCTCCCTAGCCTGCCCAGTCAGGCTCCTGGCTACCCAGTGCTGCCCCCCAGCTATCCACGTGAAGCTGAGAGGTGTGTGTTGGGCAGGCTCTCACCTCCTCTCCGGGCTCAGGTAGGCACCTGCAATTAAACAATGTTTGCCCAGCCCTTACTGCTGCACAGCTCTAGGCTGTGTTTCTTCATGAATGAGACCTAGCCTAGTCTGTTCCCTTTGTAATAAGCTTTTTTTTTTCTTTCTTTTTGCTGGGTAAGTGTTTGCTGAGGGTAATCATAGCTTTTCACTTGGAAAGTGCTGAAGCCCAAAGGATTCCGAGGCCAGCCCATGGTTGTGGTCAGGAGACTTACATTTCACACACCCTCTCCTTGATGAGGTTCCTTAGCTGTGCCCTAAACTGCTGATTCTTGGCCTGAGGACTTAAAGACCAATTTATATAAACTATTTTGGAAAGATATACTAAAGATATACTAAAGTTGCACTAAAGGAGCCGGTTTATATTGCATTGGATACATTGGAATTTTAACACACACACTGCATTCCACACACGGGCTAATTGGTTACATTCTTTCCTAAGGAAGATTAAATTTGGCAGATTAACTCTACTATGTCTTGTTGGAGGGAAAACTCCCTCAAACCTCTGTTACTGACACTGATGAGGTTTGAAAGTAGGAGTGAGTTCATCTCTGTGGATTACTGGCTCCTGGCTGGCTGGCGAGGACCCCTTGGATGCTCTGAGGTTCAACGCCACAGGGCTAGGCTCTCCTCCAGATCTATGATGGGTGTCTCCACAATGAGTAACCCGTCCATAAGTCCCCTCACATTCGTGAGCTAAGTGGGGTTGGGTGGGTTTCCAGAAGTGCAGCGTGGTGGTGGTGGTACCTTGAGCCTCTTTGCGCTTTGGTAAACACTGACAAATTGTCTTCCGTGGATGCCATACCAGTTACACTCCCAACAAGGGAGAGGAGGGAGGTGCTAGGTGGCCACCTTTGACATCAGAAGTGTCTGCTGCTTGTCTATATTGACAGGCAGGAGTTGGCTCTTCTGAGCCACACATCCGCATCCCCCCCCCCCCCCCAACTCTCCAAGCAGCAAACAAGGCAGTGCAATTGGATATGGGGCTGCGACTAATTTGGTTAAGGTGGTGCATGCAGCCTTTGTTTTCTTCCAGGAAAAATCTAGAAATAAGGAGGAAGTGAAGCACAGTCTTCAGTGACCCAAGAGGGAAAGTTCTGGAATAGGGCAGATTACACCCATGGTTGTTGAGGGATGGGGTGATGGAGATGAACTGCAGCATCCTCATCCTGTACAGCCACCACAGGACCACCTGAGGGACCGAACGCTGAAATATGACTGAGGAATTATTTGCTAATTTTAATTAATTTGCACTTAAACAGCCAATTTCAAGAGAAATACTGATACTTTCTCATCGTCTATAATTATATTTTAGTCATTGGGTACTATTGGTATTTATGCCTCAGTAGTTTACCAAGACTTTTTTGTTGTTGTTGTTCCTGGAACTCGCTTTGTAGACCAGGCTGTCCTCACCTCGAACTCAGAAATTTGCCTGCCTCTGCCTCCTGAGTGCTGGGATTAAAGGTGTGCACCACTGCTGCCCAGCAACAAAGACTATTATTTAGTCAAGGTTTGGTTTGTTTATTTGTTTTTCTAAAATGAAGGTTCTCATGCAGCCCAGGCTGACTTTGAGCTTTCTACATAGCTAAGACTGGACTTGAACTTCTGGTCCTCCCACCTCTGGGCCCTCTATGATTATAGGCATGCAGTATCAAGCCCAGCCAACTTCAACATTTTAATTAACTAGCTGTTATTTTTTTAAACTATATATAATTGATATAGAAATTGATAGTTCTTATGTTACACTCCCGAATTGGGTAGTCTCACCTTCTGAACGCATATGTTTTAGGACTGTGTATGCAATTCTTTCATGTTTGTTTGAGACAGTATCTCACTGTGGAGCCCCGGCTTTCCTGGAACTCTCTATGTAGACCAAGCTGGCCTTAAACTCAGAGATCCTTCTACCTCTGCCTACCGAGTACTGGGTGCCTTCAGACCTGGTGTGTATGCAATTACTAAGAAATTATAGAATTTGAAAGGCCGGTTGTAGAGAAGACGCTAGTTCGATTGATTTTCAAGTTTGCCCCCCAAGGGTTATGAAGGGCTTGGTGAGTTTTCACAAATACAGGCTCCCACACATCCCATAATCCTGCTACTATGGAGAGCAAGTCCATCACTGCAGGAAGTGCCCACATTTCCCTCCCCATGAGTCCCTTCCCCAAACCTTCAGGTGATCATTCTTGCCGTGTGTGCTCCCTGTTCACTTCCCGGCTTTGGAGAAATAAAATCGTTTCCATTTGCTAAGATCTACAACTCTAATTTCTTACACCGAGATTAAGCAAAAGATCATAGAAAAACCCAGATTTTTTCTTTCTTTTTTTGCTTTTGCTTTGTTTTGTTTTTCAAGATAGGGTTTCTCTGTGTAGCCCTGGCTGTAGACCAGGCTTACATTGAACTCACAGAGTTCTGCCTGTGTCTGCTTCCTGAGTGCTGGGATTAAAGGTGTGCACTGCCACCACCCAACTGAAAACCCAGATTTTCAATCTGCCTTTAAAATTTTCACTTTGCATTTACATATTTATTTACGTGTGTGTGTGTGTGTGTGTGTGTGTGTGTGTGTGTGTGTGTGTGTGTAGTGAGTGTGTAGGTCAGAGAACAGTTTTGGGAACTCGGTTCGCGATGCTTGGTTTCCCCCTGCAGGCTTCAGGGCCCTCTCCCGGACTCCAGCCCTCGTCACCTTGGTGGTCTTGCTTGTGAGCATCGTGGTGCTTGTGACACTCACACTCATCCAGATCCGCCACCCACAGGTCCTCCCTCCTGGGCTGAAGGTAAGCCAGAATGGGCCAGAGCTGTCAGCTATCCTAAAACCACTCTTAAAAGGAAAGCTTTCTTTCCAGCCTCCAGCTGGAGAAAGCAGTGTGAGACCCAGGGAGTGGGGGAGTACTGGGCTTGTGCTGCAGATTGAGGAGTGGGACCTTTTCTAGGGACTGGGTGGCCTTGCTTTGACTTCTACCACAGATACAACGATAGAATATGTACCCAAGAATTGCAGGTGTACAGTGCTGGCTTCTACCTGTCGATGGGTTCCTGGACAGCATGCGAGAGAAAGAGGCCATGCGACAGAGCTCAGGTGGAGGGGGTTTTATTGGAGGAAAGTGAATTGGAAAGGGGGGGAAGGGAGGGGAGCCCGGCCTCTGGGGACAGGAGTGACAGAAGAGAAGAGACAGACAGAGACAGGCAGAGAATCGTCGAGAGAGAAAGGAAGAGACGGGAGGTGGGCAAGGCCCACATAGCAAATGTACATGGGAGGTGCTCTTAGTGGCTGCAGCTGATCACGTATCCTGGCCCGACCTCAAGGGCAGCCAGTATGGATGCTTGAATGCTAACAATATGGACTCCTGGTTTAAAGAGGACTGAGAAATATCTTTGAGCCATATTTGTACCACTTCTCTTAGGTCTAAGACATGTGTGACCACTCCAGTCCCATCGGGACTTTGTATGTAAGTCCAGGTACCTCTCTGAGTTCATCCCCGGATGGCTTTGTGCTTGATTGCTGGCCTCTCTGAGGAGAGAGGGTAGGGTAGGCGGGTGGGCCTTGAAATGATGACTCAGGGAGCCCTTCAGTCGTTTTGGGAATCAGTCAACAAACATTTTACGTAATACCCCAAACAGGAATATTTTAGGCTCTGAAGGCCACTTAGAGGCCCTGCTGCATGCTGCTGTTAGGTTTGGGGCTCATTAGAAATGTATGAAGTCTCTTCAGCCGGAGGAGCTCCATCAGGGAGCCAAGCTGCTCCGCTGTTATTTGACTCTTGTGTAGCGGTTGTGCTGGACTTCGTGGCTTTTCTCCATCTCCCTGCCACCAGCAACTGCTCACTCGAAGGCTGTGTTTGGAGTAAATGGTTTCAGAAAATGAGGAAGTAATATTACCAGAGGCTCCGTGAGTGGCTTTGCCTAGTCTTTGGAATGGTTGCAATAAGATCTTTTTATTGTGGTGGCTTTTTGTTGTGTTTGTTTGTTTCTTTGTTGAGACAGGGTCTCTGCCTAACCCTGGCTGTCCTGGAACTCACGCTGTAGACCATGTTGACCTTGAATTCACAGAGATCCACTTGCCTCTACCTCCCTAGTACTGGAATTAAGGGTTGTGGAATATTTTACTTGAGCATCTCCATGTTTGCCGGGTGATAATGGCACACACTTTTTTTTTTTTTTTTTTTTTTTGCTTTTTTGAGACAGGGTTTCTCTGTGGCTTTGGAGCCTGTCCAAAAGCCACCACTGAGTGCTGGGATTAAAAGCGTGTGCCAAGCCGGGCGATGGTGGCGCACGTCTTTAATCCCAGCACTCGGGAGGCAGAGGCAGGTGGATCTCTGTGAGTTCGAGGCCAGCCTGGACTACAGAGTGAGTTCCAGGACAACTAGAGCTGTTACACAGAGAAACTGTCTAAAAAACAAAGAAACAAAAAACAAAGCAACAACAAAATCTCTGTGGTAAGAGGACCTGCTGCTCTTGCAGAAGACCTGAGCTCAGTTCCCAGAGCCCATGTGGAGCCACCTCTACCTTCGTAACTTCAGGAGATCTGATGCCCTCTTCCGCTCTGCAAGGCACCTGTGCTTACATGCACATTCCCCGACACAGATACACATGCAACTAAAATTAAAACAAAATTTTTAAAAGAAAGCTCGGTCCTTATGGAGAATGTGAAGGAAAAGAAACTGTCTAACCTACGCAGTTGTCCAGTGATGAGAGAAAAACAAATGACCCTGGCCAAGCCATCAGCTGAGGCCAGAGAAGCTGTTCTTCCATTGGGCTCTGCCTTTTTCTACAAACTATGAAAACTGCAGCTAAGCTCATAACTTGTCTTCTCACTAATTGTGCTGCTGTTTGGTCTAGTGACCACACACACACACACACACACACACACACACACACACGGCAATTTGTCTTTCTTAACCCTTGTGCCAACTGTGGGGACGGTGGTGCCACCACTGGTGACCCCTGTATTGCACTCCAAGAGACAGATGGTTGTCTACTGAGTAGCAAGACCAGAAACCATCCGCCCTTGCTTCCCAAGGCCTCCCTCCTCCTGCTCCCCTGAGTTCTGAGTGAGACTCCAGGAGCAGAGTCTTGGTGAGAGCCGTGGGAGCTGCCCTAGTTTGCTTTCTATCACTACGATACAGAAACCATAACCAAGAGCCGCTCGGGGAGGGGTGATCCTCCAGTTTCCAGCCCGTCCTTAAGGACAATCGGGGCAGGAGCCCAGGGCAGGAACCCGGAGGCAGACGCTGAAGCAGAAGCCAGTCATGGGGAAGTAGTACTACCTACTGACTTGCTTCCCAGGGTTTGCTCAGTTTGCTCCCTTATACCCCAGGACAGTCTGCTAAGGATAGCACCGACCGCAGTGGGTGGAGCCCTCGAACATTCTAGGAAACAACCATGAATAAAGAAAATGCTCAGTAGACAAGCCCATGGACTAGTCTGTTGGAGGCAGTTCCTCAGCTGAGGTTTGCTCTTCCCAGAAGGCTTCAGCTTGAGCCAAGTTGACAAGACAGCAGTGAATCCAACCCAAATAGGAGCACGGGAAGCAAGGAGGGTTGAGACACACAGATGCAGGAAGAGCTGAGGGATGGGAGAGAAAACCGGGACCACCTTAGAATGCTGTGATTAGAGCCACACTCCTGGCTCCCACCCTGAAGAAGGACCTGCTCTAACTGTGCTTTGTGCTTGGGTCTCTCCATAGGACGTGCCTGTCCTGAGCCTGTGCTCTGGTGACCAGTGGTAAGATCCACCCGGATCTTACCACTGGTCTGAGAGGCGGCTGCAAGTAGCTGCTTGTAGGAATTAGGGCCCAAACTTCCTTTCAGCTAGTGACAGGGCACCATTGTGATAGTGTGGCGGTTTGAGAAAAAATGGTCTCCAGAGGGAGTGACACTATTAGGCGGTGTGGCCTTGTTAGAGTAGGTGTGGTCTGGTTGGAGGAAGTGTGTCTCTGTGAAGGCGGGCTTTGAGGTCTCATATATGCTAAACCACTCCCACCGAGACAGACCACTTCCTGTTGCCTGCAAGCCAAGGTGTAGGACCCTTGGCTGCTTCTCCAGCACCGTGTCTGTGTGCACGCCGCTATGATAATGAAACCTCTGAAAATGTAAGCTACCCCACTTGAATGTCTTTCCTCTATAAGAGTTGCTGTGTCCTGGTATCTCTTCGCAGCAATAGAATCCCTGACTAAAATAGACATCATGGTACTGTATTCATTACACATGCGTTTGGGGTGATGCTGGTGCCAACAAACCCACTGTGCTGCCAGCTGAGTAAGGATGGCGTGGTGCATGCTGGCATTAACAAATGACTGTCGCTGGCTTGTTAGTATCACACCGTACTTTATATTGTTATGGTTGTGTGTCATCACCATTGCCAAACAGCTGGCAAGATTGCATGTATCTCTAATCCCAGCACTCACAAGATGAAGCCAGCCTGGGCTGCATACTGCCGGCGGGGCGGTTGGGGGGGGGGGGGAAGGAGAGAATTTTCAATCAGTTTGAATTAGCTGCTAGCCCTGGCCACAGCTACAGGCACAGGAAGTTGCCTGGTTTGGATGGTCCGGTTTCTTGAGTGGGTGGATGAAATGTGAGAGGAGACAGATGCTCTGGGCAGAAGCTGGGCGGATGATTGACAGCTGGCGGAGGGAGTCCCATGTGCAGCTTTGCTTAGGTCTGCGAGACCTCTGCACTTCGGTGTTCCCTGGTATGCCAGGGAAGGGCAGAGTGGCGCCGTTGGATGATGGTGGGAGCCTTTAGCGTTGGTATGTTGGTGTTTTCGTGCCACAAGCCCTGTCTTGCTTCTGTGCAGCTGGCTGTGGGTTATGAAGCACCGGCTTCCCCTGGGCCGGCAGCGTTTGTTGCCCCCGTGAAAGGGTCTGACACCTGCTCTTAAATCCAGCCTTGACTTGCCTGACCTTGGCTGCTGCGAGTTTAAGAGCAGAACCAGTAAAGAAAAACTCAGTCTAGGGTCGGAAATGTCCTGGGTTCCTTGCATTACTGGTTCGACCTGCTCCCCAAGCTTGGAGGAACTGTGATGTCATCACTTTCATTTTTCACATCTCAGGCCGCCACCTACTTTATTACCACGAACTCCAGAATCTTCCCTTTGAGGGTTTCCCCACCCTTCCCAACCTGACCATCCACGTTTGAGGATTCCCAGTATCCCAGTGTCTTACCCTCTTTGTAGCCAGTAGCTGTCACCATTGAAGAGGGTACTGAATAGTCCTAAGGATTCAGGGATAGGCTTTCCCTCTGAGCTGCTCAGGCCACGTTAGTTCCACGTGCTGGGTAGAAGATCACGGGCCTCTTGCTCCCACACCCATACTCTACTGATGTTCTCTGAAGTGCAGTCACTGAGTCAGGCTGGGTGAAAGCCATTCCCCACCTGCTCTCTTAGTGGTTCCTCCCAGTGTAAGGCCTGGATTCCTTAAACAAGTTGCCCTACCTTGCCTCGAGCAAGTTTTGCCCCTGGGGTGTGGTCTGAAGGGGTCTTCTGTCCAAACAAAGGCTGTATATCTATCACAGCACTTCATGCCTGTTATTCCACAGTCGGCTCATCAAGCCTGACTTCCTGGGACTCCACACAGACAGGTCTGAGAATGAGTGCAGCTTAATCCCAGGTCTGTTCTCGTGTTGAATAAGGTGATGGTTAGTTATACTAGCCTTATGAAGGCTGTAGAGCTTATTAAAGCACCGGGTAAAGTTAATTCCCAGGGCGCGTCTGCTCAGGCATCTGTTGCTGCCCCCTCCTCTGAGAGTGCTAATAACAACTCTAAGATGAACCCTGTGACCCGGGACCCATCAGCTGCACTTTTGCTTTTGGCAGAAGATCACACAGTGCTGTGACCACGGGCTTCAGTGTGAAAGACTGCTCCAGCCAGGCAGCGGTGGCTCATGCCTTAATCCTGGCATTTAGGAGGCAAAGGCAGATGGATCTCTGAGTTTGAGACCAGCCTAGTCTGGTCTACAGAGCGAGTCCCAGGATGGCAAGGGCTCCACAGAGAAACTCAGTCTTGAAACAAACAAACAAGCAAAACTCAAAAACAAAACCAAAGAAGAAAAGGTAGAACAAGAAGAAGACTGTCCCATTATTTGTTTGTTTGTTTGTTTGTTTATTTGAGATGGGGTCTCTGGGGTCTCTCTGTGTAGTCTTGACTGGAGCTCACTGTGTAGACCAGGCTGCCCTCGAGCTCACAATGATCAGCCTGCCTCTGCCTCCTGAGTGCTGGTGTTCAGGGTGTACACTGCCATGCCTTGAGGAACACACTGGACACGTGAGTGCCGGGGCTAGGGGTGTGCACTACCACACCTTGAGGAACACACTAAATGTGTCATCAGAGCCATGTTCAAGCCACACTTCTTTTTTGACAGCACAATGACCTTGAATAACCCATCATCTCCTAGTTGAGTTGAGAAAGCTTTGCTCTCCCATCCCCTTATCACCAGGGAATCCACAGTGGGTCCACTGATTCAAACAAAAAAATCTAAACACGGGTTAAAATATTTTTTTTTCCACTTTGCAAATGCAGGACATTCTGGGGAGATGGCTCAGTGGGTAAAGTGCTTGCTACACAGGAGTGAAGACCGGGTGTAGTGGCCCATGCCCCAGTTCTAGCACCGACGGGGAGAGCCAGTGGTCCACACCCCAGTTCTGGCACTGAGGGGAGAGGGCAAGTGGCACACACCTTAATTCTTGCACTAAGGTGGAGAGGGCCAGTGGCCCATGCCCCAATTCTAGCACTGGAAGGTAGAAATGGTCAGCTAGCCTTGGCAGTTGGTGAGTGCCAGGTACAGTGAGAA